>CM017481.2:2721682-3187319 GCA_007827005.2 Populus simonii
ATATGTAGTTAAAAATGGCTCGGTTACATCAGCAGCTGCAGCAGCAGCAGCAGCAGCAACAGCAGCAACAACAGAGCAGCAATCCACAGCAGCAGCAGCAGCAGCAGCAACAGCAGCTTCAGCAGCACGTGCTTTCAAATCAGCAATCACAGAGTTCAAGTCACAATCTTCACCCGCAAGATAAGATGGGGGGTGCTGCCAGTGTCAACGTCGACGGTAGCATGTCCAACTCTTTTCGAGGAAACGATCAGGTCTGTCTTTTTAGTTTACCTCTAATACACCTTTATAACTGATGCTCTGGCCACATGACATCCTTTTGATTGCACTATTGGTGGTGCAGGGTTATTATGTTTCCTTGATTCTTTAAACCAGCTATTAACATTTCTAGATACATTTGTTGGAACTATTTTGGTATTATTCTAGATCTCAATTGCTTCAAACTTTTTACTGAATACTAATCATGTGTGATGCCTTAGCATGCAAACATTTGTTTCTCTTTTCTCTAGTATCCTGTCCCTTGGACAAAAGTTGCTTAACACAGCCAATATAGTTTGGTTAATGGGGTGCCAAGTTGACTGCAATTGCTGTTCCATTTATTTATTGGAGACCAATTATACTCATTCCATGACAGTAGTTCTGAACTAGGCCTTTTGAGTTCTCCCTGTATCTGGGCTAACTTTCTTGTCTTGGATTTTTGCTACCCCCCTGATCTTAAACTGAGATTCTATTGCCTTTTCGAGATGTTGCACAATAGTTTGTTCATTTTAAAAGTAGTATGCCAATCTGTGCAGGTTCTTAACATGGTTTTCCTTGTTGCATTTTAAGGTTTCAAAAAACCAGAGTGGGAGAAAGAGAAAACAACCAGTGTCATCTTCTGGTCCTGCCAATAGCTCAGGAACTGCAAATACAGCAGGACCCTCCCCAAGTTCAGCTCCTTCAACACCTTCTACCCACACACCTGGAGATGTGATCTCAATGCCTGCTTTGCCTCATGGTGGAGGTTCTTCTAAGCCTTTTATGTTTGGGGCAGATGGTACGGGCACCCTTACATCACCATCGAATCAATTGGTGAGTAAATTTTTCATCCTTTTTATTGGTAAAGTAATTGAAAATTCCTTGCTTGAATTCTCATTGGTATTCCATTTTGGCAGTGGGATGACAAAGATCTTGAATTGCAGGCTGATATGGATCGTTTTGTGGAGGATGGATCTCTTGAGGACAATGTCGATTCTTTTTTATCCCATGATGATAATGACCCTAGAGATGTGGTTCCTCGTATGGATGTGAGCAAAGGTGTTTAAATGAAGGCCTGATTTTTCCTTAGATAAGATTTTCTCGAACTTCGGTTCCTGAATCTTGTTGTCTTGTTGTCAACATTGTGTAGATACATTTCTGAAATATGATGCAATAATGTATGTAGCAGATTGTTCATAGATATTTGAACTATCACTGGTTATCGTTAATGATATGCCTCATTATGTTGCTTTGTTTTTTCTTGGACTGACAAGTACATGTAAAATGTAATGACATGCCAAACATGTTATAAAAATTGTCTTTTTATGAAATATGATTTACTCTGAGTGTAGAATTTGCATGTGACTTCAGGATTCACATTTACTGAAGTAAATTCTGTTAGAGCAAGTGCAAGTAAAGTAGTCTGTTGCCATTTCTCATCAGACGGGAAATTGCTTGCTAGTGGCGGCCATGATAAAAGGGTAAGTCTCAAAATATCTGGCATTATAATCCTAATTCTGGGTAAATTAAACCTTTTGGAAGGTCTCTTATAAAAAATATCTATAAAACAAAAACCTTTTTGAAGGCTGAGAACTAAAAATCTATGGGAAAATTTGATGCCTCATTTGTTATCAAGCAAATGTCTTGAATGCAAGCTTGAAATTCTGATGTGCCTGCCCAAAATGTGGAATTCAATACCTTGTGTATTATAGACTAGAGAAACAGGAAAATGGGCATTCTTTTGGCTGTTTTATAACGACCCAAAATACAATGTTAATTGTTTGTCTGATGGTTTATGATACAGGCTGTATTGTGGTACACAGATAATTTAAAGCCAAAAGCTACCCTTGAAGAACATACATCTCTGATTACTGACGTCCGTTTCAGCCCAAGCATGCCACGTCTTGCAACATCATCATTTGACAAAACTGTTAGGGTTTGGGATGCTGACAATGTTAGTATGATATTCTTTCTTAATGACTCACAGTTCTTTGCAGCAAATTCTTATTTCTCTTTTTTTCACGGAGAGTGTTTTAGTTCTGAGCAACTTCCTTTGCAATGTGAATGTAAATAAACAGATGTCTTCTCTCATAAAGATTTGTTTGAATAAGTAATTTTCATATTGGTGGATCCATAGTATGCTAATTCATTTCCTCTGTGACATGGCAATAAGATCTTTTTCTCAAATTGAGGATGTGACTTTGTTGAATCCTTATGCTGCTGCACTATCATATATATCTTTTTATAAACTTAACAACGGTTTTTGCAGCCTAATTTCTCACTCCGCACTTTTACTGGACATTCTTCCAATGTAATGTCACTAGACTTCCACCCAACTAAAGATGATCTTATATGCTCTTGTGATGGGGATGGTGAAATAAGATACTGGAGTATTACCAATGGTAGCTGTGCAAGAGTATTCAAGGTAGATCTTGTAGACCAGTTTACGATATCCGAGATTTAGTGGATTTGTTTTGGTGGTTTTTTTAGTTCTCTGGTTTGTGATGAATGATAGTTGTTTAAATTAGGGTGGTATGGCCCAGATGAGATTTCAACCCCGTGCAGGGAAGTATCTTGCTGCTGCTGCTGAGAATGTTGTGTCTATACTGGATGTTGAGACACAAGCTTGTCGGCATTCGTTAAAGGTTAGTTTGATGTTTCCTTTCACTACATGGCCCGAACCTGGATCTGATGCCAGTTTTTTGGTATATCACCTTTTTTGGGTATTTATGCAGTTGTTAATATGAATGCTAACTCGAATTCTTAAAACATGATTGAGCATAGAACACCACAGTTGGCTTCCAAAATTAATGCACTAGTATTCTTTCATATTCGTCATTTGATGTGAATAGCATTTTAAAATATATCTACGCACCCTCCTATTTTGCATTGCATTCAAAATTTTGAAAACACTACAAACCAATATGCACTGAAGTTTGAAGTAATATTTAACTGCATTGTTTTGGCGTTCATAAATATAGGTGCCAACTGGAGTCAATCTTGTGTGCACACCAATGTAGTTTATTTACTGTTGTCATAATGCAGATTTAGTTGCCTGTCACTCATGGTGACAGAAGTGGCATGTTTTTCTTGGGTAATTGTTTTGGTGTTCATAAATATAGGCGCCTCCTGGAGTCAATCTTGTGGACTCACTGATATAGTTTATTTGCTGTAGTCATTTTGCAGATTTAGTTGCCTGTCAATCATGGTGACAGAAGTGGCATACTTTTCTTGTGTAACATGCATGTTTATTGTTCTTGGTGATATTCATATTTTAATTTGCCTTCATATTTGGCTTAAACTGTTCCAGATTCTGTGTCTACTGAGCTCATGAATATTCTGTGCCTCTCCCATTTTTCTGTTCTCCATGGGTTGTAGCTGACCTTTTGATCTTTCTAACTGCAGGGTCATACTAAAGCAATCCATTCTGTTTGTTGGGATCCTTCTGGTGAGTATCTAGCGTCTGTCAGTGAGGACTCTGTCAGAGTCTGGACGCTTGGATCAGGAAGTGAGGGTGAATGTGTTCATGAGTTGAGTTGTAATGGCAACGAATTCCACTCCTGTGTTTTTCACCCTACATTCCCTTCATTGCTAGTCATAGGCTGTTACCAGGCAAGTAATTTCTGCTTTGTCCTTTCTACTTTGCAATTACAGTTGTACAATAATGATACCAATAAAAATTTTATGGGGGTGTTCTCCACAAACGTTACTTCACCACCACTTTATGGGGTGTTCTCCACCCTGAAGATTGTTCATGTTGGATCCAAGTCAAAGGTCACATCAGATTTTAAACTATGAAAACAATTTCTTAATATTTGGTGGGCAAATTTTTTTTGGAAGTCCGGGAAAAATTCTAATGTCTTTTGTATATTTCCATTCCCATCTTCACTCTGATGCTGCCTTTTCTTGCCATGTTTTTCTTGCCCCACTCTTGTTTTCCTTCGTTGAGTTGGGAGGGGCCATTCACACTTGGTTCTATTCGTATCTTTTTTCAGTACCTGCACTATATTTTGTTTTGGGTTCTCTGATACGCATCTGTGGCATTTACTGCAGTCTTTGGAGCTTTGGAACATGAGTGAGAACAAGACAATGACTCTGCCAGCCCATGATGGTCAAATTGCTGCATTGGCTGTATCAACTGTTACAGGGATGGTTGCATCTGCTAGTCATGATAAGTTTGTCAAACTGTGGAAATGATATATGATTGTTTCTCGGTGTTGTTCAAGTGCTTTTAGCTTGTTTATTTTGGTTGCTCGATCTCCCCATTTTGTGTTCTATTTAAATATCAGGTCACTATAAACCCCAGAGACCAAACCTTATATGTTGTTGTATCGGTTACATGGCCACTTGTGTAACTGCAAAAAAGTCAATGGTCAAGCGTCCTAGACTCTCATTTGTACTCTACTAGGAAGTAAATGGTTCTTGTTCATAGTTTTCCGGTGCCATATCTTCTGGTTCAAACTTGCATCCTCAGGACCTTTTCATAGTAAATGGTTCTTGCATCCTCATTTCTACTACACTTTGTAAAAGCGTAATTCTCTTCCTTGATAAACTGCTTCATGCCCTGTTCATGTTTCTCTGATTTCCACATTTTATGTTTGATTTGATAACGGGCGAAATGTGAGGGAGATTTCAATGTTCAAATTTTGCATGAGCGTCCAAATCATTCGTCGCCAAAACCACAGCAATCAACTGGCTAGTTGACTGAAATGTCTCAATGTGTCTAAACGAGGGCCCGATGCTGAAATCCACACTTTGTCCAAGAGGATAGGGAGAGTGAGAGGTGGGGAATGTTTGCGTTGTATTTTGGTGCGCTAGACCTCGAAAGTGGGGACCAAAAGCGAACATTCAGCTTTAGGAGCAGAGGGCACAGGTAGTGCAGTGTATGCATACACTCCTGGGGTGCAGGGCCTTTGAATCTCATCATTAAGCAGAAAAATCTTGTAATCCATTATTGAGTCAAAAGTTATCTCCTTCCAGGACTAGTTGCTATCAACAGCCAGCATCCTGATTACACACACACACACACACACAATATGGCTTGATGTGGTTTGGCTAGTGGAAACAATAAGAAAGGCCATAGACATAATTTTGAAGATTGTTTCTAACTAAATTCGTAGAATTGTGTCATTGCTCCCCCACCATCGCGTTACCTGCTGTGCAGGCGTTCTACGACATCACTCCCAACTATAACTTCTTTAAAATGGTCTGGGCCTAAATTTTCTCTTGTTTTAACATGCTTCTGCATGTCGAGGCCGTGTCTTTTCCAGTCACGTCCCTTTCGTAGTCTCCTCTTGAATTTGAACTGGAGGTAATAACATTAATAATACGAAACAAATCTTCTTGTCATCCGACCAAGCCTTCGAGGGTAAATGGAGAGCAGTAATGGATGTGCCAAGACAATTCCATTGCTAAGTACACTTCTTGCTGTTCTGCTTCGCGTCGATGTACAGGTAATCACAGTGACAATACCGGAGGAACTAGGTCAGAACAAACTCAAGTTTGTGTTTATGCAAAGATTACTTGTATGATATGATCACTGACAAGAACAGAGTCCACCTTTGACCTTGCATGGATAAAATCTTAACAAACTCAATCCAGGTGACAAGAAAAAAAGGTGGCTTTTCTTATCTTCCTATTGCGTCAAGATGCAAGGAAACCTCGTTGTCGATCGAAATGAAAAAAGACCCAAGGAATATTAATGGCTGCAAGTGCAAGATTACCTAATCATTGCCTAATTTGGCAATCTATGGCGTTGCCCATTTGGATACGTTAATTTTGTGTAGCTCCAAGTCAGTTCATATCTTCTCCCTTCGCCTCTTAAGTAGTACTTCGTTTTCCAAGCTAGCCTGGCATAGCTTCTCTTGTTCTTTGATTAGACAAGTTTTTCAACCTAATCTTATGCCGGAAGTAAAACTTGCATGAATCTTATGAATAGACCAGAACAAAAAGTAGTAGTTAGTCTCAGCATATAAAAGACATGAGAATGCTACCTAATTAATGCAGACTACAGAAGAAAATGTTGAGTGTTAAGAAAGGAAAAGAATTGCATAAATATAATAATATATATACTGTGATAGCGATTGATTTTCAAAATATTTTTTACTAGAAAATATATTTAAATAATATCTTTTTTATTTTTTAAAATTTATTTTTGATATTAATACATCAAAACAATCTAAAACATAAAAAATAAATTTAAACAAAAAACAAATATTTAAATTTTTTAAAAACTCCGTGCCATCGAGCTCAAAATTTTATCCTCCCTTTTTTTTTCAAGACAACAAGGACATGACTCGAAATGATTGTTGCAAGAAATGATTTTGACATGATCATAGTTTTATATTGTCTAAAATTATTTATAATAAATGTAAAATTGATTAATTATTTTTTATTTTTGAAGAAGTAGAAAAGAGAAAAACAAATAAAAATTCCTCCCCACCCCCCTCCCTCCCTTATTTGTTCATGTGTTTTCCATGCTCTAGCTTAAATTTCCGCCGTTGTAAATAGAAAATATGTATAACATTTTTAGTTTGTAGGTGTTGATTGAAATTAAGTGCATTCTTTTGGAGTATTCTTGTTACGTTGCATTGAGATCTTTATTCCTGTTGACAAGCAATAGCTGTAGTCTCGGAATGCGGCTTAAACGCGTTTCCTAAAAATTAATTTTTTTTATTTTTTTAAATTATTTTGATATTTTAATGTTAAAAATAAATTTTTAAAAAATAAAAAATATATTATTTTAATATATTTCTGAGTTAAAAATAATTGCTATCACATTTTCAAACCTAAAATGATATAATTCTGGGCAACCTTCATGCTTTAGATCTGAAATTGTATGCTTTATACTTATTTTTTATTTAATTTCTCTTCGTGTTTTTATTATTTGCAAATGTATTTAATTGTTTCTTCTAAACAATTTCCCACTTCAATTATTTTCTTCCTACATCGTCTGCAGGGGGAGAGAGCTCATTGCTGCATGATTAGATAAAAAAATACAAAGTAGGAGAGCTTTCATACAATCAATGTCTTTGGTTAGGCAATACAGATAGTGACTGAACCCTAAATCTTTATCTCACATTCATGTCAGCTACGCTGACAAAACAATGTCAGTTAGGAATGATGGGGGTGTGGGGGGGTGTTCTAAGAATGGAAAAACCCCACCCTACATGATGAATCACTGATGATGATCATACATAAAATCCTATCCTACACCAGAACTCTGACTTTGTGATTTGAGCTATCGAATCGATGGTCTAATAAAGCAATTGATGAGGCAAAACAAAACAATATTGCCAACTTTTCACAAGAAATTCTTCGCTACGCATGCATGATCTGCCATTGTGTGAGCCAAATTATTTGATTGAATTCCTCTCTTACATGAACATATCCTATACATACGCATACACACAGCTACGTACTACAAATTAGAAAGCTTCATCAGCATAAATAGATATATGGCTAAAAGTGGCTTCACTTTGGCAAGGAAGTAAAGAGTATACGTGGGCGATATCTTGTGTAATAAATGAGGAACTAGGTTCATTTTTCCTTCCCTCGTATCTTCTTTCATTGGGCAGGAGTGTAGGAGAGATTAGTTGCCACACAAGTTGATGAAAGATGCAGCCATCACTTTGGTACAAATGGAAAGAGACAAGTTATAGTCACCCTTTCTTTCTTGTAAGAAATCAAATCCTTATAATGTCAATGTAATCACTTTGACTCAAACATCTTCTTGGGTTACTTGTACAACAACTTAAGGAGATCTTTTTCTCTTCCAAAACACATTATTTCCCAGTAAATGGTACTGTGGGGAATTGCATATACAGGGAGGTCGAACTGACTTGTGAAGTGGGAACCAATCGAGCCCTAGCTCCCATTTATAGGAAAGTGACTTGGACATAGCCTAGAATGTACCATGTGCCTTGCCAAGCCATTTCAATGATCACAATTCTTGATGTATCGTTTTTGTATGCCCCATCAGGGTTACTTGTCTTTTCAGGTTTGCGGGTGACAACGCTACAAAACTTCATATCAAACCTCTGTGTCCATGAGTTTGAATTTAACCAACCATACTTAAGGCTCTCTCCATCTCCACAACCTCTTGAGCTCGAATTTACCGCTAAGCTATCACTTACCTATATTATCTACGTTATGGCAGAATGGAATGCCTTCAGTAGGGCTACAGAAGAGACCTCTCTGGCGAACTAACATGGGAGTGCTACCTTTTCAAGTACAGACCAACAAAGATTGTTAAGATGTATATGCATTCTAGGAACATTTTGGTTGTTCATGCTGGTCTTGTAATTAACTCATCGATGAATTGAGTGTAGAGAACTACAGGGACCTACAATCCCCGGCCCCTTTTCGTATACATTCATTGAATAGTGATTTTCATTCTTATAAATAGAGCACAGTACTTGGATTTACTAGTGAATTGAGTTGATTTTCTATAAAATAGTTAGATTAGTTAATAGACCTCGCGCATTTAAATTTTAAGTTATTCTTAAAACACATACTATCATAACTTTGAATGCTTTGAATTATGTGTGAATGGACTTCTTTTATATATATATATATATATATATATATATATATATATATATATATATATATATAAATAAAATGGATTAATTAGTGGATCTCATACAAAACCCACACGCCTAAACTTCGGTAAAATCTTGGGAATATTTTGGATGATAGCTTTAAATTGCTCTTTTTGGGTTTTGTATACTTAATATGATCATTCACTATCTTCAAAGCATGGTGGAAACAAAAATGGGAGAGATTTGTAAGCATCATTGGCAAGATAAGGTTGGATGGGTGGCCCCTTTCTAATTCTTTAAAATAAGTCCTTGAAACGGACTGAAAGGAAAGCAATTAAACTCGTTATTGTCTAGGTACTGTACTGTCACTGCCCTTGAGTATAATAGAAAGAGTTTACTTTTGCAAAAATGGCAAAATGCATGCATTGATGGTAAGTAACATCATCACTACCCTAACAAGATAATACATGCATAAATCTGCTGCCTCTCTACCCAGAAAATCATTTTAGAAACTTATGGTAGGAGCACCCACAAACTGATCAACGATCCAGTAATTACAATCTGTTACAGCTGAGCTCTATTATATATAAAGGAAAAACCTCATTTCCGTGGGAACTTTCTTTTTAAATTGATAAGATTTTTTAGTTTTTGAAAAGTTTGGGAAGAATATTAAAACAAGTATAATTTTTTATTCGATTTTTAAATCGAGTTGA
The DNA here is from genome assembly GCA_007827005.2 of Populus simonii. Lineage (NCBI taxonomy): Eukaryota > Viridiplantae > Streptophyta > Magnoliopsida > Malpighiales > Salicaceae > Populus > Populus simonii. The sequence goes on from CM017481.2 coordinate 2,731,173, forward strand.
AATTAAAAAAAAAGTTCTAAAAGCTATGTTAAAATATAATTTAAAATATAAAATTTATAGTAATTAGAAAGACTTTCAAATAAAACATGAAAGTTATTGTTCAAGTTTTTTTTTTGTTATATTTGGTTTTTTTTTAAAGGATTTTTAATTTAATTTGGATTTTACTGATGTTTTTCATCTATTTAAACAGCCTTGTAAACTATTATTAAAATTAAATATTATTGAATTAATTTTTTTTAATATATATTTCATAGTTTTATCTACAATTTATAACTATAACATTTAAGAAGTCACGAAAATCTAATTTTTATCCACACTGTAAAACGCGTGAAGAAAACTTCCTTTGACACCTTACTTATATAGGCCAAGCTAGCGGATTCGTAGATGGGACTTTGCCTTCTTAATTTCCTCTTATCACAAGCCGAAGGTATAAACCTGTGTAAATTAAGATATATCTATTAATAACATGGATTAATGATTTATAATGCACATGTTTTTTAGAGATTCTAATTTTATAACTTTTTCCTGAACTTTCGAAGAAGACAACACACTAATATCAAATTATAATGCATAATTAATTTATTAGCTACTTGTTCTAATTAAAATTAAGATACTTAAACAAATATCTCTACAAATTAATTACCATACCTATATGGAACCAAAAAAAATGGAGAGACATTCACACATGGAACAGTTGAGCCTATTGGCTACAGAGGAAGCAAGGACTGAAAGCTATATGGTGGGTGCCCAAATCACTTCTTCAAAAGTAAAACCAAAATTTTGGACATATCTGAACTTGTTCTCCTATTTAATGAGATATGCCTCTCTAGTTAAGAGTACTTGTACTCCAGCAAACAACATATCGAGAGAGAGAGAGAGAGAGAGGGAGCGAGGGGGAGAGAGATGGCAGCTAAGGTCGAAATCCCATTTCTCGATATCTCTGAGGAAGCTTTGGCAGGCATAGAAGTTAAGAGTGAGAAGTGGAAAGAATTGTGTAACCAAGTTAGAGAGGCATGTGAGACTCACGGGATCTTCTTTTTGGTTTATGATAAGATTCCTACTAGCCTACGTGAAGAAATGTTTGTTGCCCTGAAGGCACTGTTTGATCTTCCTGAGGAGACAAAGAACAAGCACGTCAATCCTAAGCCATATCGAAGTTACTTAGGTAACTGTCCTGTAATTCCTTTTCATGAGAGCTTTGGTGTTGATGATGCTCCAACTCTTGACGCTTCTCAAGCTTTTACCAACCTTATGTGGCCAGAAGGGAACCCAAGTTTCTGGTAAGACTACTCTCCATCATCTTTCTTGATGTTTGTTTCGTTTCCATGTTAGAAGTTTTTGCTAGCTTGATGTAATTTAGCTACAATCATCTGATATTGTTCGAAAATGATGCTAATTTCTTTGAGATTATTATTAAATTCACAGCTACAGATAAAGGTTTAATTAGTGATCTCTTTGTTATAAATCATGATCAATTCTAGCCAAAAGAAAAATTGAATTGTGGAATTAAGGGAAATGTAACACGCATAATGGCTTAATTTATAGCATGCAAGTAAAGTTTATGTCTTTTGGCTTAATTATTAGATAATCAGTCATCACAAAACGATCATTTTCTCAATAATTTTACCTTTTAATTCCTTGAACCTTATCATGACACACACAAAAAAGAGATTGCCCCACTTCTTTAATTAATTTCTTGCAAAACCACCTTTCAGATCATTGATTTCCTTTCTTGGTTGGGATATTCCAGCTGTTCTTCTTCTGACCTCTAAACATGTCTTAATGTCATGGCCAGAGACCCCAAGTCACCATCAAGAGAGATTGAACTCTGAACAGCACCTATAATGGGAAAAATGAAAAAATTGTTGTGCAGAAAAACCCTTGCAATCATAGAATATTATAATAGAGAAAAAACTAGAAAAAACATAAAGATTTAACGTAACGTGTTTATATCCACAAATAAAGAATTTTTATTTTTATTATATCAAAATAAAGTTATATAATATATATTTATAATAGATCCTAAACTGTCTAATTAACAAATCCTAATCGTTTAGAAAATTCTAGTAGTCCAATAAATAATATTAATAATTTTTTCATAATATTTCTTTACTGTAACAATTTTTTTATATATGGCATTTTGAATTTACAGCAAGTATGAACTATGTTATTCATCAAAATTTTAAATTTTTTGTGGCAATAGCACAAAATACTCTAGACAGCTATCATAGTATTTGATAGTATCTTACAGTAGCCTGTTGAGACTAAGGAATGGTGGTTCTTAGCTCTTGTCCCATCAACAGCAATACTTACGCATGATGATGGTAGCTACCAAACAGACTTGCTAGCTGCCAATGCATAATTTATTAGGGGCTTATCCTTTGAAACAGATTGAATTTATTACAATGCCAGCTTTAAAATGATTGTTCTTGTTCAAAACTCATGCACATGTCCTAGTAGAATAAAAATCAGCACCTGAGAGGTAGAATCAGCCTTTTTCTATGGCTGTTGCAAGTTCCATTAAATTCCATTTGGTCTTAATATCAGTTGCTGTAGTAAAGACACATTCCTGAATTTAATTTGCAATATTCCATATGGATAATTCTATTTTCATCAGCCGTTGGATTATATATTCACTACTATGACCCACCTAGTATTATAATCTAACGGTTGTGAAATCTTTATGGGACTTTCAAAGCAATTTTACCTGTCATGATTGTTTAAACTTTGTGTGAGAAAGTATATAACAGGGAGTCTTCAAAATCTTTGTGTTGCTAAATGTCATTGTTTCATTGAAAAAACCCAAAAATTCCTGGTTAATTCGTTAAATATCCATCAACTCACCCACAAGTTGACCTGTCTAACGAGTCTTGAGTCGAGTTGAGCCAGGCTGGAGATAGAACCAACCAATCTTTATTTTGCTCTCTAGAAGTCAACACAACTTTTTTTAACTGACCGATCTCAAATTCTGCCGCATAATCCTGTTAGTGTTGACTTTGCTGTAGTAAACAAAACTAGTACGCATGGAACGTGTCGAATAGGACATGGCTGGCAGCATTTATTAATTTTTTCTGTCCCACTTTTTTTATTTTTATTTTCTTGCGGTGTAGTGAGACCATCCATGGCATGAGCTCAAAGATGCAAGAACTGAATTTTCTGGTGATGAAAATGATATACGAAAGCTTTGACATTGAAAAGCTCTATAACTCTTTCGTTGAGGAAACCACCAGTATATTTCGAATAATGAAGTATAAAGTTCCTCCAAGTGCGACGGACTCGTCCATCGGTCTAGTGGCTCACACTGACAAAAATGCCATCACTATTTTATGCCAAAATGAAGTTCAGGGTCTTGAGATTCAAACCAAGAATGGAGATTGGGCTCAAGTCACGGTTCCAGAGAATGCTTTCACAGCTGTTGTTGGTGACGCACTCAAGGTAAAAACTCTCGATCAAATTTAAGTTTAAATTATGCATTTATTAATGGGTTTTATCGATCCACTGCAGAATTACAATCACTATTAGATAGACAAGAACACCTCACACCTAAGTGAACGACTGTCCAAAGTATATATTAGTTAAATTAACATGCATGACTCGAATTCTATGCTAAGGTAGTAACCAATATTGGTGTTCTAGGCATGGAGCAATGGCAGACTTCACGCAGCAAGGCATAGGGTGGTGATTAGCGGGGAAAAAGACAGGTATTCTTGTGGACTGTTTTCAATGCCGAAGGAGGAAGCAGTAGTTGAGGTGCCAGATGAACTCGTGGACAAGGAGCATCCTCTTCAATACAGGCCATTTAATTATTCAGATTATATCTCCTACTTTGTTTCCAAACTAAGTGATGATGCGTTGGAGATATATGCTGGCATTTGAAGACTTTGTTGGGTCGCACAACTACTCTTTTATAATTAATACCTTGTTGCTAATCATGTTAATTGCCTTAATTACTGTGATATAATTAAAAAAAAATGTGTTTACAGTCGTGAATGTGCATGCAAATGTTTAAGAAAACTTGCCTAGATCCTATCAAGGCAACTTGTAATTTCTTTTTTTTTTCCTTTTCTTTTTAATACACAGCTTTTTATATATAGACTAGCATAGTGTGTTTTATAGTGTGATATTTATGGTTTTTTAATTGAAAATATGTTAAAATAATATTTTTTATATTTATATTTATATTTTTGACATGTGTATATAAAAACTATCAAAAGATACCTAAAAAAACATCAAACAATTTAAAAAACAGAAACAATAATGGTGGTTTTTTCTCTTGACTTATATATTGGCAATAAAGATTTTGGTAATGGCCTCGTTAATGCCTTGCCTTCGTCTTCTAGCTAGTCTTTGATGATTTCGACTATAGGCAAGGTTGATGGAATTTTCCTTTCAAAGGTGGGGTTAATTAAACGTGTCGTCCCTGTACAATAATCATTTGATTAACCGAGTCCTTGTAGTACTAATTTGATAAATTGAGTCCTTCTACGTTGTGTTTTGTTTGCAATCAAGCCCTCCATCTAGAACGTCCCTTGGTTGTGATTTATTTTGTTCTAATTAATTAATTGAATGAATCTCTCTTTTTACTAAAATTACATTAAATTAATTATGTGTATATTTTTTTTCTTTTTTTTTAAAATAAGTCAAGAATCGTGATCTTCGACCACCTAACATCAACCATGATTAAAATGAATTCTACATAAAAAAATAATCTTAATTAAAAACTTGATCATGTACACAAGAACAAGTTAACAACCATTTAAATTAATTCAGCAAAAATCCAAAAACAAAACCCATCAAGATATTTGAAAATTATCCATTGTATTATTGTTATTAAAACTATCATCACCACTATCATGCACACCATATATTCATTAATCAACTTCAAACCGCTAACACTTCACCTTTTTCATCACGGATGATAAAGGCATCATCTCTTGTCATTTTCTATCACCACCTCTTCTCCTCCTCCTCCTCCTCCTCCTACATGCATGCTTCGCCAACTAGTGTTTGTCCTTTGGACCACCTCTTGTTCATCAACTTAAGCTTATGTTATTACTCAAGATAACACCTGGTGTCTGGTGGATTCTTGTGAGAATAAAATTAAAGATTTTCCCATTAAGAAAGGAGGGCTATGGTTATAAACGGAATATATATATGCAGTAGAAGGACTTAATTCATCAAACTAATAGTAAAGGGACCTAATTAATCAAATCACCATAATACCATGATGACGTACATGCAGTACTTAACCCTTCAAAGGGGAGAAAATTTTCTTGGTGACGATGACATGTTTGGCCTTTTCAAATTGGTAAATGGCTGTTATGCATTCTGTCATTAATCTGACTTTTAAAAAGAGTTGATGATGTGCTTCATTGCCTGGCACAGTGAGGTGTGAAACTCATATGAAAGCACATGGAGATAAGTACATAAATGAAAATCATACTCATAATGATGATAATAGTTATTAAATTTAGTTTGTGATTGACCTAATTTAAAACCTAATCTTAGCTGAGTATTATTTTAAATAGGATTTGATATTGATCTAATTAAATCAGATTAATATCATGAGTTAATCTAAGGTTGATATTGCCGAGCTTATCCAAATTTTATCATATAAAAACTAAATTTTTTTTAAAAAAACTAAAATAACATTATTTTGAGTAAAATATAGTTTTGGGTTAGGTAAAAACTAAAGAATTCTTTTAAACAAAACTGAAATGATGTTATTTATATTATAGTATAAACTAAAAGAGGTGGTGTTTTTATTATATATCAATTCACAAAAAACAATTTATTTCAATAGTGTTTTTTTTTTTTTCTAAATCTAATATTTTTTTCTCTCTAAATTTATATTTTTCTTCTAATTTCATACTTTAATATTTATTTTATTGGAGATTAGGTTTTATAATTTATTGTGATTTGCTTTATACTTGGTTATCTCAGCCTTATAACCCATGTTACAGGTTTGACGGGCTGACTTAGTTGACTCGAGTTTTTTTTATATATATAATTGATATTTTTTTTTCAATTATATCCTTGAATATTGGGTTGATTGAGAATTAAACTTAATGATTTATTTTGGTTTACCTTTTATGAGGTTATCTTGGTCTCATGACTCAAGTCAAGTGTTTGGTGGGTTAACCTAGTTGACTCAAGATTTTTTTGTCTTTTTTTAATTGAAATTTTTTCTATTTCATCCTTCAACATTGAGTTGATTATGAATTAGACTTCATGATTTATTTTGATTTGCTTCTTATGAGGTTATCTTAGTTTTATGACTTGAGTCACGTGTTTTGCGAGTTAACCTAAGTAGACTCAGATCATTTTATTGTCTTGTTTTTAGATTTTTTTTTTCATTTTCAATCTTTAGCAATAAGTTTATTGAAAACTGGACTTCATAATTTGTTTTGACTTACTTTTTATGAGGTTATCATAATCTTATGACCTTGGTCGCAAGTTTGGCAGACTAATCTAGGTTGATTAAGATCATTTATTTATTTATTTTTTATAAAATTATCCCGATCTCATGACCCAGATAACAAGTTTGGCAGGTTAACTCATATCAAATTTTTATTTTTTAATTAATTTTTTTTAATTTTATTTTTAAACATTGAATTAATTGAGAATTAAGTTTCATAATTTATTTTGATTTGCTGAGGTATCATGATATATAATCCATGTTATAATTTTTTTCATTGTTATTTAATTTGATGCATGCATGGTCAAAGTAATCACTGATCGATGAACTTCAGTATATCAAAACAAATTCTTTTTTCCACAAGCTTTCCCTTGTAATTGAAGGGAAAAAAAAATGGTATCTGGAAAAGTGCTACGCATAAGTGAGTACTTAACATGATATATATATATATATATATATATATATATATATATATATATATATATATATATATATATATATAATCCAAGCCACGGTAATTATTCTTAATTTCTTAAATTTGTCTCATCATTAATTTCTAAAGTGGAGTAGGAGAGCATGCTTGTTTATATACAAATATTAAATAGTATATTGTCGAATATTTAACAAACCCAACAAATTAAATCCATGTAATTAAACAAATTAGTCGAACAAATCAATAAAGTTTATATTAAATATGACCTCCACGAAGACTCGAGCAATGCAACTAGTTTATAAACAAATGAAGGATAACAATGTTAAGAAATTGGGATGAGTGGTTAAAAAGGTATAAGTAGTGTTTGGTATTATAAAAATAATTATTTTTTAGAGAGTGTTTTGTTTGGAAATGTATTAAAATAATATATTTTTTTATTTTTTAAAATGAATTTTTAATATTAGTATATCAAAAGGATTCAAAAACATTAAAAAATAATTTGAAGTAAAAAAATAAATTTTAAATTTTTTCACAGTGCCATCGCAAAAACAACATTATTGTATTTTATTTCTTAACTTACTATGTTCAAACTTTATAATTAATATCTTGAAGAATTTATTAAATTTCTTTAAACGCATAGATTGATTAGATAATGTAGAAAGGAAACTAATCTTGATTGACATGGAAGCTAGATCAGGAAACTCTTGTCGTTGAAGAAATAAATAATAATATAAACTTTTTTGAAAACACTTGACTTGCGATGCAATCAATGACACTTTGTTGATATTTGAAAATGTGATAGCAATTGCGGTTTAAAATATAGTTATCAAATTTGATCTGGAAGTTGACCCGGTCAAGAGGTCGGGTCTCAGGTTTTATTGGTCAACTTGGATCAACCCGGAAAATTTAAAAAATATATTTAAAGTTTTAATATTTCATATGAAAAAATCTATGTGAATATAGGCTATACATGTTGTAAATAATGAAGTTTAAAAGAATATTTTAAAAAGTTTTTTATCCCATATTAAAAAAACATATTTTTTTCTTGTGAACATAGAGTATATATATTAAAGAGCTTCAAATCTCACATTGAAAAGATATTATGTTATCATTTTAAGTTGAAGTTTTTAAATCAAAAAGTTTTTTATCCTACATTGAAAAAACATAACTTTTTTCTTGTGAAGATATAATATATATACGAAATGACTTCAAATCCCACATTGAAAAAATATCTTTTTCTTGGGAACATAGAAATATGTATAATAAAGGGCTTCAAATCCCACATTGAAAAAACATGACTTTTTTCTTGTGAACATATAGTATATATAATAAAGGGTTTCAAATTCCACATTAAAAATATATTATGTTATTCTTTTAAGTTGAAGTATTTAAACCAAAGGTTTTTTATCTCACATTGAAAAAACATAACTTTTTTCTTGTGAATATAGAGTATATATACAAAAGGACTTCAAATCCCACATTGAAAAAATAACTTTTTTCTTGGGAACATAGAGTATATATACTAAAGGGTTTCAAATCCCACATTGAAAAAATAACTTTTTTCTTGGAAACATAGGGTATATATACTAAAGGGTTTTAAATCTCACATTGAAAAAATAAAACACTTTTTTAATATTTATATATTGAACTTTAAAAAGTGTTAATAACCAACTAAAAAAATATGAAAAAAAAGGGTATAGAAGAAAAACTAAATTTTTTTAAAAAAACACCGGGTCTTGCCCGGGTTCGCCTGGGTCATGGGTCGACCCTCCGGGTCGACCACGTTTAGCCAGGTCGTTGCGTCTTTTGACTAACCTGGACCGGTTCAGCCACCAGGTTCTAGGTCGACCTGCCGGGCCGATCCAGGTTTAATAATTATGGTTTAAAATGCTTTTCATTTAATAATACATCAAAATAATATATTTTTTATTTTTTTAAAAATTATTTTTTATATCAACATATTAAAATAATTTAAAAATATTAAAAAAAATTTAAATAAAAACATTTAAATTTTAAAAAATACAATTTCATTTCTAAACACCATAGAAAAGGAAGAGAGGGAGGAAGGTGTCCATGAAAATTAATTTTATGAGTGGACCTCTTGGGCTGAACACAGGAATCCATAAAATAATCAGACCTGGCCATGACCTTAGGCCTTATCCTGATTAAATGTGGGCTTTCAAGTGTCCAGTAATATTTGGGCCTTTGTAGAAGATAATTAATAGTTAAAGCGACTGTTTATCGAGCCCTTGCCTCCAACCAGCAGCCAAGGATTAATCGTACAGTTGGTCCCTGTACTTTAATATTTCATCCATTTTGTCCTCTTCTCCTTGTTCCTTAACTGGAGTACTGGACCTTTGATTTGACTCAACAAAATATCTTCATCTGTTCTCTCGATTCAGTTTTATTGATTCTCGGGTTCTAATGTGTTTTTAGATATTTATTTACTATAATTATAAAAACCAACTTAATACGTGACTTTATTTAAGGTTTTAATTACGGGTTAGTTGAGTTAATTTAAAATAATAATATTTTAATTTTTTTTTAAATTAAAATGAATTTTATTTTGAATTTTGTTTTAAAGATTAAACCGAATTTAACTTGGATTTTGACTGGATTAACTCTATATGAGTTAATATAAAACTTGATGCAAGCTCAGTTTTGGATTGATAGGTTACTAGATTAATTTACCAAGAAAATTTGAATTTAATAATAATAATATCTAAATTTTTTTAATAAAAATTTGGAAGGAAGTTGAATAGAGGGATCACATAAAGAAAAAATTATCGAGGAGAGGTAGAAGGGATGGACTAAATAAAAAAAGGAGTAAAGAGAGTATATTAAGAAAATAGAAAGAATACAAGGACCAGAATGTACGATTAATCCAGGACCTGCAACTCTCAATTATCCATAATCATCTGACATTGGCATGCTTGGCACTTGGCAGTACCCTCTTTGATCTTCTCGTAACCAAAACAAACCTCGAAAAGAAAAAAAGTGATTTTCTCGTACTAATGTAGCAATAACAGGCTGACGATACTGATAAAGTCACGGGATTTGAAGAGGAGTTACAAAAATGCAAGAGCTTCAGTAGAAACACTGACTACCACTTTGGAAAATATGGTTAGCAATTTATTTATCAAACATATATTCATCAAACTGGATTTTTTTTTTCCTGTTGTGTGTTAAGTGTAGAGATGTAACATTGTGGGTTTTCAATTTTGAGCTGTTAAATTTGGTGGGTTCTTGTTCGAATCAAACAAAAGCTGATGTCTTGAACAATTTAGAGAAAGAATCCGCAATGAAGGTGATGTTACTAATATTGGGGTGCGGAAAATAGTCCCTCTTCTGAAGTCATTAAAGGTAATGCAACGCTAGAAGTAAACTGATCCCATTTTGTATTTGAAGGTGATAATGGTGAATGTTGAGAAAGGTTCTTTCCTTATTGTGTTTTTGTTTTGTTTTTATAGGATTTGGATTGCAAGAATCTGTTTTGCAATCTGATTATGATGAGAAACGAACTGACTTGGAAACGGAAGTTTGTGAATTGGAGGAGAAAATAGCTGCTGGTATGGACAGTGATCATGGTAAAGCATAATTCACCATATACTCTTCAATTTTATGATCATGGTAAAGCATAATTCACCATATACTAATGTTCACTGTACAAACACCCCCCACACCCCCCAAACCAATCTTCATGTTCCATAAAATCGATTAAAAGCGAAGCATTGAGGTGATGACATTTCTCGATTGTCCTCAGTCCTTTTGTCTTTCATTGTAGTGGTGACTGGAAATTGATGTTAGTCGTTCATCTGCAGAGGCACATTTATTGCTCTAAGTTGGCCATGACAGCTTTGCCTCTAATTTTCTCCTTTTGCCTCAATTTATGCCTTCTCTATCTATTTTTTTTTTGTTGACAACAGATCCTGTTGTCGAGGCAGTTAGCCTCCTGTATGAATGCTGAGATTTGATTTAGAAGTTGCCTCTTTCGAATATGAATTTCTATTGCATTACTAGACTTCCATCTTATCATCATAGCTGTAAAAAATGCCTTTCCTGAATCAGTTTTTCCAAAATTTTCCACATTCTAAGGTCAAGTATGGCTATACATCTGTCATTCTATGCATGAACATAATTGCTACTATTTGATATCATGCATATTGCTATCTAGTTTAACTGTGTAATGTTTGATAATGATTGTGATGCGAGACAAAAATAAAATAAAATTGAAGATAAAGTAATAAGCTAAAAAGAGAGAAAAGAAGAAGCTAAGAAGAAAAGGTTAAAGAATAGAAGAAGCTGAAGAAGAGAAGAATGGGGTTGGAAAAGTCTACAATTCTGCAGTTTTAATCAAAAACTGTCTAATATTTAGAAAAGTAGAATATAAATATTAAAATCCTAACTAAAACAAGCAATTGGACTTGTAGCTCACTAAATAAAATACTCAACAATATTTAAATTAAGCCCAGCAAATAAAGTCTAATTAATAAGCCTCAACTAAAATCTCAAATAAATTAAATCAAAATATAAGCTAAAACTCAATCTCTCAATGGTTTGAACTACCTTTTATCATCTATGATCATACGAATGTGTAAACAATGTTTAAGGTTCGGTGTCTCCACTGATTCTCCAAGGATTGGAGAAACTCGACCCTGCCGAGTGTAGTTCAGGGCGGCTCTAATAATGCTCTCAAAGATCATGATCAAGCTGTTGTGATGTCATTCTGATAATCTAAGTATAGTCTGAATTTGCTTATCTAGTTCATATACTGGGATTCGCTGAAGTTCACCATCCCCGGTAAAAACAACTTGTGCATCTAAAGTAGCATTAATATGTTCTTTTTGTGCCAAAGATAAGGATAATGAGACAACTGTTTTAAAATGATAACCCGGGATATATTGTTGTGTTTTATATATAACGAGGTCCTTTGGTCAAAAGTAAAGCTAATATCAAAATTTAGTGGCAATTTAATGACATAATTATTTGATTTAATCATTTGCAACACTTTGAATGGTCTACTCGCAATTTATGTCTGGTTTCTAAAGGACACTGTTCAGGTCTAATCTGTATCATGAAATAATCTCCAACATTAAGTGCATCATAATACTTATGTAAATCTTGTTCATTACTTGCTTGGATTTGTTTTATAATCTCAACATACAAAGGACTCAGTTGAATTAGATATTTTAGAATGAGAAGATATAAGAAGAAGATCTATAGGCTTTCTAGGTTTATAATTACGAGCATGATATGACTGAGGATGTGGAGTGAAGCAAACACTATTTAAAGCCTTAGTATATATAATCTAGGCACAACATAGTAAATTATGATTAACTTTATCTTTCTCATCACGTGTCACGGGAAAGGGATCATGGAGCTCAACATGTTGCTCTAAATCTATGATGTGTTGGACGTCAAGCATGAGGGGGTGAGGAGCATGTTGCTCTAAACCTTTGACGTTCTAGACATCAAGCATGGTGGGTGGGGAATTAGGTAGTTTAAAAGGATTAATATCATGAGACTCTTCTAAAATCATATATACATTTTCAGGTAATTTCACTAAAGAGTCTCCTAAAACTTCTTCCTCTACCACTAAATCAGAATTATTATATTTTTTATTAGCCTTGTTTTCAAACATTTGGACTTGTAGTGTTAAGTTCCTCTTCCTGCACATCCTTTTCATCTAGGTCACTAAAGTTTTCGGGATTGAGTTTATACATTTGCATATAATAATTTTTCTTTTTACCTATATCCTTAAGTTCTGCTGCTCCCTCTTTTTCATGATAATCATTTTAATTATTTGATGGGGGTAATTACCACTACATCCATCTAGCAGAAGCTACAAAAGGTCGAAGTTGGGCTTCACAAAGAGCAGAAGGTTTCTGATCCTCTTAAGAAGAGGTTTGCTGCAGCTATGGCAGAGAAAAGGCGCTGCTATTCCCTCTCAAGGCTTTTCAGGTAAGCGCTGCAGTCATTAACCTATGCTAGTGATAATGGTTATACCAAAAAAAAAAAAAAAAAATCAATACTGGAAGAAAAAATTTCGCAAATACTTTTGTCTTTCTGATATTTCATTCTTGCCTAATTGTCTGAGAAAAAACCACCTTTAAAACTTTTACATGAAGGCTGCGTAATGTTATACTTAACTTTTCAACTTTATCTCAATGTTGTACATCAATTTCTTTTCAACTTTGGCTATGCATGAATATGCTGTGGCACCTCAAACTCTGGATTTTTTTTTGGCAAAAGAGAACTTATTTACTAGTGATGTATTAAGTTATTCATGCGGAAATGCATTAGGTTATTTATAAGGAACAAACGGTGGCTGTTGAATGGTTTGGTGGAAGACTTGGACTTGCAACCACAAGGGTCTGGGTTCTAGTTTTGAGAATAGCTACTAAATACAACTCAGAATTCTCACTCTCGGGACTTCATTTTGGTAGAATGTTAACTACTAGTTATGCCTACTAGACAGCACTGTTAATTATGATATATGGTATCTTGTCATTTTTAACAACAGGAAATAGTTGTGTTCTGTTTTCATTCTTATCAGCAAGAACTAATTTCATTTCAATTTCGTAATGTCATTACAAGTGCATGTGGTGGAAGACAAGAAAATGGAATCATTCAGTGGACCCTTCTTTTTTTTACTGTTTTATTTATTGTGGTAAAACAAACTCAGTCCTACTTCGCCCATTTTACATCAATAGAGGTTTTTTGTTTCTAAGAAGAATGTGCAGAGAATGAGAGACTTCGGGACCAGACATCTGCTTAAAATGCCACTACTGCCTCATCTGTGGTCGAACCATTTAAGCACCTGCGCATCATGCAATAACTCTTACAGTGCAGATCTCTTATATCAAAAGGAAAGCATGATTGTCATTGAAAAGTATAGTTTACGGGAAAATACGAACTTCTACAATTCTTTTCTTCTTGATATTCCTTTGTCGGCTATGTTATATTATTGTTCTCATTTGTAAGGCTGGATGCTGTGCCCCCAATTTTTTTTATTTAAATCACTAGCAGAATAAGTTTTATCCACCGTCTTTTAGATAATGATGGCAGTCTTATTCCTTGAGAGGTTCTTCATACAAGGCAAGTTGACTCGATATATTAGCTGCAGTAAAACTGAACAGGATATGTTCGTAAAGGGGGGAAAAACCTACAGGATTTCTTCTCATTTTGTTCATGCTGCTTAGCTTTCCATGCTGGAATCCAGATGCAGCTGTGATGTAATCGGTGATTTAGGGTGTATTAATGTCATTAAACATGTATTACTATCAGGATCTGTTTCAAATGTTTTTGGCCAACCATTTTTGGGGTGATTTAACGGCTCTACTGGGTCAAAAGCAGCAGATATCTCGAGTTTCATACTTGCCATTCGCATGCATTAAGAAATTTGAAATGATAATCTGTTTCTCATGTACCTGACGTTATTCAGCTCAAAAGGTTCAATGGAAGAAGACAATAACAGGACTATGCAGGAACCTAGGCTATACCCCTCAAAAGCAGTTTTTAATTTAAGTCTCTTTCTGAGTGAAAAACGTTTATTTGAGGGCTTTGTGCTGGAGAGACTCTCAGTCTCTCACCAAGGTTTCATTTTCTGCTCTTGAAGAACATCAACGGCATAGAGCAGCAGTGGGTCCTTCAGTTGAAAGAGTTTGTAGCTTCGGTATCTATCACCTTGCTAAAACTTTACCCTTGTCTCTTTTCTCCTGGCATTAAAGTTAAAACATCTGCTGTCATCTTCGTATGACAAATTATCCCCACCATGGCCGCCACCAACCTTGAGATTTGGCTTGTTAAGCGAGTATGCTCCCTACCTTGTCAAGAGAGTAATTTTTAATAAATCTTATAGTTCGAAGATGAATGATCTGTTTTTAATTGAATTATTAAATGTCGATTAGGAAATTAACTAGATTTGTCTCGACACACAGAAGTTTCCCAGAAAATATCAATTCATGGTGATATAAAAAAATCATCCCCCACCCCATCATTAAACCAAAAAATTGAAGGTGCTAAAAGCACAAAAAAAAGCAGACAATCAATCGTTAATCTCCAAGCATCCTGTCTACGAGTCTATTCTCTACGAAAAGGATGGTTCTGTTCAAGAATGGCATGCTTCATCTTTTATTCCAATGAATATGGAACTCTTCCTCAAGAAGACAAACTTATGGGGGACCATAGGAATAAATTTCCACCAAAAGCATGGACAAAATTCTTGACAAATTATTTTCTGTCCCTAATGATATGTTGGCATGTTGGTTTATTGCATGGTATGTTAGGCGGTCATGGATTCTTAGCATATTTCTGGGATATTTAATAGTATAGTAGTAGTTATTTTTCAAAGTATTTTTTATTCAAAAATATATTAAAATAATATTTTTATTTTTTAAAATTTATTTTATCAAAATAACCCAAAAACATATATAAAAAATAATTTTAAAAAAATAATTAAATTTTGATATCCCAAACGAGTTCTTCCCTTTAAAAAACTAACTTATGAGCAATGCTTTCTCTCCCACTTATAACATGATGGAAGTAAGATAATCCTAGGCCCATTACATAATGGATGTCCACACAATCATATCAAGCCTTGGATAAGAGCCGATTATAGGTCTAGACTTGTTGGCAAATCTAAATTTTAATGATAAATATACATGATAAATCAATTAATCCTTTCACTACAAAATCAAGATTTCTTGATTGATTTTTGTAATATATTAAATAGGAGGCCTGCACTGTATTGTGAGCCAAGTTCAATTTTTCCTAACATAATATATATATATATATATATATATATATATATATATATATATATGACACCAACTTTTTTTAAAAGCGACAAAAATATAAAAACGAAATTATTGACTTGACTAAATCCAATAATTTTAGTTAATTGAATAATATAATTAAAAAAGATATTGATAGCAAATAAAGTAGAAAAATAGCAACAATTAACCATAAAACAATTAGCTTTTAATATCATCTCATGTTTATATTTAATCAATTAATTTAATTTAAAAACAAATTTTCCATTAAAAAAGCTAAATTTAACAAACAAAGAAAAATAAACAGATCCAAGATAACTTGAGTTATTCTTAAAATTAGTGAAAAATCCTATAGAAAGCAAAAAAAAAGAAGTCCAATCTGCAATTAAATAAATATTGAGAGATGAAACTAAAAAAACACGAGTATAAAAAAAGAACAAAAAGAAAAAGAAAACATAAGCGAGTCTTCTAAACCTGAATTAATTTTCTAAACTCATAATTAGTGAAAATTCTAAATTCGTGCTCAATCAAGAAGCTCAATTTCCAACCAATTCAACGCTGAAGTATGAAACCAGAAAATAAATCAATTTAAAAATAGAAATTAAAAGAATAAAAATCAAATCTGGTAGGGAAAAAAAACTTAAGAATGATGAAATTGCAATTTTTTTTAAATAATCTCAAATAAAAAATATCAATCAAAAGAACGGCGATCAAATCTGACATATGAAAAAATAAAAAGGGGATAAAATTAAAAAAAATCTAATTTTATAAATCATTTTAAATAAAATAAATAATAATAAAAATAACACATACCAAATATAAAAAAAAAAAACAAATTAAAAGGTTGCTTTTAAAATTTAAAGGATTATACGCAGAGATCAAGGAGGAGGGAGAATTATGTTAGCAAGTTATTTTGTTTTGATTCAATTTTTAATTTTAACTTACAAAAAATATATTGATAAATAATTAAATAAAGATGTTAAATAGTATGTCACGTGGCGATGTTATGTACTTTTATTTGTATTCATTGTTTAGGGTTTCAGTCTAGTTTTTGTTTATTATTAACAATTTCTTTTACCATTTTTATGCATATAATGATTGACTAATTATTGAATACACTGATCAAACTTTTGATACGTATTTTAGATTTAATTTAACATTGCTAACTTGTTTTTTTAAGCTTAAATTAAGTTTTAATCTGGCCTGCAGTGTAACTCGGTGTATGTAGTGGTGTGTTCTAAGTACAAACAAATTTTGAAATTAAGGTTTAATCATGCTAACAAATCTGAAAAGGACAAAGCCACAAAAGCCACCATTTTATTCTTCTTTATATTAATAAAAGTCAAGGCAACATTTCATGCCATTGGATCGTATTTCTTAGTACAAAAGAAATTACATGAAGGCCTTTATTTTTCCACCAGGCCATGCAATTTGTCCTCTAAATCAGACACGTGATCTGAAGATTTCCCACTAGAAAAGGAGAAGAAAAGAAGACGACTATGCCTTCTTCTCAGCTTGACGAGCAGCCCTATTTGTGCTCACTGGCAGCTCAATTTTAGGATTAATCGAGCCTCGATAAAAAGAGTTTTCCTGTCTGTCTCCATTGCCCCAGATAGCATAAGCTTCTTCACCATGAGCAGCATCATCACCAATCTCCAAATCCTCATTAGACATTCTTAGTGGCACCACCAGTCGTATCAAAATGCATATTATGCTAGTAGTCAACACATTAACAAAGACAACAAACAGGATTCCTATAAACTGAACTCCCATCTGTCGAACCCCGGAGCCAATTCTGCTTTTGTCATCGAAGCCATAAACTAGGCCAATGTAGTGTCCAGAGGACCCAAAGAACAACCTGTTTAGGTTCGGCTTAGCGAAAAGGCCTGTGAGGATACCACCAAGGCTACCAGCAATGGCATGTGTATGCAGAACAGCCATTGTGTCGTCAACCTTTTGAAGTAGTTCTGAATTCTTGTGGATAACCATCATGGTTATCCAAGGAATTGAGCCCGAGCATAACCCCATTATTATTGCTGCCCATCCTTGCACCACCCCTAAAATAATTTGCAGGTTATATGTGTCAGGAATTTGAGTAGCTACGTATTAGTTCGATTGCAAGATAAATGCTAGCATCGTTGCGATTGAGGTATTTTGACAGTGCCTGCATTGCAGGCATATCCATCGAATCTGGGACCTAAAATTATTGCAAGTTACTTGTGTTGGACTTACCAGCAGCTGGAGTGATACATACTAAACCAGTGATCATGCCTTGAACTGCACCAATAACAGAAGCTTTGCGGAAAAATATGATGTCAAGACCGACCCAAGTAAGCAAGCTAGTAGCAGTACATAAATGAGTGTTCAAGACTGCCAAAGAAGCATCGGTGCTTACTACATAAGGATCTCCTCCATTAAATCCTGTCCAGCCCATCCAAAGCAATCCTGCCCCAAATAACATAAGAAGGATGTTGTTTGGAGGAAATCTCTCTCTGTCTTTCGTTAGACGTGGACCGACCTGCAATATTGTACAGCATGCAGTAACAAGGTGATTAGTCCATTTAATGACTGAATGAAGTTAATCAAACTTCAATTAATGCAATTTTGTTTTATAGAATACGGGAAATTAGAGCGAGTTTTACCCAATATGCTGCAGTGTAACCGGCTACGCCTGAAGACAAATGAATCACGTAGCCACCAGAATAATCTATGAGTCCCATCTTAGCGAGAAAACCATCAGGACACCACACACTAAAAGCTGTGAAAGTATACGAAAACGTTAGCCATAGAGGAACAAAAATCATCCAGGCATAGAAATTCATCCGCCCTAACACTGCGCCGGCGATCAAAATCAAAGTAATGGCTGCGAAAACAGACTGGAAATACACCATTGTTGCATTGGGGAACTTTCCAAGAAATGCTGGATCAAGAAGATATTTTTGGTCAAGAGCAACATTAGCCTCTCCCCAAAATGGTAAAAGCTTAGAGCCAAAGGACATTCGATAGCCCCATGTAACCCAACAAAACATCACACAAGCAAATGCATAGAGTACCATAAAAGCTGAATTCACAGCCCATTTTTTCTTCACACCTCCACCATATAGAATCATTAGCCCTGGAATACTTTGTAAACCAACAAGTGTTGCTGCTGTTAGTTGCCATGCATTGTCAGCTTTGTTAAACCACTCTGGACTAGCCTCATCAGGCAATAAATTAGGAGGGAAGGCAGTATCATTGCTCATTTTTGCTATCCCAACTTTTTCTGTTTTTGTGCGCGTGTCAAAAAATGTGAAGATTTCCAGATGGAATATTGCAAGTTCATGGTGGGCTTATAACTAGGTGGATAATGGTTTTGTTTATAACGATAAGCTGTCTGTATGTTGGATTAGTTCTTGTCATTCCATTGTCATAGTCCTGTTTCCATAACAGCTGCGCATGATTTTAAGATTGTTGGCGTGCAATCCAACCAATTTTAACGACAATCTCGAGATCCATTCATGTGTTTTCAGCAGTTCTGCTGATGCTCCGTTTTGGAAATCACGATGGCATATTAATAATATATTCATATTTGTAATTGATATGAAATTAAAGTCTCATCATGCATAATAATAGTAATAATAATAATATATCTATATTTAAATTTAAATAAATAAAAATATTTACTTATTAAAACATTATTAAGTAAGGAAACTTTTATATTAAAACTTTTGTTCTTATCAAAGATTAATTATTTATCCTTAAAGTTTTAAGGTTATTTACTTGATGCAATTAGGATATTTACAGTAAATCTATCAAGATCTCAACAATATCATCTTAATTTAAATGCATTTATAAAAAAAAATCTTTGAATCAAAATTAAATTACTCAATTATTTATATCTCAACAAAATGAACCTAAACTCTAGATTTATGAGGAAAAAAAGCAAAAAAAAAAAAAAAGAGAAGAAAAACACTAAAATAAAAAGAAAAAAGCATGTAAAAATCTTAAAGATAAAAAAAACTAGTGAAAACTTTTCATTCACCCACCTTTTTATTAAACCTAATGTTTTGGCCATACATTTGGTTTTTTTAGCTGATAAAATTGTTCATGATTGCAGAAAATACTTTTGGAAGAAACTGTTGACATTCATGTATTGAACTTGACAAAATAATGAGTTGAAAGAAATAATTCTTTATGGACCAGGTCCAAGTCCAAATTTCAGTTGCTAATAATCTTTTGTTATCTAAAATATTATTTTACAATAAACTCAAATCTAAGTCTGGCTAAACTCATGGCTAACGTGCGTGCTTACTTGTGGATTTAAGTTCAAAATTCACTTCACTTAGTATTTCTCTCTTTAAAAGCTAAGCTTGGTTGCCTTTGAGCCCAATTTTAACTTTTTAACTTTTAACTTTTAACTTTATAAATATTAATAAAGTTTTTTTTTGTTTTTTTTTCTTACTTGGTATAGAGTTTTTTTAAAGAGTTTTGTTAACCAATGGTTATTTAAAATAAATTTCTCATTTGCCCAAATTTATTTAAATCATATTAGTATTTTATATTAAAAAGTTGACGTTAAAGATTAAAAATTCCAATAAAATTTTAATCTAAAAATAAGTAAACTTCACTTTAATTTTAACCTTAAATATGTCATTTAATCATGCTATATATATATATATATATATATATATATATATATATATATATGGGAATTTGCACATAAACTGTACACACACTCCACAACCATTAACCATTTCCCCTCACAATTCTAATCAAAGAAAGTGCTTTCTCAAGATTCTTAGCCTTGATGCCAATACCATCTCTCTCACCCAAAATTCAAAGCAAGAGGAAAGACATGGGAATCACGACGTAGGAGGGAAGTAAAAGTTAGTCGAGGACAGCCTTTGTTGGTTCTCTTTCATGGTGGAGACCACTAGAAAACTGAGCATTCAAGAGAATATGCATGAGATTACTACCATCAATATTATTATTGTTGTTGTTATTTATTTTTGGACCCCACGTGCTGGAAACGGTGTATACCTCTTTTGAACTGAGTGTAAGAGTTTAACTCATGTTTACTCGAAGATTGACAAAAGCAAAGAAATAAATATTTTTTTAAAGCCCTGTTTGAGTTGTTTTTTGCTCTCTTTATCCTTCCCCTTTTGCTGCCAAAATCGTCAGGTTTTTTTAGATTAATTAGGAGTTTTCATAATGCTAAATTCGTTCCTTCTTTATCTGATCTTTAAGGTTGGATAAATCCCTCATAATTTGCACTAAAAAAAACTGATTCTGCTGTTGTCGCAATTTTTTGTTCGAACTTAGGCTCTGATTCTAACTTGGTTTCGTACGATATCTGACCATCCTAGCTATATTATGTCACTCATGACATGTTGAAGAATTAACGTACACCTTTATTAGGTCCTAGGGGTCACTGTTCTTAGGGCAGACTCTCAGTCAGATTTGGATGCTCGGCATTGTCAGATCAAGAAAACCTTTTTGACTAACCAGATCCCTGCTAGATTCTGTTATCTAAAACGATTTTATCTCACTTTAAATCCTTCATCAAAGTTGTAGTCCGGGACACTTAGATGAATTTGGGCTTTTGAATTGCTTGATTTCGATATTAGAAGCTCAAGATATTCCTATTTGAAATCTAGCGTGAAAACATAGAATCCTGCCGCGAGAAGGTTTCCAGCCGAGTTTGGTTGCAATTCTGTTATTCAAAACGAATTTATCTCATTTTTTATCCTTCATGAAAGTTGTAGCTTTACAAGTGTAGATGAATTTAGGACTTTTGAATCGCTTGATTTCGATATCAAAAGCTCATAATATTCTTGTTTACGTGAAAGCAGAGAATTCTGCCGCAAGAAGGATCCTGCCCCGAGTTTTGCACCAAAGAGTCTATTTCCATCACAAATTTTATTGATTTGCTCTTAGGTCATACTCTCAGTAATATCAGGATGTTCGGCATTGTCAGTTTCTGAATTAGATCAGGAGACCCTTTTTAACTAATCAGATTACTACCAGATTCTGTTCTCTAAAACGATTTTATCTCACTTCAAATCCTTCATCAAAGTTGTAGTCCTGGATGTGTAGATAAATTTGAGCTTTTGAATTGCTTGATTTCAATATCAGAAGCTCAATATATTCCTATTTGAATATCTAGTGTGAAAGTAGGGATTCCTGCCGCGAGAAGGATTTTTGCCCGAGTTTGCAGGGACATAATTGCAAGATGCTTAAAGTTTGAAGACCAATTGCAAGCCAATTTGAAGCTCTTTTTTGGACCAAGGATCAAAGGGAAAAGGAGTAAAATAAGAAAGTTGATTGAAGATAAAATTAGAAGGAAGAAATTGAAGAACCACGTTTTTTTCTGCACAGCTATCCCGGTTTTTCTTTCCTTTTATCTGCAATTTCCTGTTTGGTTTCCATGTTTCTCTTATTGGATTGGAGAGTTGCAGACCACATTTTTATTGCCCCATTTCAAAGGAAACAACTGGTGCCTCATGGTCCCAGCTATGGAAGGAAAGAAAGGAGCTATACCACCCTTTGATCAATGGAAACTAAGTGCTGAAAATTAGAATAGGAATCAGAATATTTCAGTTTCCTTTTTGTGTTTTTTTACTGCAAATCAGCAAGAATTTGCATCCTAGAATTAATGCATTGAATCTTTCCTAAATAGAGATATGTTAGACTATATATAAGCTCCTCTAATGACCTAGTAAAGGGGCAGAAAAAGAAAGGAGAGAACAGAGAAAAACAAGAAAAGAAAGACAAGAAGAAACGAGAGAGAGGCAGGGCAGAGAAAGCCATAAGAACGACACTGTCGAAAGCAAGGAAAACACAGAGGCAAGGGCGACAACTCCACCAGCACAACACGCCTTCATCGTCATCATCTTCATCATCTCGAGAGAAAGCATCAGCAGAATGAGAGAAAACAAACAGAGACCAAAATCGGCGTGGCCATCGCTTTCACTGTCCCCAGAAGCAGCAACTATTGGCTGAGCGCAGAAGCTTCAGCACCTGTCGTCTTCGTCCATCTCAACGCTAGCTTTAAAGAAAAGGAAAGTAGAACAAATAAGAAGGGAAAGAGAAGAGAAGAAAACAGGGAGAAGAAAAGAGAAAGAGGTAAGCAACATAGGAGAACGCCAGACGAATGCAGACAACGGAGGACTGAGAAAAAGGGCATCGCCAGCAGACCAGGTAAGCTGTCTTTTATTCCCAGCTTTTGCATGCATTCTTAGTTGCATTTTTTACTGTTCAAGTGAAATTTAATTCACTTGAATAATAACTGGGCAAGGCATGTGTATTTATTTTTTTGTGTTTTTTTTTTGTATTGTAAAAATAGAAATCTCGTATTTAGAATACTCGGTTTTTGACGCAATGTGACAAATATACATATATATCAAAAAATTGTTTTCTTGTGTGTTGCATACGGCCAATACCCTAACATGTTTTAAACGCTCTTTTTTTATACAAAACGTATTGGAAGTTACGAAAATGTGTTTTCGCTTGAATTTCTTAAACACAATAAAAATTATTTTTTTGCATTTCTGGATTTTACAACATGTTTGTAAAACTCCAAAGGGTATTGGCCAATTTTCCAAAAAATAAAAAATCTTATTTTGGGGGGAATTCATCTATTATTCACCGTTAATATTTGGATAAAGAAATTTCAAAGGGATGAATATCCAAAATATTTAATGAGAATAACTTGTTATTATTCACTGTTAATATTTGGATAAAGAAACCCTAAGTGGTAAATATCCAAAATAATTTTCTAGGGATAATAAGTCATCACACATCCTTGAAAGAAGCCTTGATTATGATCGAGGACATTTTAATTTTTTTTACTTCACAATTTACGAGCTGTGAGAGTATAAAACACTAAGGCAAAAATAGGCTTTTAAAGCGCCCTAAATTTCTATATTTTTATCCTTCCTCCTTGCGATTTACGAGTCGCAAACTCTTGAAATACTAAGGAAAAAATGAGCTTTTAAAGCACATGAAATCTCCTTGGATTTCTATCTTAATAAATTTAGTTTGAATCAAACTTAAGAAAACTGATGGGATTAGAAAACACCAACACCATAGCAATTATAAAGCAAACCAAACACCAAGCATCTTACCTTAGGTAGGGTGTACTAGGGATGCTAATACCTTCCCTTTACGCAACTAGTCCCTTGCCATAGAATTTCTGAAAGACTAGTTATGGTTCCTAGTGACCAAAATACTAGGTGGCGACTCCCCTATTCACAAAAAACAAAAACAAAAACGACCCAGAAATCAATCGAGGATCGCCATGACGCCGCGCTCCGCTGCGAGGGTGCGAAAATTATCACAAATATTATATATAACAATTATTATCCCATTATTATTAATGAAAAATAATTTATTATATATACATTAAAATATTTTTTAATACATTCAAATAAAAAAAAACTGACATCTCATTTCTCATAAAAATTTCAGAAAATAAATAAGCTTTTAGCACCACGACAAAATATTTTGTTGGTATAAAAGTTGTATTTCCATCATTACAAAAATCACTGATAGATTTACCTATGTAAACGTGCCATCAGAAAGTATGTCGTTGGGAATTTAAGATTCATCGGTAACTCAATCAGTGATTTAAATACCTACAGGTAGGCAAATAAGATAGTCGCATCAGTGATAAATTTAGATGACGACCAATTTTTGTCAAGCTATCCACGATAAATATAACTGACGGATTACCGACTAACTAATCATTGATATTTATATCATGTATAATCGATGGATTGACCGACAGAATCACCGACAAACATGTTCTGTTGGTGAATTCATCGGTCTCTATCAAAACAGTTCACAACTCTCTATATCAAACTCAATTTCGTCAAATTATAAACAAATATAACTTTTCTCAAATCCCAAATAAACCCTAACATACAAATCATACTTGAATATAACAAAATTATCTATGAAAAGCTATAAAACAGATAAATATAAAAGCAAACTACAAATACTACATAAAAATATCAATAAATTAACCTAAAATATAAATGGGTAGGTTTGCTTACTTGGTTTAGAGAGTTAATATTTATATATATATAAAAAATCAATGAAGACAGTGATGTTGACACTAATGAGTGTTGAGGTGCTCGAATTTGTAAGGTTGTTGGGTTGTTGTTTTTTACAATGAAAGAAAAAGATGATGATGATGATGATGATGATGATGAAAAAGAAGAAGAAAGAGGGACGGGGTTCCTATCGGCTATAACACTTATATCTATCTATAGAATTTTTTATGAAAACTTGCAACAAAATATTTTTGTTAGTTAATTTGTTGGCAAAAAATGACATGTAATTTCCCCGATGGAGTCACCAATAGATATTTTTTATTTTTTTAATTATCTTTATTTTATCGGCAATTCCATCGTTAATTAGCGACATTAGCTTTTTTTGCTGGTAATTTTGTAGGAATTTGTAACCGGATATTTTCGGTCGCTATTATCATTGGAAATGACCGACAACTAATTTTTCATCACCAACTCTACTGTTATTTAATAATTCTCTGGTAATATAATCTGATAATATTTTATGAATGAATGACATGCCAACTTTATCAAATATATATATATACACACGCATATGGCAGGGGGTTAACATATTATTTGATTTCGTCACATATGCAGTAATTAATTAAACAAATCATTGAGATGATTGCTAGGGAATGCTTCAGGGGTAAAGATTTGGGATTGCTGTTAGGGGATTCATTAATTTTATCTGAATTCAAAGAGGAGTGGAATGTAGATTTGGAATTGAAAGTAGCTATATATATTCTCTCTATTTTATAACCCAAATACCCACATTCAGTATACCATTAAAGAAAACAATCTAATGGCTGAGGAAATAAATAATAACAAAAGGCAGTCTAAAGTTATCATACACTTAGCTTAAGGGTGTATTTGGTTATATATATATATATATATATATATTAAGCCATAACAAGTTCATAGCATGGCACATAAACACATATCCACATTGATAAATAAAAAATAAATAAATAAATAAAACTCTTGGATGTTTAAGAGATATATATAAAAATACAGCCAAACAGTTATGAAAATAAATTACAATCTTTTAATTCTTCAAAATCCTTAATTTCATCCATGGTATTTGATTTCCTCCATAATTATTGATTGGATTTCAATTTAAAATTAATGTACTTCTTTCCTTGATTTGTTTTCTTTAACACGCATATCACAGCCACCCCCTAAATTCTAATCAAAGAAAGTGCTTTCTCAAGATTCCTCGCCTTGATGTGAATGTATTCTCTCACCGAAACAGAACGATATAGAGGAATTTGGGCAGGATTCAAAGCCAGAGGAGAGACATGGAAATCAGTAGGAGGGCTGTAAAAGTAAGCCAAGGACAGTCTTTGTTGTTTCTCTTTTAAAACCACACGATGAAGAACGCTCGGGAACTGAGCATTTGAGAGAATGTGCAAGAGATCACCAACATTTACTACAAGTGATCCATTTGTAGGAGATACTAAAACCCAACCAACTCCATGTTTGAAGATTTCTAAGCCATTTATTGCACTTTGATACAGTATTGTCAAGAGTGAGGTGTCTGTGTGAGGAGCTAGACCCATGACTCGACTTGGATCAGGACAGAATGGATAGGAGTTCAGCTGTAAAGCAGTGCTGGCACCTCCAGGTGAAACAACCTTGGATGTTTCTTCTTCGGACAAGTCCAAGGACTTGAGGATCAGATGCATTAGGGTTATGGCTAGCTCCTTCATTTTCTTCTGATAATCTTCCATTACATCACTGTTTATATGTAAATACACATGTAATTATATTAGGGGCCGGGAAATGAAAATATATTAATTACTTTAAAAATAATTCACGCGTTTATTTAAATCTAAACATCATCCAATTTAAATATATTTCACATTTTTTCTTTCTAAAAGCACACGATTCCATTAGATGGCTATCAATATTATACGTGGTATGATCTAGCCAAATAGATCAACTTTTTTTCTGGGACGTGTCCCATGAAGAAGAAGAAATATTGTACATGCTTGGGTTGTGCATGGAATATAAGACTCGTTGACTGTAAATTAGCACATCAATTCTAAATTGATTTAACCTACATAGAGCAATTGGTCTGTGTAAGAAATTTGTAGACAATTTTAATTTTTATGGTTACTTGAAAACAATTTCAACTAATGGGAGTAGAAATTAAAGCATGCATGACTAACACAATATATCAACAATTGATTGATTAGAAAAATTGTTATATCTTTACTTGATTGATGATCACTTGAATCCTACTAGGTAATTATTTCCTTAATCACAAACCTCAAGTGATTAAGATGCAAAATGAACTACTTTCATGATTTCTCTACGTGCATGAAAATGCATGGAATTACCAAAACCGCTGGTAGTCATTGGGCCAAAGTTCCCTAGCATGATCGACAGGAGAACCCATGACTGTAAACCCTTCATGCCACATTTTCTTGCTGAAGAATGGCGAAATCCGAGCTAAGCCATAGCCGGTGGCTCCGCCAGGAGACCTTAAGGCCTTCAATTTATGTCCTGTCGGGAGAGAGAAGAGTCTTCTAGCCTCGGACTCAACTTCATCTATTATGTCCAATGGAATGCCATGGTTTATGACTTGGAACACACCCCATGTCTCACAAGCATGACCTACAAGTTTCACCGCATCGGGATCCATGAGATCGACCGTGGGTATCGATAATTGGTCATCAGACTCGAAGGCATGGGATGTAGGCCATACATGTGAGTCGGGCACGGTCCGAACCGAATCGAAGTCTAGGGGTATAATATGGTGGAGATGGAGAGGATGGTCTCTGTAGGCTTCAGAAAGAGTGCTCATGGTAGCTAGCTAAGTTAGTTTATTAAAGGGGAAAAGGTAAGGTAAGCTCAGAGTGTTTGATTTGGTGCATAAACGCCTGAGATTAATAGATCAATACAAGGGATTAGGGTAAATATATATAGCTGGAGGAGGGTGTCGACTATTTTACCTGTTTTTTGAATTTTGGAAGAAATCGATGTTAAAAGGAAAGAAATTAAGGCAAGATATTTTATACCTAAATCCATTTAATACAGTTATTAATTATGGTGAAGAAAATCAAGTACCATATAAAAAGATGAAATCAAGGATTTTAAGGAATTGAATATTATAATTTATTTTATATATATCTTTTAATTGATTTATTGTAATTATACATTCTATAATAGTTTTTAATTTTAACCAATGGGGATTGGTTGAATGAGACAAAAGAAGGAACAAACAAAGAGAAAGTTGAGGCACGTCTCAAAGTCTCAAAACAGTTTGCTTGTTTCGAATTTGGGTATGAGAAGAGGGGACCCATTTTATCTTTGCTTTTGTGGACAATAGACTTGCCTTGTCCAAAAGTAGGAAACTGTTGAATAGCAAGGAATTAAGCTTGCAAAAAATCATAAATATTTCGAAAAATGTTGATAACTTCCATTAATCGGAGATATATTGTTTAGTTGATTGATTGATGAATAATCCCATACATAACAGGGGAATTATAAAAAAAAAAAAAGCAAGAAAATGAATTAAAAAAATATTTAATGAGCTTATTTATGATATTTGATCCGAACAATTTTGAGAATTCTTTTTAAGGTGGCTTCAAGTATGAAGTTGAGTTTCAAAGAGGATCAAGTCTTAATAAATGTATTCCAAGAAAGAAATAGAGTTGTTTAACATGTACTAGATATTGACCATACAATTTTATATCAACGATCATAACTTTCAACCTGATTGTTTGATTGGATTGAAATTTACTTGAAAATTTTAAAGATTTTATTTTTATAAGGTTAAAATTTTATAGCAATCAAACATCGAGAAAACCTTCCAATAAAATCTAGAAGTTACGATTCAAGAATATATGAATCAAGCTTTTATTTATACAAGCGTAAGGCTTTGCATTTTATTTACAACTCATAGGTAATTAAGGTTCACTTTTGTTTAAGTCAAATATATAAATATCTTTTATGTTTTGGATGTCAAAAATAGATAGGAGAAATTGAATAAAAATTATGTAATAACTCTTGTTTTTTGTTCTTCATTGAACTTTTCAGAACTTACTAAGAAAATCTTCTTTGTGGTGTTCTAACCATATACTTTCAATTCTTGATTGTTTTCTCTGAATACACATCAAAAATAATAAAATATTTATTCTGAATTTAAGGAGTTCTCACTTGAGAAGATGTATTAATAAATAAATATAAAATCATTTTTAAAACTTCACTTAATAATTTATTTTTTAGATTGAGATTACTATTTGACAAACAACTATACTCAAACACAGTACCTACTTTTATAAAATTAAATTTATGGATTGAGATGTTGTTCTACAATCAATCAAATTAGAAGATGCTGTAGACATTTTTGCAATCTAATATCTACTTGAGGAAGGTGACAAATGGACTTTGATGTCACATCCTCTCTACTACCTGCCGACCATAAAACATTGTTAAGACCTGCCGCTAGATGCCTATATATAATTGAAAAGGAAAATGAGTTTGTGTGGCAGGAAAACTTTGGGGTAAAGGAGGTCGGGTAGCTCCATTAATGTTGGGCTAATTTGCATTCGTAAAGCCACATGCGTATGAATTTGACCTCTCATTGAAGATTTGATTAGATCCTCGTAGTGAAGATTGAAATTATTCAGTTTGGCTAATGGTCTCTCCTGGAAAAGATTCATCATTGTAGGAGGGAATTCCAACTGAGTTGATTGATTCTCAAAAGAGGAAAATTACGGCCATTTCAGATCATGTAAAACCCTTCTCAAGCTGCTTTTTGTTTATATATATATATATATAAAAGAAAAATATCAGTGCTTTTCTTCTCAATAATATTGGCATTCTTCAAGGCCTAAAGAGCACATTTGGAAAAAAAAAAAAAAAAAAAAAAACTCCTTGCATGAAACAATATCAATAATGGTAACAAGCCACATAATAATGAGAGATTTTTCGTCTCCAAAAATATGTGGATGAGAATTATCTTCTTCTAGTGAACGTTTCAGAAACCTTGTATATTTTTTAGGGACAAAATGTTGGCCCTAGCTATATATAGCTCTAGCCTTAGTTTGTTTGATGCTCATTGGGAATAAAAACCCATTACGTGCTATCAGAGACGAAATTTTCCCTATTTGGAGTTATTAGAGATTAATATTGTCCGCAAAAAAGATTTCATCTGATCAAATAAAAATTATATATATAAAGCTTGTTTGACGCATTTATTTTATTTTAGAATTGGATTTATCAATATGCATTATATTTCCCCGATTTTCATTTTTTTATTAGAGAACTTCAAGGATGAAATTTATCCATTTGACTCATTGGGACAAAATTCATCCCTGTAGCCTAGAAACTGGCCTGACGTTGACGAATTCTAAAGCTTCGTCCCCATGTTGGTCCCTGAAATTCGTCCCTATAGCACTTTCTTTCTCCCTTCTCCCACTAACAATATGCATGAGTTTTATTTCAAGCCCATTGTTTAAATACGAATCTACAAAAAAGGAATGATTATAATTAGTTTGTTTGTTTAGTTCCTAAACTAGTTAGTGTACCAGTGCCTATGTTGCAAGCGTGTTCCAAGTTAATTTTTAATGTAAAAAAAAAAAGAGATGCTAATACTATGAATATGTTTTCTGAAATCATGAAATTTGTTAATTAAATAATGAAAAGATAATGTATATGCTTTCTATAATAAATTGAAAAATACATGAACTAATAAATCGTAAAAAAAGTTATGAACACTAATTAAAAACTAAGTGGAAGTTGGTCATTCCAGTAAGAAGTAATATTATTTTATGTGCGGTGATGAAAACCAACAAGTATCATCAAATAATTTATTAGAGGTGTGTTACTTACAAGATCAAGGGTTAAGAATTAAAAAAAAAAACAATTAATGAGCTTATTTAGGATTTTAAGCTAAGTCGAGCTTCAAGATTACAATAAAAAATAATCATGTTTTAATTAATGTGATTTATGAAAAGAAAATATATTTTTTTATTGGGCTTGAACATACAGAAAAGCTTGGCAAAGAAAGGGGAAAGGCGACAAGCATTGTTTCCTTATATTTTGTGGTTTTCCTGCACTGTAAGCATTCTTTATTGGCAAGGGACATAGAGGCAGCAAACACAAGTTTTTCTAATGAGTTGTGGGTTCCTTACAAATTAAGCCACCAACTTTGGCAGCATTGGATACAAAGTCAACAACTTTGGCAGCATTGGAATTTCTATTTTTGCAAGGAATTAAAGTTGGCAACTTATGAGTTTTGTTTTGTAAGGAATCCTTAATTTTCAAGGATACCAAGTTGGCAGCACTAATTTTCCAAAGTCGACAACATTATTTTCTTTCCAAAGTCAACAACAAGTGCAATTGTTTTACAATGGTTCAACAAATATGTTAAGGGAGTATACGGCAGCCATACAATTAAGTTAGAATTGGGTTGTTGTTATTTATTTTATGAACTTCGGAGTAGTTTTCTTTGGATTTTAATGTCATCTCATTAGTTCATTAGGGTTTATTTTATTTTATGAATTATAAACACCCTTTTAAAAGGGAAAACAAGACTTGGTTTTATTTGAGAATATATTTTGTATGTGTAAGGTTTTTTATACTCTTAGCTCTTTGTTGAATTCTTCAGGATTTATCAAAGATTAACTATCATTGTGGCGTTCATCTTATATTTCTAGTTGATTTTTCATAATCAACATGTTGAGATCTTTAATCCAATAACTTTGGTTTCTTAGTTCACGTGATCATTGGGTTGAGTTTTTTTATTAATATGATTATAGCTTTCTTAGGTTGTTTTCTATCTTGATTGTGGGTTATAGAATTCTTACCCTCCAGATTCACATCAATTGATATCAAAGTAAGGATTTAAAATCAGGTTTTATCTACCTATTTATCTTTTGATTTATTTTTATTTTTTTGCGTTATTAGTCTTTGTTTTTCAATTCTTGATTTATACCAATTTGAATTTGGATTCTTAAGAAATTGCAATTCGCATGAGTTTATGTTTGATCAGTGGATATTGTTTGCTTGAAAATCGATTATGAGTTGTTGAAAGTACAAAATTTTGATTTCAAGTCTAAAAGAACATTATAAAATAGATTTTGATGATTTAGTTTGTTATAACAGTTGGTGATTTTGGTTTATTTATTGAGTTCACTTTAGTTTCGAGATTTATAAAAACCATTTAAAATTGAACTAATTATAGATTTATGACAAATATCAATCACCAAATCTTATATTTCACACTATGTTTTATAACCCTACTATGTCATGAGTCAACTCTCTATTTAAACTCATTATAACAAAAGCTAAATGGTGTGAGGAAATCATTGTAAATTAAGAGACTTTTCGTTGTGGATTGCAATAGTAATTTCCCTTTCAATTTCTCATCTCATCTTTTCGCGAGACGTTTCTTTTATTGTTTGCTTCTTTTTCTTTTTTCTCTCTCTCCTAACAACTAAAGTGCACAATTGCTCTATTTGCTTATTGTTTGCTTGGATCAGTGAAGGGTTGTCAGACCCAAGAACCTTAAATCTGGGTACCACACCAAACCTAAGATTCATGGGTCTGACAACAACGTCAGTCTTAAAGCTCTAGGGTCTAGCATGACCGTTAGACTCAAGAGCCTATAAAAAATATAAAAAAACAATTATTAAAAAAAATTAATCAGAATCTTTGTTTAGAATACTTAAAGGGTAGTTTAAATTTTTTTATAAAACAATATTAAAAAAATAATAATTAGGATTTCTGTTTAGGATACTTCAAGGATAGTTTAAATGTTTTTTTATAAAAAATAAAAATTTAATTTACAAAAAAAACTTAATTAGGATTTTTGTTTAGAATACTTCAAGGATGATTTAAATTTATTTTTTTTAATAATTGGCATTTTTGTTTAAAATACTTCAAGGGTAGTTTAAATATTTTTTTAATAAAAAAATATTTATAAAAATATTAATTAGCATTTCTGTTCAAGATACTTCAATTGTAGTTTAGATGTTTTTTTATAAAAGAAATAAAAAAATATATATATAAATTAATTAGAATTTTTGTTTAGAATACTTTAATGATAGTTTAAGTGTTTTTTTAATAAAAAATATAAAAGTTTTAAAAAAGAATTAATTAAGCATGACCGTCATACCCAATGAAAATATAAAAGTTTTAAAACAAAAATTGATAATTAACTGAATTTTTCTTTAAAAAGAGAGAGAGAGAGAGAATAAACTAAAACGAGTAAGGAAAGCAAAAATGAAAGCTATGTGGTTTGGTTATAGTCCTGCCGCCTATAAATTTACCCATAACTTGTGGGTTATGTTTCACTATCCTAAATCACTGGAAATACAGTAAAAGTGGGGACAACTATGCCACTCCTTGATTAAATCACTAAAAACATGGAGTTTGTGTTCAGTAGAGAGGCTCGAAGAAAAATTGTTTAACAGGTTTAATTTCATGCGAAGATCACATCAATTGACTTCATTTTTTGTTAAAATGTCTCCAATTATGCAGCATTTCCTAGCAATAAAATCTCTCCAAATATACTTGTTTGACCTAATCGATGGAATTGCATAAAACAAGCTCATGCGTTCAAGGAATTGAAAAGGTTGATTGATATATATGGGCATGATTTTTGCTAAAATATGAAGGGATGGATCATACCGACAAGCGGTAGTGTAAAATTGTAAGAATTTTTGCAATGAGATCGCCGGGAAATTTTATAGTCGTCACGAAACAATAATTAATAGTATATTATTAGTTATTTCTTTATCCAACTTTTAAAAAAAAATCATAAATAAAATATTTTTATAACTTTTAATGGGTTATAAAATTTTCTCCATATCGTCTAGGTTGATCTCCGTATTAACTAATTAAATAAGTTTCTTTTCCTAAAACAAAAAAATGGGTGCATGTAATTAATTAATCTATATATATATATATATATATATATATATATATATATATATATATAGTCTTCCATCGGATGAACAAGATTCACTATGAATTTTACTCTTGTTTTTTCTTTAATATATAAATAGGAGCTAATTAATTATTAATTAAGTAGGAAGACAAGATTTAGGATGGGACATAATGTTTTCATGATATCCACATGCATTTAGACAAGATTTAGGATACGTTTATGGAATTAAAGAAGCCATAAATAAATTTTAGAGGTGCCACCAACCCTAAATTTCCATCTTAACCATCAAAACCTACCAGTCAATTGTTGAATAATTTCTTCTTCTTCTTCTTCTTCTTAATGAATGCATCAAGAGTACTTCTTCTTAATGAATGCATCAAGAGTACTGCGAACAACTTGCTTTAAATTTTATCAGAAAAAAAAAAATAGTAAGATATCTTTATTATTAGAACAAAATAATAAAAGAATTCACATATTTTATTATTAAAAAAAAATGAAACTACGTGAATCCACCGCATTCACGATAATTGAAACAATAAAATAGTATAGCTTTTATAAAAATTAATAAAAATAGATGTAATAAGAATTGAATTTTTTTAAAAAAAAATCTCCTTTTTCAAAAAAGAATTTATTGTTATTTTATAGTGTCGGTTTTCCCCTCCTTTCCAGCCCTGGGAAAAAAAATCCTCCTCCCGTCTACTAGTGGAGAGTTATGACTAAAGCAATATATATATATATATATATATATATATATATATATATATATATATATATATATATATATATTCTTCGGATGTAAGAACAACAAATCATAACAGGCATCTCTTCATTGTCAACTGCTACCTTCGCATTAATTTTCATGAAACTAATCAAGTCTTCAAACTAAAACCTTATGATCTGTGTTTGAATGTTTGACAAAGTTCTTGGTCATGTCTCCTGTC
This sequence comes from Populus simonii, assembly GCA_007827005.2. Classification (NCBI taxonomy): domain Eukaryota; kingdom Viridiplantae; phylum Streptophyta; class Magnoliopsida; order Malpighiales; family Salicaceae; genus Populus; species Populus simonii. Next base: position 2,765,694 of record CM017481.2, read on the forward strand.
TTGAGTGGAAGACAGAAAATCCACACTATCAGGAACTTGCAAGAGACACAACTCTTCATAAATTTCAAGTGCTTAATTAGGAATTTCGCATTTCCATTAGATTTTGATATTCTTTGGTTTGATGATGGGCATTAATTAAGGTTATAAGATATTTAATCTTACATCAATTATTACACCAGTCTGTGATCAACCATGACCTAACTGCTGCTGTATGAATAGAACTCATGCTGGATTGCATGAAGGTGCATGATGGCTCTGTGCAGTCATCGATGATGATGGCCCAAACATGCCCACCACCTTCACCAAGAACCAAATCAGAACTTTGCTTCGGCTAATGTGAACAATAAAGATTAAGTTTGTGTTTGGTAATGTGGTGTATTATATTTTTTTTAAATGTTTTTAGTTTAAAAATATATTAAAATGATATTTTTTAATTTTATTTTATTTTTAACATCAAAATTAACGACAATACTAAAAAAATATTAGCTTGATGTCTTTTTAAATAAAATTTATTTTTAAAATGCATTAAAAAAACCGTAACTACAACATAGTAACATTTTGAGCTATCACGATGTCCTATCCTAATCAACCAATGAGTTAATTATAAACTAGACCATGTAGTAGTCTCCTGAAAAGAATTAATTAGTTTTTATGGTACAAAAAAATAATTTAATAGTCCTTATGATTTTGTATTCCTTAATAACTTCATCCACCCATCAATTTTTCATTGGTAAAAGTGCTATTTTTTGTTTTTATGATTTAAAAATGTTTTTTAAAAAATTAAAAAAAAAAATATTTTTTTATTTACTTCAAATTAATATTTTTTGATGTTTTTAGATCATTTTAATATGCTGATATTAAAATTATTTTTAAAAAATATATAATATACTATTTTAATATATTTTTAAATAAAAAATATTTTAAAAAATAATTGCAACCATCCTCCTAAATTTTTTTGTTTAAAAAATGTCCTTATCGAATGGAATTTTCTCATGTTACGTACTATTTCTTGAAACCCCGTTGTCTCCTTTCTTCTTACTTTTTATCAATAGTTCATGTGTTTATGCAGTCGGTAGATACTCTTCGACTAAAATTCTGGACTCAATAAACTCATTTCCTATATTACCCTATCCAATTCAAAAATAAAAAAATTGAAAACGAAATAATTAAATTTACAAAATTATTTGAGTTTTTTTTAATTATCACAATAAACAAAGAATTTTAATAAAATAACATGACGGAAAATTTATTTACAAAAATAACACAGCTCAATAAAAGTTATGCATGCAAAACATGCACGACCTTAAAATTTATTAATATAACTATTATTTCAATTTAAAAATTATGCATGCTACCTTGATGTGTTCATAACTTTAAAATTTATGAAAATAATAAATAATTATTATTCAATTTAAAAATTATGTATCTGACCTTATAATAGACACGCAACCTTTAAATTTATAAAAAATAATTTTAAATTTATAAAAGAAAATGATTTAAAAATTGCGCATGAATGACATACAAAGAAGCAAATTGCTAATCACACCCTTTGCCACCATCAAACCCACAACTAGAAAAAATCTCAAGTTACTAACAATGATGTTGAGGCTAACGTTGAGAAGAAATAGACCGATCGACCGACACGCGTGATCGATCATCCTGTCCTGATCAAACAGTTCTTTTTCTTTTTCCCTTCAGTTCATAGGCTCAAGGGAGTTATAGTGTAGCAGATTGAAATTGATCATAACACCCAAAACACGGGGGGAGTTGAAAAGTCAAGCATTTAATCAGTGCAAAAAATTGTCGGCAAGAGGAAGCATGTTGGTTTAATGTTAGATAAAGGCATGAATCTCTGGAAATCATTGTTGCCCTAATCTATGTGAAATAATAATAATAATAATAATCTAAAAAAAAACCACAAATTATATTGAGAAATGGGAGTCGCCGACTATGACTTAATCATAAAACTAGACTAATGAAGATTTATACTTGGACTCATCATAAGCTGTTGACTACTACATTTTTGTTTTGTCAAACATTAATTGCCAACAAGATCTGTCAAAATGAGCATTATGGGAAATTCCGAAAAAGTTTGTTGCATAAAAGAATGCTACGGTATTTGGGATTGCGGAGTGTTTTTAAATATTAAAATAAAAAATTTTATATTTTATTTTATTTTTAATATCAACGTATCAGAATTATCGGATAAAATTAAAATAAATAATAATTTAATGCTTTTTAAAATAAACACATTTTAAAAATACACTCCCATAAAATTACAGTTAGAAAATCCTTCTGCTGTAAGAAAATATCATTTACACATCATAATAATAAAAAAGCAATTTCCTCTTCTAACTTGGGCCTTAAAGTAATACGTACTCTCCTGAAAAGTCTCGGACCCCAAGCCTACTGGTTACTATAAGAAAGATCATGCTACTGCTGGGCCATGGGCCGTTAGCAGTAGAAGCTAATGCTGTAGGGAACACGACCATGGATGACGATGAACAAACAACCTTTTCTTCTCTCGTCCCAGTGCAAAGGTTTGATTTAATAGGTGGATGTTGCTTGCTGCCACCCAAGAATATGCTTGAAGTTGTTGCTTATCAGTAAAAGGTTCTGTAATTTGTGAAAATAACTTGGTAAAACATGAAAATGCTAATGCCTACTGGTTTCAAGCAATTGGAGAGGGAATTGTTTTCAATTTGAAAAATGGATAAACAACCTAGATATATATATATCAAAAGCCAGGCCATGGCTGCATCTGATTATGATTCTGATGCTTCATATAAGTTCCCTATACATGAATGAGAACCCCTCCTTCCCCTTGCTCTATTTCAGGAAGAAAAAAAAGGTCAAAAGATTGGAGCTTTAAGAGAGACTAGAAAAATGAGCACACTCTTCCTTGAGAGGCTGTTATCTAAAACAATGATCACGCTGTTCAGATTCTCAACTTTAGACCTCTCATTTATCCTCATTACTGGGTTCTCTTGCCTGAACCAGGTTTCTTGTCTCTTTAGCTATTATAATGTTGCTGCCATGATGCCCTCCTGCATGCAAGCAATCAATCATGGCAAACAAAAACAAATGTAAACAAGTCAATACCTACCTCAGAGTAAAAAGCACTGTGGGTAATAAAATTTGAAAATATTCACCTGCTGGTGTAGAGATTCGATCACCAGAGCCGACTGCATGAGTAGCATTGCCGGTGACAAATGTCCTCCCGCGAAATTCACGTGGGAATGGTGTGTTAGCGGCCACAGCTCCTTCATATTCATTGCTGGTCATGATACTTTCGCTGCCCTGCCTTGCAGTAGGTTTTGGTGAGTAGGTTGTTGACCATGATCCTCCGTTCGAACCAGCTAGGGCCATTATAACATCCGCCTGAAATAGATCATACAGCACATAGTGGTCAAAGCATAGCTTGCATGCACCAATTTTGCTATGGATCATTCAATAAATACTTGCACAGAACGTAAACAACCGAGTCCAACCACACAGGAAAACAATAGCATAAATTCCCCTAGTATGAAAGGATTTCTGTTACTTCCGCAGCTCTGAGAGTGTCTGAGGCGTTCACAGGAAAGGGGTAAAAGAAGAAATGGATAGCGGAAAGTATAATTCTGTGATTTACCTCAGAAAGTCTACATGAAACCAATTTTATTAATCTTCTTGTGATACAGAATTTCATTGCCAAAAACAAGCTAGGCTGACAAATATGCACTTGGTACCTTTAACAGAACATTAAAACTGCTCTTCAGCACAAGATTGCTACCCAGCATCGTATGCCATGATTTAGATTTTAAAATGTGAACAAAAGTAATATGAATATTGTCATTCATAAGCATATTCAAGTATCGGAAATCATGAACAGGAATAGCAGGAACACTTCCTCCAGGGGCCACACAAAGATTTGGCGGAAAGGAAAAGCACCCATCATTATGAAAGGGATGGGAATTTTTACACGTAATGATGGGCAGCGTTTCATATTCAAACTTGTAATGAAGAGATTGAACCGTTTCAAGAAAGAAACGACGTCTTTTATAGAAAGATAACACAGACAATTATGACATAATCACCTTAAGTAAAACTTGAAGCTTGCATATATTGAAAGACTAGATAAATCAAAAGCACGGAGTTCTCGGAGACCACTATGAATCACTTCACTTTTTAATTTAAATGCTTTCATGATGAGAACAGAAAAGTGAACACATAAGCACACATTTTATGCTATAGGTAAAGAGACAGCAGATTAATGGAAAAATAATACAAAATAAGGTTGAAAAGCCATGTACAGGAACTTTATCAATGCATAATGAAAGACATGTAGGTCTTTCTCACTAGAGTAACTGCAGCCTTATGAACCAAGTGTCACTCTGTAACTCTGCTTCATTTTCTTACCATTTCATAAGATAAATTATTTCAAAACAGACAGCAGCTACTTTCAACATGTATCCATGTCAACTCTTAACTCGAACTGTTAGGTGTATCTGGCCATCTGGAATTATATTCCCCAACGTGAATAAAAAATTCTAAAGAAAGCCATCCCTTGCATGTTAATATGAAATGTTTCCAACTGTAAGGTCAATCACAGTAGGTTCATTTGCATGCACAACTCAAAAAACGGAGATCCATTTTCCAAATAACAGAACAGAGCATTGATCAACAGATCAGCACTGAAGAAACAACAAAAAAAAGAAAAAATTGAAATGCTTCCTGGAGAAGCAGTCCACATCCACAGTGACTAAAAACTGCAACTACAATTTTTATATGATTCAACCGAGATACTACTACAAATTAACAACCATGTAATTTAATAACTTCATTTGCACTTTTCTGTAGGTGTTTCACTAGCACAAACTAATGTACGACTCAAATGAGCATGCCAAATAAGCTTCTCAGTCCACAAAACAGTAGAAACCAATGAGATTAAACAGTTGATCCTTCACCAGCAAACAAATGGAAAGCAAACCTTGTTTGGGTGGACATCATCAAAAACATGAGCTTGACCACCATAAAATATAGTCATCTGGCGACTGGCAGATGTTAAACCCTTCTGACTGCCATGGGAACAAAAGAAATATAGTATCAAACTCTTTTTGATGGGTGATGATTTAGCATGAAGTGAAAAAATTACCACCAAGAAGCGTAGAAGATGATGTACTAGATTATATAATTCACCTTGCAGGAGTTGAAGATTCTGGCTCTGAAATATGAATCCCAATCTTTGGTTTGCCGCCACTTGACAGCCCTCCAGATGAATTTTTCTCAGAAATACCGCTGCCAGCATTTATAGAACTCAGAATACCGGGGCCTTTAATTCCAGTTCTGGAACCTTCATCAGCAGCAGATTGAGAGATAACTGAAGGACCAGCATTAGTATCTCTGAATCTGTTTGTGGGAACTTGATGAGTAAAAGGAACAAATTGGCCACCACGAGTAGGATATGCGCCTACTCCCATGGGAATGGATCGCTCCCATTTGGAAACGCTGGCATCAAGTATATTGCCAGCAGAAGGTTGCAGTGAGAGAGATGCAGAACTCGGCCTCTTTGACTGCATGCCATAGAAAACCTCATCATCATTAGACCTTCTAGACCACTCTCCACCACCTCCATTTTTGAGCATCTGAATTTCAACATGAAACGTTAAATATCAATAAAAACAAACCACATGAGAGGCTCTTCACTTTCATCAAAACGGAAGACAGATCACAGGATTAAATCTCAAACCTCACCTTCATCAAATGCAGGCTCTCAGTGGAATCATGAGCCATTTGTGGAACCCCATCCCTTGGTCCCGTAAAGGCAGAATCGGAATTGCTCCGCTTACTTCCAGCTAATCTGTTGCTTATCTCAGGACCAGAAATATCACTCCTTGGGCCGTAAAATGGAATCCCCTCAAGATGATTCCCAGCCTGCCTTTCTATTAGAATCAATGATGAAGTGTCAAAGTTTGAAAATGATTGGTAGGATCACGAAACCAGAAAACACAAGCTATAATAAATAAAAAGCAATTTCAACAGCTAAAGTTCAACCTTGGTTATGTCCTTTTAATGAGGCTGTGGATGAAAAAAAACCTCCACAAAAGGAAAAGTAACATGTATAAACTATAATTGTGGATAGCATATCTTGACCAAAATGCATAATGGCCTAAACTGGAATGACATTCTTAATTCTGTTCTTCAACTTGTAATGTGGGATTTCTCAAAGGAAAAGGTTATATGTATGAACACTTTCAACCTTGGTCCATTTCTTCTTTAGGGAACAATATTTGAGTAAAGAAAACCACAAAACACCACATTTGCAAAGCAGTTTTAGTATGGAAATAAAGATAACACAAAAATAGTGGCAAGTAGTTGCAAATTCAACCTTCCCCAGTAAAGAACAAGTTTACTAATAAAATAAAAGAAAGGAGATTATGTGAAAACCTGCTAAAGATAACAGCCTCACTAAAACTAATCAACAAGAAAATAAACCCACCCCAACAACCTGAAATAGATAGTGTTCTCTACGTATAGTGAAAAATCAACACTGGCCATTAACCTCTCTCTCACACAAACATGCTCCACTAAATCATGGAGGGAAAAATAGCAAAGACCTCCATTTCACTTGATAATAGCAGAGAAGAAACGAAAATTTAACAAAACAAAATAAAAACATAATTAGATAAAGAGAACCCATCAACTAAAATAGGGGGAAAAAAACGTTGAAGAGTTTATACATCAATAAAGAGAACAAAAAATCAAAAGGACCCATTAACCTGTAAGGATCAAAAAAGAAAGAGAAAGAAGCTTTCAAGTTGTAGAGCCAGTACTTACCAGAAGCTAGATCAGAGGTGGAAGAGAGAGGTCCACGGCCACCACCAGAAGAAGCCCCAAGTGAAGCAGAAGCAGAAGGAGACCCATCTTTATATTTTGGAGCTAAAACGACTGGTGAATCTGTAGTTGCTTTCATGCCTAAGAAATCATGAAACATTGCCTTCACTTGTTGTTTTTGTTGCTGTTGGCTTGTTGCAGTGCTGTTGTTTATATTAACACTATTACTATGGCCAGAGTTGGCATTGTTGTTTTTGCTTTGTTGTACCATTGTCATGACCACAGCCATTTCCTCTTCGTATCAAGCTTCTCCACCATGGTTTCTTCCCTCTTTAGCTTCAAAGAGAGAAGCCGAGAAGGGTCGTAAAGAAGGAACGATTTTCAAGAAAGTAAAGAAAGTGAGAGGGAGAGGGGGCATCAAAAGACTGAGTTTTTAAGATAGGGGGGGAGCATTAAAAAGCAAAAGGTTCTGTCTTTCTCTGGGAGAGGAGATGTTGTTCAATTCTTTATTATTATTTTATTAGGGTTTCTTACATTATTTATTTATTCACTTGTTCTCTCTCTCTTACAGTCACTGGTTCCCTGTGTGTATCTGTGTCACAGAACATGTGTAGGGCTGCCGTTTTGTTTAGAAAAACGTATGATTAGTTGGGTGTAAGAGTGTGCTTGATTTTTTCCCTGTTATTTACTGCTATTAACCATTGTGTTTAGGGTTTTGTGTTCCTGCCTTGTAGAGATCCCTCTTAATTTCTGGTTATTTTTTCCTCCAAAAATTCCCTTAAAAAGTCACCATTATGGGGTATTTTTTTAAAATATTTTATTTAAAAATATATTAAAATAATTTTTATCTCAAAAATTATCCTTAAAAATATAGGGTGATACAAATTAAACTATTTATTATACTATTTATTTTACAGTAGCTACATGGTTATAAACTTCTAAACAGGTTATTGTGTAAACCATTTTATCTTTTTCTTAATTTTGTCAATCCCTCTATATTTGTAAGAGTTGCAAATAATTGAGTATAATCTTAGGGGGGGGAAAAGGTTTAATTTCCTTGTCACCTTGAAAAGGAAAGGATATGCTCTAAATCTTGGAAAAAAAAGGTGTTTTTATATATTTATAATTGTTGCATATTAAATCTTATCTGAGTGCCTGTAGATTTGAAGGCAATAATACGATTATAATGACTTTTGGTGGCCAGCAACAGCTACAGGTACGAGAAAATACACACACAGAGAGAGGGTTGGGATCCTACGTGGTGTCCATTGCCCAGAGGAAAAGGCAAACACATACTGGATATATAGCTCACCAGATTGTCAAGATCCTTTGCCCACCTCCTCGCCTCCTAATTACATCAACATGCACGCATGCAGGCTAGCTCTTGGATATAAACACAGAGAGGAGGCCCTGTGTAAAGGACTCTAACTCAGACATCCACAAAGCCCTCTTGTTTATCATATCCTGCTCTTATTCCTTCTGCTTTTGTTAACTTAATCATTGCAAAGATGATGGGATTTCTTGTTTTGCAGGTTAACTACGCATTAGTCTTCTCCTCCTCCAGCTATAATAAATAATCTAACAGCAGATCAGTCTTAATGTCTGTCCATCACTTGATATATAGTTCTGATCACATAAAAAGATGGAGAGCCGACCATGTCTAGAACTCTCTTGATGTTCTAATTAAGAGTACTAGCTAGCATAAGGATATCCTCGTCGGTAAAATACAAAGAAGAAGAAGAAATGAAGCTGTGTCTTTTATGATTGTTTGGTGTAGAAGGATTGTGGCGTGCATGCTTATGTCAGTTGAGCAAGATCTCGATGGGGCATTTGCCATTTTAGCACTGATAATATTTTTAATGGCAAAATTAATTTTAAAAAGCTAAATTGTTGATATAACTTTTTGAGCATTATAAATATAGTTTTTTTTTTATATGTACTCTAATATAAAAAAAAGAGGCTATTTTAACAACCCATTTGTATTTTAATATATTTAATATTAATATTTTTTACTTTTTTGAGAAAGATCATTGAGAAAAGCTTAATCAATGAAAGAAAAAACATTTAAATAATAATTTATTTTAGCTTTAATTAGCTTTTTCAATTGACATATATAAATAGTTTTTTATTAAAAAAAAAAGTTATTTTGACTCTTCATTTAACTATTTCTTTGAAGCTGCAAAATCAAAAGGAAAAAAAAAGCTAAAAAATTAGTTTTTTTTTCACCTTTACCTTTTCTTTTGCCTCAGGTCGTTGAAAATGTTGGCCGTAAAATGAATCACCTAATGGTGGTTGTTGTACTTTTGAAAAAGTTTAAAATCAAAACTTTTTAAAAGAAAAAGAAATAATAATTATAGTTGAATTAATTACCACTCATTAATTGGTTTTTATCTTGTTGTTAATTAATCATTGAAACTTGAACATTTCAAGACCCGTGCATATTACTATATCAAAATATATTTTATAGGGATAATGATGGCATTTCCTTTTCTTGGTTAACAAATTTCCAACCTTAAATATTAATCTTATGATGTGTACTTTATTTTTTATTTTTTTTTCTTGATGCATTGTTTATAGTTTATAGTTTGGATGATATGAAAATTATATATAACAAACTATTGTTTATGTTTAATTAACATGAAAAAAAAATGTATGAAAAAATATAAGCATGAAATTTATCAAGTTTAAAAAGACGATAAAGTTTGTTTTTGCGTTTCAAAAGTATTTTAAAAAAATTTTAAAAATTTTTTATTTTTTTCTTTGCTTTAAATTAATATTTTTTTGGTGTTTTCATATCATTTTGATGTGATGATGTTAAAAATAATTTTTAAAAAATAAAAAAATATATATTATTTTAATATATTTTCAAGTGAAAAACATTTTGAAAATTAATCGCAATTATATTTTGAAAATTAATGTATGTACAATTTAATCTAAGCCAACATGGTTCATCTTATGGTGCCCTCAAAGAGGAATACCTTTTATCAGCCTAGCTATACTCTTTTTTTTCTTTTGTTTTACCCTATATCTTTTTCAAATTCTCAAACAACTAAAAGCAAAATTAATAATCTTAAAAATCATTAGAAAAACCAAAATCTTCATGTTTACCTTTGTCAAATTCATTGCAAATTCATATTTTTGTCCGTGGCTTGAAGACGTCGGCCAATGCATCCGATAAGAAGTACATTGCAAAATCAAACTTTAACAAATAGATGGTTCTAACAAAGGGAAAGAAGCATCTCAAAAAAATTATGAACGTAGAAAAGAATCCAACATTATATATACTTGAATTTCTCGTGAATGGTGTACTTATATTGGTCATAATGCATTTCAGAGAATGGTATGATGATATATAAAATTAGTTTAATAATTATAGTATATGATATATAATTTTAAAATCTGACCTGATAATTTATTCAGAATAAGATTCAGATTACAAGTTGATAGGGTTAGCTTGGGTTGATTGTAATTTTTTTTCTTTTCAAAATGGTATTTTAACAAAACAAATATAAAAAAAAGGTTAAAGAGTTTTGACCGGGTTATACAAGAATTAACCGGGTCGTAAATCAACTTAAATCTTTGATTTGATGAGCTCGGGTCAATATATTCTCTATTTTTTCTTGAAGTTGGATCAATCCATGTTAGATAACAATAATGTCATCACACAATTCCAATTTTAATTCCAAACCATAAAATAAATAATAAAAATTTCATAGACCTCTATTTGGAAAATACCATATGGCAGTGAAATAGAAGGAAAAAGAAGAAGAAAAAATGGCATTGTATGTGGGAAGAAGATACCATATGTCACATTAATTTTTTTTAATGTAAAAAAAAATATCCAATCATTGCTAATATTATTTTATTACAAAAATTTAAATAATAAAGAGGTTAACTCAATATGATATAAATGACTTGGTAGTCCAAAAGCAACCCGAATGAGCGGTAAAAAGATAGTTTGACTAAAAAAATTCAAGACGATATCTTTTCTTTTAATATTAAGACAACAACGTATTGGATTGACCAGGGTCAACTTGAGTTAACCTGCTAAATTTACGATTCGATTCATGAGACCATGATAATCTCATATAAAAAAATTAAAACAAATTAAAAATCTCAATTTTCAACTAACTGAATGTTAAAGGATAAAATTAAAAAAATAAAAAAACAACCCAAGTCTACCCTCTAAAATAACAATCCGAGCCATGAGACTAGGATAACCCTATATAAAATAAATTATGAAGTCTAATTCTTAATCAACTCAATATTGAATAAAGAAATAGAAAAGAAATCAATTAAAAAAAGGACATGAAAAATACCCGAGTCAACCTAGATTAATCCATCAAACTCATGACACGGGTCACGAGTTTGTGATAACATCGTAGAAAATAAATTAAAAAAACAACCCGAGTTAATCTGGGTTAACTTGTCAAACTCGCGACTTGGGTCATGAAACCGGGATAATCTCATAGAAAGTAAATTGAAACAAATTATAAAGCTCAATTCTCAATCAACCCTTTGTTAACCATTGAAATTGAATAACAAAATTCAATCTAAAAAAAACACAATAAAACAACCCAAGTCTAGTTAGATCAACCCGCAAAACTCATAACCGAGATCATGAGAATGAAATAACCTCATAAAAATCAAACCAAATCAAATCATAAAGCATAATTCATAATGAACTTAATGTTAAAGGATGAAGTGGGAAAAATATGCTAATTAAAAAGAAGAAGAAGAAATTAGAGTCAACCAGGTTAACTCGTCAAACCAACGATATAGGTTAGAAGAATGAGATAACCACATAGAAAAGAAAATGCAACAAATCATGAAGCCTAGTAAATCAAATATTAAATGATAAAATTAGAAAACAATATAGATTTTAAAAAAAAAAACAAAAACAAAGGCAAATTGCTTTTACTATTAATAGCTAGTATTTTATGAGGTGTCGAACAATAAAAGCACCACCTCTTTTATTTTTTTGTTAGTTTTTTTATTTAATTAAATGATTATTTATGCCAATAAAAGGTAAAAAAAATACAAACAAAAGCAAATTGAATCAAACTATGAAGGTCAGTTATAAAACAACTCAATATTGAATGATAAAAATTAAAAAAAAATAAAACAAAAGAGATTTGGACCAACCCACTAACCTTGCTATCATAGGCACATGATTGGGTTATTTCATATAGAGGGGGGGCATGAAGATCAATTCTCAAAAAATTAAATGTTGAAGAATGAAATTGAAAAGGAACAAAATCAACTCGTGTTAACTTTCAAAAGTCGTGACCGTGATCATGAGCCCGAGACTTATCGTGTAGAAGAAAAACTCAAAAAATAACAAAGCAAAATTCTCAATAAAAAATTGTCGAGGTATGAAACTTAAAAATAAAAATAAAAAAAACAACAAAAATAACCCCTTAGAAAGGAAAGTGAGGGGAAAAGAGCATGAAGACCAACTTTAAAAAAAATATTGAATGATGAAATTGAAAAAAAAATGCTAAAGTCAACCACCTTTAACCTTCGAAACACGTGATCGTTGTAATAAGGCCAGGACTGACCGCATAGAAGGCAAACCTAATAAAACAATGAAGCAAAATTCTCAATAAAAAATGTTGAGGTATGAAATTGAAAAGGGAATTTAAAAAAAAACCAATAAAAATATCCAAGTCAGCTTAGGTTAACTCGCCAACCACGCAATCATGGACATAAAATTTGGATGATGTTATAGAAAGAAAAGTGAAAGAAAAAGAAAAGCATGAAGACCAATTCCATAAAAAATTAATCAAATATTGAATGATAAAATTGAAAAAGAAATCAATTTAATAAAAGAACCTAAAAAAATATCAAAGTAAACATGTTTTAACCTTCAAAACTCATGGCCTTATAGAATAAATATCGAGGGGTGAAATTAAAAAAAAAATCAAAACAAAATAAACATTAGTAAAAAAATGGAATCAAAATTGTTATAAAAATAAAATAAAATCAAATCAAATGATGAGGGATGAAATTAAAATAAAATTTAATTAGTTAAAGGATATAAAAATATCAAAAGAATGAAGAATAAAAATCAAATCAAACATAATGATTGTAGATGAAATTGAAGGGAAAAAATCAATTAAAAAAATAACAATTAAAAATAAGGACTAAACTAGATATGAAATATAAATGGTAAAACACTTCCATATTTTGACCAACCATTTTTTTTTCTATTAATATTTTATATTTGTGAAAAATCAAATAGCCTCTAGATTAATTTGATTATAACAAAAAAAACAAAAAAAACCTCTTGGAATGAAGCTTTATTTTTGTTGCTTTCTAAGATAGTTTAGTAATTTAATTGTACTTAAAAAACAAAAACGTCTAAAAGACCCCTTGATGAAAGTTAATATTTTTTTTATTTATAAGACTAATCAAGTCATTTAACTATTCATAATAGAAGTCAAAAGTCAAGTTTGTCCTTAATTAATTTGCCAATAACTAATATGTCTCTATAAAAAGACAAAATCACCCCTCATAATAAGTTAGTGAATGTTTTTGTAGGGTCAAAATGATAACAATACTTTGGGGTTACTTATTTTTGCGGTTAAAACTATATTATGTGATTTTTGAAAAATTATTTTTTTTGTTTGGAATTAATTATTTTGATTTTTTGTATAAGCTGATATCAAAAATAATTTTTAAAAAATAAAAAATATATTATTTTTAAATATTTTCAAATAAAATTCATATTAAAATATAACTTTTATCATAATCACAAAAACTAACTTTCTCCGCATGTTTTAGTTTAGTCATTAGTGTTAATAATAAACAATGGGCTGTGGTGGAAGAGTAATGGCCACCGGATAAGAGAGGGTAGAGAGGGATAAAATTAGAGGCATTGAAGCATTGATTCTCTTCAATGACGACACTTGCCGTCCTTTCCCTTTCATTATCGCCCTTCGTCCTCAGCACCTCCGAACTTCAGTTACCGTTTTATCCTTCATTTGCCACCAAATCTTGTCCAAATCTTACCCTCCGGCCTCCACCATGTTTAAAAATCTTTTTTCTCTCATGCTCATCGACAGTTGAAGATGTGCTTGCCATTATATTTTAAAAAAGATTTATTTTTTATTTTACTTCAAATTAATTTTATTTTATGTTTTTAGATCATTTTGATGTGTTGATGTCAAAATAATTTTTAAAAAATAAAAAAAATATTATTTTAATATATTTTAGAATGAAAAGTATTTTTAAAAGCAAACCATTACCACACTCCCAAACACATCCTAAATTAGATCATAGTTTTATTCATAGTGTTATCTGGTATATTTATATATATAAAAAAGTGACTTAAAATTTATTAATTTGGATGGTTTTTATTTTTTAAAATAATTTTAGTTAGAATATTTTTTAAAAAATAAACAATTTGATTTGATTTCAGTTTTACAAACCAAAACTAAAAAAAATTAAACCAAACTAAACCAAATTAAAATTATTATAATTTAAAATCTCATCAAATCAAAATCTAGGGCATGAATTAAATTAGACGTACTATATTTTTGAAAATATAAAATTAAACCGGTTCAAAATATTGGGAAAAAAAACCGATTTTATTATTATCATTACATTAGTGTTTGGTACAAAGTGGACAATGATCAATCTATTATTATATATATGTATGTATGTAGATGCCCACAACATCACAAAAATATTTATTATCATCATTAATTATTGGAAAAAATCATAAAACATTAATCGTACCAAAATAAAGTAACGTAACAAGGTCATCATTAGTTGTCCTTATTTTCCATTACAGGAACTTTTGCAACTTTACTTTAAAACCGATTTTACGACTTTTGATTGAATAGAATTTCTACAAAATATATTTAGAAGTAATTAAATCATTGTGGTCCAGTCATGCTTTTTGAAGGAAAAAAAAGCTTTAAATTATTTTTTTATTATTTTAATGTATTGATATCAAAAATATATTTAAAAATATATATTATAATATATTTTTAAAATAAAAAATAATTTAAAAAATAACAACTCCCAAATCCTTTTCATGTTGACAAGAATTCATTTATCGCATGACATAAGTCATAAGCCAAATAATCAATAACAAACCATAGTTGTTAATTTTACTTACAATGTCTAATTTGGTATAAGACCCAGCTATATGATTATTGAGTCCAGTTAATTTATTGTATCTCATCTGAATTTGTCAAAATTAACTAAATTACAAGTCAACCCTCTAGAATACCATCCAAGTTTGGAGAGTTAATATCCAAAACAATCCAAAATAAAACCTAGTTTGAATCGGGCTTCAAATTAAGGTTTAAGGTGTGTTTGAGAACGCAATGCAAACCACATTCTCTTAAATTTTGAATTTTTTTATTTAAAATGAAAAAATTTATATTTTCAAATCATTTTGATGTACTTATGTCAAAAAATAATTTTTAAAAAATAAAAAAAATTATTTTAATACATTTCTAAACGAAAAACACTTTAAACTATTACCGCTACCACAATACTAAACACATCCTCAGCACCCATATGGTCTAAATAAAAGAAGGGTTACTTGTCTAAAATCTAATTTTAAAGGGATTTTGTCTTGACTAATGCACGGATCTCGACCAAGGATACCATGACCATTATGACAAAAATAAAATAACTTCCATTCCACTAACTTAAAGAGGTTTGATCTCTTATGAGCATCTTAGATACCACTATGATAAAATACTTCCATGGGGGAAGATATTATTAATCTATAAACAATTCCAAGAAAGCACCACTCTCCCTTTACATCGTAGTATCATCAATTTATTCTTTTCAAATCTAACCAATAATTAGAGGAATAACCAGTCACATCTTGACATGAAGGAACAACTTAAACTCTGTGTGTGTCTCTGTCGTTTGGTCTTTCTTACACTATTCAAATATTCCTAAATGGACCGTCCATTCTGTCAAGACTCAAGCCCATCATTGTATTAGATTCCCACTCCATAAGCGTAATACACACTCCAAAATCTCTCTCAGCTTGCGACCATCTACCATGAACATAATTGAGGATCTACAGTGATGCGTGCATAACCTTTAAAGCTTTCTTACCGCAAGAATTCATGTAAAGGGTGATGCCACACTAGCTCCTCCGTCGATAAAGGATAACACTTTACCCAGCAAGATGCACCGTCAAGTCTGTTTCAACTGGTAACAACAGTCGATAACAATTTACCTGCCGGAACTTCAACATTAACTGCGGAGAGGTGCAGCACAAAAAAACCATTTGAAATCTTTAAATATCCTGTTCTCCGGTCCCTGAACACTATTCATTAGCAATCAGCTCCCTCCCTTTCATTCTCTCATTCTCTGCATTCACCACAGCTAGATTCTGAGGCTTTTGTATTCGCAAAAGACGTCGATGCTGCTTCATTATGTAATAAGCAATTCAATTTTAGAAATGGGATTCTTCTATAAACACATTATGAAAAGTTTTCCCACACTGATTGTGAGGTTCTCTGATTTCACATGCCTTTTAAGGGTTATTACCGTCCAGGGGATGGGATTTCATGTCTTTGAAGGGCTCAACCGATTTGCATTTGATACGGGATTCCGAGATGAACTTCTGTGCTTAACAAGTTCACTAGGATTATTACAAGTCTTTAATATTTCAGACATTGCTCTTGTCTTCTGCAATATAGATGTTCTGCTCGCAGTGATGCATCTCTATGAACGTTATATCTATTTGGCAAATTTCTTGAATGCGAAACAAAAGACATCAGATTACTCAGTCTCCATGCCAGCTCAATCATTCCCTGTTTCCCGAACTCATCATTCAATCCATGGAAAGTAAGGTACCGAGGAACTATACCTCTCCCTAACATGTCCTCAAATCCTGCAAATGCATCTTCAAATCTATGCATTTGACAAAGAAAAGGACTATCACATCCCCTAGCTCTCATTTCCTTGCTAATCTCAACAGCCAAGTCCAGTCTCTCCTCCTGTAAATTCAAACTCTCACAATCATAAAATCTCACCTGTAAATTCAAATTCCATGCAAAACTCAAATACCCCAATAATTTATATGTCAATTAAGAAGTAAAGCTTGGACCAACTCCAATTACACAGATTTTAATAAGTGAAAAAGTGAAGCTTGGACCAGGTACGATTACACAAAGATTTTAATAATCAAATTTTTTCACTAAACAACAAGCTGGCTCCAAATTGAATCCACATTTCGGCATTCAAAGTCGATATCACCATGTTCAAGCAACTTCAAACAATCAAATCGAAACCAACTTCGAATTTTTAATGCAAAAGGCAAAAATCTAACATTACAAAAGGCTTTAGAATCCAATGAAATTGTCTAAGATAGTGTACTTAAGAAAATTGTAATGTAAGTACAAAACCCAATAAAGTTCTTCCATTTCAACACTAAACAAGAAGTTCCATATTACCTGCTCTGGTATACCTTCTAATCAAAATCGCAAGAGTGTCACTAGAAACCAAATCCCCTCTTCAATTTCCACTAATCTTACCAAACAGTAAACAACAGGCAGAATCAAATTCTCTTTCCTTTCCAAGCAAATTCTCCATTGAATTAAACAGTGCAACAACTTTGATGACGGATTAAAATGGTCAAATACTGCCTGTATAAGACCCAGTTCCGGCTCAATTCTGGTCCGGTACGATTTGTAGGGACGACCGGGCTGGATCTTGGGGTCTTTGAGGATGTTGCAGAGGGTAAAGAAATCATCTGGATGGTAATTGGGGTTTTGGAGAGGAGTTGGGGAGGAGTTTTGTTGGCGTTCTGGGGGTGGGGCCACTTGATTAGAGGGTTTCCTTGTACGGAAAGCCATGATTGGCGGAGGACGCGCCGGAGAAGTGGCGGTTATGCGGTGGTTTTCTGGTGGTTAGAAAGACACAAGTAGACCTGTGTTTTAGTGGAAGTTAATGAGAGACTAACAAATGTTAGTTAATCAGTGCCCTAACAACTGATGATGTCTTTCAGGCGGCAAAACATAGACCACAAGATTATCAGTACGCTAGATTACGAAACTACCCTTTAAAGAGAGATTGAGAAAGTTCTGTGCTTTGTTAAATGGAGAGGAAAAGAGTGAGAAATCAATAATATTTCAAGGAAAGAAGAGAGTGAGAGAGAGATGGCTGCCGTTAATTTTGGTGGGATATTACCCAGGATGCCAGATTTATCTCATGGCAATGGGCCAGGATATGGGATTGTGTTAGTGTTAAGGTTGTTCCAAGGAAGAGACTTGTTTCACTCTCTGCTGCTGCTGCAGCAGTTCAATGGAGTCTTCAGGGACTGTTCCTGAGCAAAATCCTGAAATTGATCTGGAATTTATTGGGGTATGAATATCCTGTGCTGGCGAATTACTAGCAGTTGTTTTCAATGTTTAACCATCAGAGATTGGAGACTGTTAAATATTTCTCTCATGATTATTTTCTTTTGGTTTTGATAATTGTGGTGGTGCAGCCGAAGCCGGAACCTGATTATTTTCCATGTTTTCTCCTGATTCATCAGTGGAACTTGCATATTTGCGTGTTTTTAATCTTAATGTCCTCAGGTTCTGTGCACCCTCCTTGTTCTTCTCATGCGGATTCTTGATGTAAAGGATATTTTGAATGAAAGAACAGATACCGAACTTCGGTGTCTGAAGAAGGTACTCTCCCTCTCCCCCTCCTCTGATGCACCAAGCAATGCAAGTTGTGATCTCTTATGCTGTCTAACCTGCTCCATGTGAAAGTGATGCCCTCACCTTGCTCCTTCCTTTAAGAGCTGTGCTTGCACTTTTCTTAACAGTATAAAATGGTTATCTTTATCTTGCCATTTTTTTCATTTATGCCAATGTATTCCTTTTACAGTTCGTTTTTGTATTCTCCTTGGACAGTTCATCTTTTCACTGTCTAAATTGCTCAGGAACCTGAATCCTGGAGACTTGCTTGTCAAACAATTGTTGAAAATAAAGAAAACTCTGGCAAGGTTATGTCATTTACTGAATTTTGAAAACTCAGGATATTGGAGTTCCTAAAATACCTGCTTCATAGATTTTTCAGCACATGATGCTCTGAGAGTTGCATAAAGAACCGTTTAAAAACACAGTGCTTTCTACAATGCCTTGCAAGGCAGTGTAATTATCATGCCTTCGTCACATTTTTGTGTAACTTCATCCAAAACTTTCTGTGATGTTGCAATACTATTCTGTGACATTTTAGAAAAAAATTTAACCGCATCCGTCCTATACAATATTCTGAAATACCGCACTGTCGTTCTGTGATATAAACAAAACTTCTTTCACTGTCTTAGAACATTCTTTAAAAGGCATTCCTTTAGTAATGCCTTCCAAGACATTTAAAGACAGGCAATTATACTTTCAGATAGGATAACAGGAATATTTGGTCTTTAGGACAATATTGTTGGGGAAGATCCTGAATATTACTGCTTTAATGGACTTCTTTTCTATCCCTGTGGTTTTATCAGGTTGTGGTTCAGCGGATACCTCAGTGGAAGAAATGATTAGAGGCAAGGCATGGTCAATGAATGAAGCCAACAGAACATTATGACGTTTCAAAAAACTCAGGACAACACAGATGCAGAATCAAACACCTGCTGGTAATTTTTTTTGTCAGAAATCTTAGCTCTACATGTATATGATCGCAAGGAATCGCGCAAAAGGATCCCATATAGCTGATCCCACTGGTTTTGGATCCAGGCTTGGTGGTTGTAAATCTTAGCTTTGCAAAGCTTAATTTTCGAGAAAATTGTAATGTATATTGTCTACATTTGTCAAATTCTGCTTGTGCTGAGTTCAATGCTTTTACCATGCACAGAATATAATTGGCTACTTCAGCATTCTAAATCTTTTTACTGCAAATTCATTCATCTGTTGTATAATGGTTATTAGAAGAGTAGGCGGATGCTATACTTAAACTCAAACCATTAACAGGAACTGCAATACTGGAGTCACACATTTAAATAACAAGCCTTTTCCTCTGCCCCAAACTATGCATAATAGCCTAGCCAAAAAAATTCCAATACTTGAAAATCGTTGCAGGTGACTTGCTTAGGGTTGTTCTGTTTCATTGGCAAATATAAAAACAGGGAAGAAGAAGTAGAGGGAAAGAAGAAATTATATGTTTTTCCTTTTTTCTCTTAATTTTCCAGAAAATTGTAATCTTACTTCATTATAGAACGCCTCCGATGATTCTTGTTTCTGAAGAGTATAAGAGAGGTGTGTTTATTCATGAGATGAGGGTGAATGCTCAGACTGATTAGAGTGGTTGCTTCACCTTTTCCATTTGTTATCCCTTCTTCAAAACTCCTCAAGCCTTCTTCTCCAGATGTAGGCGGTGTTTAAGAATAGCTAGGAGGTGAATAGGGAAATGCAAATGATCCACTGGAAGTTGTGGTCACTCCTCTTCTGTATTTCTTGTTAAAGTTATGTTTTACTAATTTTTATTTGATAGATTTAGTTTCTTCAATTACTTTAATTTGATTTAATAAATTAACTTTTATGTTAAATCACAACAAAATTATATATTTAAGATACTCTTGTTATATAAATACAAGCTTTAACCATTATGGTCTCTGCCTGAAAATAAATTAGTCTGGGGCCGAATAAGCCTGGGGATACCATTGGTTAAACCAGGAAAAAAAAAAAATTCTAAGAAGCCCTGATGCATCAAACCTTTATCTGGCTGAAGTCCCTTTGCATTACTTGGACCATTCAGTAGGGATTATTATTTTCGGTTCAGTTTGGTTTTTATATAAAAAAAAAAGTAATTAAATCCAAATTTTTTTAAAAAAACCGAAACCGGTTCAAACCGACCGGTTTTGATTTGGTTCGGTTTTTTGGACAAAAACCGGTTTAGACCAGTTTGGCTCGGTTTTTTCGGTTTGGCTTAGTTTTTTCCCGTTTTTTTTTTGGTTCGGTTCGGTTTTTTTTATTTCAGGCTTATAAAACCAAAACCGAACCGGTCGGTTTTTTCAAAATTTGAATCGGTTTAATCGGTTTTTTTTCAAGATTCAGTTTTTTCAGTTATTTTTTTTTTGTTTTCTCGGTTTAATCAGTTTTTTGATTTTTTTACTCACCCCTATCCTCCAGTATGGTATAAGTCATTCTCGATGTCATTTGTAAATTGAAAAAGGAAAAAAGTGGTGTAGTGTCATCACATTCTGTGAGCACAAGATCTAAAACCTTGCTTACAAGTAATAGGTGATAATGAGGGGCTTGCAAAACATTATTTAACATAAGTTTTTTACCGGATCATGCTAGTTTAATTTTCTCTATTTATTGTGAAATTTTAGCTTTAACTAAGTTTCGAGTTAATCTATTAAACCTGGTTTAATAACACTGATATAACCAGGTAGTTATCCTGATTGAATATCAGCACATTTTGTTTCCATGAAGCAACTTCCTATGAAAATGCAAAACAAAAGCACATTACATGCTTTCCACCACGATATGACTATACCCTTTCCACCAATTTTCATTTCAAGGCTTTACATTTTGAGGCAACACCTAGGAAAATTAAATATTTTGTCTATAAATAAATATCTTTTTGGTTAATCCCTCTGCAACGCAGTAAGACCTTCATGGGCTAGTGGTAGGCTTCCATGCTATGTGTTTAATTTTCTCAATTGCCTGCTCTGGTAGAGGAGTTGTTTGGGAGCCCAGGGCTAACATCTGGTCCAGTCTAACGTCCTTGTTTAATTATGTTTTTTAAAAAAATTAATTTTTTTTTAAATTAATTTTTATATATATATTTTTGAATTATTTTGATATGCTAATATTAAAAATAAATTTTAAAAAATAAAAAATTATATTATTTTGATATATTTTTAAACAAAAATCACTTTAAAAAGCAACATCTATTGTATTTCTAAATAGATCCTGAAACTTGATTGACTGATTGCCTAATAAACTCGTATTAATCTTCAAATAAAGTGTTTTTGGATAAAAAAAAATTTAGAACAAAACAATAAAAAAATATCTTTAAATTTGATCAAGTCAAGTCCGGTACGAGATCGATCAAATTACATGTTAACTCTTTATATCACATGAATTTAACTAGATATAATTCAAAATAGTTTAAAATAAAACTCGGTTTATATTAATACACCAAGTTAAATAACTTAAAATGAAAATCGTCAATTTTATGGTTTCTCGTTCTAATTGTATTCCCAAGCACGCATCGAATAAATTATCTATAGATCAAAGAGAAAATTAGTTTTGATTTACAGAAACTTAGAAAAATATTTAATCAAAGTTCACTGTATATCCCCTTCTCCTTGCAGTTCACAGTAATGCAACTGTGGTCTAACGGTTGTACTGCAAGGACTGAACACTTTTACTCCTTCCCCTGATCTGTCAATGATAGCACACGGAAAGTCACGGAGGCCTGGTTTAGCAACCCCACAAACTATCCTTGGTGTTCCCAAGACCACTCAAAATAAGAAGTAATATTTTTAAAATTAAAGTACTTGGCATCACAGTAATGGTTTTAAAGTATTTTATATTTATAAATATATTAAAA
Organism: Populus simonii; assembly: GCA_007827005.2. Lineage (NCBI taxonomy): Eukaryota > Viridiplantae > Streptophyta > Magnoliopsida > Malpighiales > Salicaceae > Populus > Populus simonii. The sequence continues at coordinate 2,788,041 of CM017481.2, forward strand.
TAATATATTTTTTATTTTTTAAAATTTATCTTTAACATTAACACATCAAAATATTAAAATTAAAGTATTTAGCATCACAGGTCTGATTTGCTTCAATGAACTGATTTGCTTCAATGAAAGGTGTTTTTGCTGCAATGCAAAACACATTGATATATTCAATAGGCAACAAACAACCTTTTCTCCGTCAATCCTTAGTGGTGTAACTTAAGTGATCAGGTTCTAATTTGCTTCTCAAAAATTACCAATTCGAGTATCATAAATCTTAGGGTCATTGAAGATTTATACGGTCATTAACTTCAAGATCTGAAAAAATTAGTGATATACATAAATCAGCTAGGATAACAATAACAACAGTTAAAAACACAAGAAAAAAAACTTTTCACCGTGGCATTACTGGCAGCACTGAATCAGGTCACATCTAGCAAGGAAATTTTTGGAGATTGGCTTTTTCCCTCTGAAAAATAAATTTGAACTTTTGGAATCTGAAGATTTGAAAAACCATGTGGCTAGGGCTTGCAAAATGTATGGCCATAAAGAGGGTTGCTTGAAATCACAGGAAAGTAAAAGGGAAATTCCTGATGTTCCCATGTTTTGAAATGGTGACACGCTACTTTTGAACATTTTGGCCTTTCTCCATGCCATGATAGCTATCTTTCCTCTCTGATCTGTCAAAGTGGAGGAGGAGGAGGAGCTGGTGTTCTTTTTCTTCAAGTACCTATCGCAATGGGGAATCTTTGAGAGAGAGAGAGAGCATGTCCTGTCAAAGGTAGGTGACCATACATTTTAGTAAAAATCTCAAAAGGGTGTTTGTCTTTCTCAATTGTGATCGCATTTGTTTCTGTGATTGGTTTATGTTGTAGAGCAAAGAAGACTATTCTTTTCAGGGATAAATCTTTTTCTTTATTCGATATCGTTATATAATACGGAAAAGATGTATTTTGCTCTAATTACAGTTTTAAAAGTATTTACTTAATCAACATATACCTCATTATATTATATTAGGGATAATGGTTTTTATTAAAAAAAAATAATCAAACAGAAATATTTTTTAAAAAAAACCAAAACTGGTTCAAACCGATAGATTTCCGTTCGGTTTTTTAGGACAAAACCGTTTCAAACCAATTTGACTCGGTTTTTTCAGTTTGGATCGGTTTTGGCTTGGTTTTTTCGGTTTGGCTCGGTTTTTTCCGGTTTGGGTTCGGTTCGGTTATTTCAGTTTTTTGGATTATTTTTTTTTCGGTTTTCTCGGTTTAATCAGTTTTTTTGCTCACCCGTACATTATATGGATTTTATTTAAAATTCTTTCTTTAAATTACAAAAAATATATATATAGTTTATAGCTTTTTTATATCTATTTTTCCGTTTTTAAATCACACAATAAGAACAACTAGCATTATAATTTTATATTGAATTTAAGCTCAAATCACACTCTATAGATGAGGAACAAGCATCACAAGGGCTATATAACCAAAGAGACAATGGGTTTGAATCTCATTCTTTAATTGCTCTCTTGTCGAGAGTTTGGAATAGGACAATGTGTCTGCTGCCTTGGACTTGAAGATTGACTCTAAAAAACTGGGTTTGAAGATCTTGCTTGTTGGGATTATAAAATGAGATTCAAATAAAACATTGACTTCTTTAAACAATGAATGTGCCTACAGCATGCTAATTTTTTGCCCCAAATTCATGCTTGTGTGGACCGACCATTTAAGGCACAACAATGTCTAGTACCAGAACCAAACCGAGAGTCCCATTTTGAAAAAACCTCTCCTACCATTTCCCTGTATCAAAACCTCCTTTGTTCTCATTGTGAACTATCACTTTCTTTCTGCGATTTGTGTTTTGTTCTAACCATGGATTCGAAATTATTTAGTTAATTAACACTTTATAGTTTTGCATGCATCCTACTAAAAATTCCATCGAAAAATTTTAGTTATAAAAAAGTTACGATTTATATCATTTTTTAAATCCGTAATGCAATCGTAGTAATAAAAAGCCATCAATATTTTTATTTGAAACTATGAGCTTATTTGTTTTTTCGTTTAAAAAACATTTCTGAAAAAAATTAAATTTTTTTATTTTTTTATATTTTTAAATCATTTTGATATGCATATATTAAAAATAATTTTTAAAAAGTAAAAAAACTAATATTTTAATATATTTCTAAACTAAAACAATTTAAAATCCAACTGCTATCAAATATCCCAACATCTCCCACATAAATTATGATATAATTGGTACATAAAATACGGTGTAGTTGGTATTTTTATTTGAGTTTTTACTTGGAAGCCAATAAACCAAATCCATCTCTACTCTCCTGGGATATAAAGAACTGCTTCTTGTAGATGTCAATGTCTCAATCATTTCTTCCTCAACATTTCAAATCTCATCTGCTCATCCCTTTGTAACTTGCATCCTTTTGCCTTTTTCTTCTTTCTTTTTGAATCAGATTCTACATGCTGACATATTTTTCTAGTACAGTGAACATGAGGAGCCACGGAGGAGCCTCTTGGGCCCAATAATCCATTAAAGTACTATAAAAATGGCTTTGGACCCACCTATATGCTTTTTAGCTGGGGGTCCACTGTGCAGTTGTTGCGCATGAGCCAGGCGTGGACTTGAAGTTTCCGAAATTCGAATGCGCTCTCGGTCAGTAGCTCATTCAGTGAAGTGCTCTCCTTGCCTCTTGGCCGGATAAATTGGGCAATTCGCATGTAAAAAGTAAATAAATGGCAAAATGATAAAGAAACAAAAAGTCCCGGTTAAATAGTATATTTTAGAAATCATGGTTGAGAGCCGCGCGTTATTGATGCCGTGATTCACAATTATAATATTTATTTAAATACAAGATTAATAGGTCAACTTATTTATAAAAAAAATTATAAAATTATTAAAACTAAGTTCTGAAATGAGATTTTTTAAATTTAAAGACACGGTTATTGGAGTAGAGATTCCATAGCTACTCAAGAAAAACAACTTTCAAAAACTCATGTAAAAATTTGAATGTGATCCAATAAGGATCAAAAGTCATGGTCCTTTTGAGCTATCTTTCTAGTTTGACGCGACCAGACCCCATCATGGGTCTAGACTTATCGACCAATTATACAATTGTATCCAACTGGTCAACCAGTTGACATTTGTAGCGCTTCAAAAATACAACATATTTAAATTTTGTTATTTTAAAACACAACAAGATGAAATGAATTTATTATGTTTTTAAATATTCTAACCATTGTTATTTAACTCAACATGGCTTGATTGGTTAATCAGATGACCCGCTGATCCAGGACTTGATCCAGACCACGTTTTATATCGAATCTAATTAGAAAATGACTTGATTCATCAACTTGCAAACCAGTTTATCTCGTTAAAATTCAAGTAATATCTAGTTTGACTTTTTTTAAAAATCCTAAACAATGGTGTTTTAACTTTTTAAAAAATAAAATAATATTATTCTGGATTAATTTGTCTAATTAGTGATTTAAATCGGATTTTATAGCTATGGTTATGTTGCTCAATTAATAATAAGAAAATAGCATCTTATATTAGGGAATTGAGAGGGTTAAAAAATATAAAATATATGAGTTTTCTAAATTTGAAATTAAAAGGTAGTAACTTCCTTTCTATCATTAAATCTATTGTTGTAATTTAATAATTGATATTTTTAATTCGTATCCTGCCTTCTCATTTTCTTGCATGTGATATACATTACATTTAAATGCTACAATTCGTTTTCATTGAGGAATAATCTCACCATCTCTTTCTTCTCTTCCATCCAAACATATTGTTGCATGTTTGAAAGTATGATAGAAATTATTTTTTAAAGTTTTTTTGTTTAAAAATATATCAAAATAATTTTTTTAAAAAAAAATTATTTTTGATATTAGTACATCAAAACAATAAAAAAAAATAAAAACAAAATTAATTTGAAGTTAAAAAAATAAAATTAAAAACACAGTTGGACCGCAATACTAAATGGGACCTTAGTTTTAATATTAATAGTATATTTTTTATTAGATTGGAAAAGATATAGTTGGTCTCCATATATAAATACTAGGGCAACATAGAAAAAATGTAAATTATAATAATTTTTTAAGGTATTAAATAATTATTTATTGAGTACACTTAAAAAAAATTGAGATTTTGATTAAAAAAGTCCTTCCAAGGAGAATATTACCTAAAATCATCAAAACTTTCAATTTCAACATCATATTTATCCCGATCAAAAAACATGTTTCATCTACTCATGCATCTAAAACGGGTTCTCGAGATTAGCCATAGATCATTGATCACTCTTCTCAAGATTCTCTGGGCTCTTCATACCTACTAACTAACGGGTTAATTTTGCAATTTATCTTCAGATGTCTTTTATCATCAGTTCCTGAACATATCTTTTTAATTTTGCAATATGTCTTTATATGTCTTCAATCGCTAGTTTATGAGCATATTCCTCAAGAGGGAACCTTCTCCTCCCCTCTTACAAACATGTCTTTTTCTGCTATCTTTTTCAATCGTGGCTATTCTAGCATATAATAAACAGATAACCACTAAGATTGATGAGCTTTTGATACCATCTGACACAAATAGAAACAATACAAGAAAGATAGCAAGTACAAGAACACGTAACTATTTTGAAAAAAAGATCAAACAGAAACCCTAACTCAAAACTTTATTGCTGAATATTTTATGTTTAGATAGCATGCTTTTATACGAGATTTGTAATTATTTACATAAATTAAAAAAAAAAACTAACCTAAACAAACTAGAGAACCTAAAAATAAAGGAAAAACAACAAAAATTCTGAACAAACTAGGAAAAATAAGATTATTAAGCATAGTATTTAATTTTCTAAACTAGATAGGAAAACATAAAAATAACTAAGAAAACAAATAATTTTTCCTAAAAACCCTCTCATGTCTTTCTAAGTTGGGAAGAACTCATTCTCGAGCCTAAATTGTTCATGTCTTGATCTTGTGGATGTCCAACAAAGAATTTTCAACCCTTTACATACTTAGTCTTTCCATTAGAAATATCATACTTATCAACAACATGCCCAATCTCCCTAACAATAAAATCACTCTTGGTGTTAAGATAAGATTTGAAAATCTGTTTCACAACTTTTATTTGAAATGAAATAGCATCAACTTTGATCCTATAAATCCTAAGATTCTCTCCAAGCACACATGGGGCACATCCGTTATAAATTGCTTCATACAAAATTACCTCTCAAATCACATATAATTTTATCCTTTTTCATGGACATCTTAAACAAAAAAAAGTTGCACCTAAATGTTCTTCTTTAGCATCATCCTCGTCGAATTCTAGTGGTTGATTCCAATCCACAAAAGAATTATAATAATGAAAACTTTTAGTTTTTAACATCATATTCATCCTAATCAAGAAACCGCTTTCTCTGCGCTCGCCTCTAAAACAAGTTCTCAAAATTAGTCATGGATCTATGATTACTTTTCTCATGATTCATTGGGCTTCTCACTTGCACCAACTAATGAGTTAATTTTATATTATGTCTTCGCATAACTTTTATCATAAATTCTTGAACACCTCTTTTTAATTTTGTAATTTTTCTTTTAATGTCTTCTATCATAGTTCCCGAATGTCTCTTTCTCGAGAAGGAACCTTCTTATCTTCTCATACATGAGCGCATCTTGTTCTGTTACATCTTTCAACCATGTTTATTTAAGCACCCAATAAGTAACTAACCACCATTCTAATACCAACTAACACAATAAAAACAACACAAGAAATACAACAAGTACAAGCATACATAATTATGCTAAAAACAAAATCACACAAAAACTCCAATTTAATGTTTTATTATCGAATATTTTTTGTTCAAGTAGTCTACATTTCTAAGAAATTTACAACTTTTTAAATAAAATCCAAAAACTAACTTAAACAAAATAGAAAACTTGAAAGCAAAGAAAATAATAAAAATCATAAACAAACTAGGAAAATAAAATTATTAAATATAATATTTAATTTTGTAAACTAGATAATTGATTGTATGGTTCATATGGATCGTGTATTTCAAAGAATCCAAAAGTCAAGAATCTGTTTTATTTTTTTAAATTGACAATAATTTGTTTCATTTTGAAAACCTATGAAAACCACCTTTTCTGGCTTTTTGAAAGTTTTCAAAACTTTTCTCCATTATTTTAAACGAAAAAAAATAAACTTTTACTCTTTTTTTGACGAACAAGTTTTCACATCTTGCTTTCGAGAATTTGAAAGGAAAAAAAAAAACTACCAAACAACGCCTTAGTATGTTTTAGAAGCATCGTTCTCAAATTCTTCTATTTTCCAGCATATCTCTCATCCGAATTTTTTATATTTTTCTTATAATTTCGATCATATAGATATAGTTATGCAGCTAAATTACATGCAGCCACAAGTTTTATCACATAACCTACCAAGAATGCAATGAATGCGTTCATGAATGCTCATATAAACACATAATTATGTACACATAATTACACGTTTGTAGGTTATGATGGGATTATTAAAAACAATTTAATTAGCTCTCAATTCATTCATTAAATTGTCTTGTCTTTGGACTTAACTGCGTCCAACAATTATTTTCCCAACCTTAATTTTTTTATTTTGTAAGAAGATTAATTTTCTTTGAAATTTATTGTTAAATGAAAAAACATATCAAAATAATATATAAATATTACAAAAATAAATTTTTGATGAACAATGTTCTTGCTGCAATACAAAACACGCTGATCCATTCAATAGGCAACAAATAATTTTTTCCTTGTTAACTTTGAGGGGTGTAACTTAATTGGTCATGCCCTAGATTTGTTCCTTAAAGGTCACCAGTTCGAGTGCCACAAACTTAGAACTACTAGAAACTTACATGGTCGTTAATTTTAGGACCTCGAAAGATTAGTCATTGAAACGTGTTAAAATAATATCTTTTTATTATTTTTATATTATTTTGATATCATTAAAATTTATTATTAACTGAAAAACCCCATCATTTACAATTCTTTTCTTCTCTTCTTTATCAAATCTTTTTGCTCACATTGAAAATATTTATTCTCTTATCATTTCATCAACAAATCAATTTCAAGATTTGAAGTGTGCTAGTCAAAGGCAAGATCTTGAGGTTTCCGTCATTGCATATTCATCAAATCTCTTTTTTTCGCACCACAAATATTTATTCTTTCATCATTTTCCCAAGAAACTAATTTTAGGGCTTGACGTCTACAAGTAATTAGTTTGGGGTAATTAAATAAATAAATAAATAAATAATACGTTTTACCCTTTCTTATTAATGCATGGTTTTAATTAGCCGTGAAAGAAAATTAAGGCGTTATTTTTAATTCTTATTATTAAGGATAATTTTCCAATCAAAATCTTTATTGAGGACAGCATGATACCAAATCATAATTTATTACTGATTCAAAATTTAATATTCACAATGGTCAGCTTCATGATTAAAAATTGACCCTGTGAGTTAATTATGGATCGTAGCTGTGTTATTCACAAGTAAACTTGATTAGCAATGATGATTGCATGCATAATAATTAATAATGAATTTTGTTTTTTAATTTTTTTAGAGTTTTTTTAAAAGTGTGGTTGAAGTTGTGTTTTAAATTTTTAAATTAAAAATGCATTAAAATAATATTTTTTAAAATTCATTTTTAATATCATTATATCAAAACAATACAAAATACTAAAAATTATTTTTAAATTAAGAAACTAAATTTTAAACAAACAATGTTTTTATTGCACTGCTGCCAAACACCCTTTTAATTCCTCCTTGGAAAATAAATTATTGCAATCTAATATGAGCCCTTTCCCTATTTATTTTATATTTAATTCATTTAATTTTATAGTGTAACCAATTCTGGGTCATGTACAGCTTTAATTTAATTTGTATTTTTGCCAAGTTTTTCTTATATTTAGCATTCGAGATTCATTTTCCTTTTATACTAAGATTTATTTGAGAAAGTGACAGAAATTATTTTTTAAATATTTTTTTACTTATATATATATATTAAAGTTTATTTTTAATATTAGCATATCAAAATGATCAAAAACACTAAAAAAAATTTAATTTAAAGCTAAAAAAAATAATTTTAAAATTTTTTAAAGACATAATTATACCGCAATATCAAACAGAATCTAAAATTAATAATTATCATAAAAAATGTAATCAGTAATTCTGAAAAAAAAAGGTAAGCAGTAAACTTTAAGGAATATATTGGTTAAATACCATCAAGAAGCACCTTTTCCAAGCAAGCCAATTAGTAGCATACAATTTTGAGAAAATGCCACCTGGTTTTTTCTTTCCATTTCATCATATTCATACAATATTTTTTTATTTATGGGAACCCTCATTTATGGAAAAAACATTTATTGAACCAACTCACAGTCTCTTTTTTAGCATCTCAAATAAGCTAAAATAGCTTTTAAAAGGATATTATTTGCATAATTTAGTTTTTCTTTTCTTTTTGTTAGTGTTAGGGGAGCAAGTACCAATTGATCAATAAAATAAAAACAAATACAGGAAATTAATGGTATTAATACTCATTTAAATTCAAATAATCATATAATTAGAAAGTGCACAATATTATTATCTAAATATATAAAAAACAGGTGAAATTCATAATAGTATAATTGTTTAATCTAATTAAAAGGTTATCTCGGTGTAAGACTCGAGTTATGAAGCGAGTGAGTTAACCTAGATAATAATAAAAATATTTTTTTAAAAAAAAAATTAACTAGTGAAATTCAACAAAAGAGTATAAAGTAAAAAGTATAATTACTCCTTTTTCTCATTACAAATAAAATAATAAATCAAGATTTGATTTATTATTTTCAAACCACACCACACCGCAACACGACCGCTTGTTACCTACCTGTCATAAAGTAAGACTACAAATCCTCTCTTAGATCCAAAATGTTAGGGACTCTCTTCACTTCAAGATCTGGAAGTAGCAAAAAGGGGTGGAAATAACAAATCTTTTGGGAAGTTTAAACTGTGGCTCCGTCCCGCTCACACAGCCATCGCCCTCTCCTTATAATATCATCAACTCAACGACGCAAAGCCTCACTCTCTTTAAAAAAAAAAAGAAGCTCTCACTCTCTCTTTACAGAGAGAGCTCTCTAGAGACCATCACTTCACTAGTAGGTCTTCTTGGAGCTTCCAAGCACACTGTAAGCTCGCTTCTCCTTCTCCTCTCCCTTTTTTTTTTCTTTATTTTTTTTTTCGAGCTCTAGACACCATCGGTGATTGATTTTTGCTTGTGACACGTCGCTGTTGGATCGATAAGAGCTATATATTTTGTTTCTCCGAAATGACAAGTCGTTTCGTTTTTGCTTCTATAGATCTGCGAAGCAGACTCTAATTTTCAGCATTTTCGCGTTTTGTTTTTCGATTTTTCTTATTCAGCGTCGTTTCTAATTCTGTTTTGAAACTTTGTGGATTTATAAAGCGCATTGTCTTTTTTTTTTTGTCTGTGTGTGCTCCGCGTTTGCGATTTTCTCGATTTTTGAGCCAGGAATTTATGTTTAGAGGAGAAGATGATTTGAGGTTTGAAGCATTTGATGATGAAATGGATTAGTAATTTAGCAGGATTAGGGTTTTTGTTTTCCTATTTTTTAAGTAATTTGGTTATAATATCTGCCTTTTGTGTTGTTAATGCTCAGATCTTTTAATTAACGTTAGATCTTAGCTCGATATTTTGAAATGTGTCTGTTTAGTTACTGTAAAAATGCATGAATAAGAAAATTTCTTATTTATTCGGTTCTTACAGCTACAAAATAGAGGTTAAAACCGTAGCAAAACTTTTTTACTACTTCTTGTTCATAAGATAGTGAAAGGTAACTTTTAGGAGATGATGCTAAGTTGTTTTTTGAATTCGCGTTCTCAATAAGCTTTAGAGTAATGCTATTCATGCTGAAATATTCATCTCGTGTCAGTTTCCTCGATAATATCAGTCATTTCACAGTCGGTGTCTTGTAGGCCTTATCAGTTGAATCCGACCTATGAAATGGTTAATATTATTCAGGAAACTAATTCGGGATGGATATTTCGAGATGAATAACATAGGATGAGTTCAAAGATGGGTTTTACCCGAATATTATTTATTGTATCGATGTGAAAATTCTCAATGTGTAACAGTACAGAGACATGGATTTCTTTATCACTACATTGCAATTTTTTTGAGAAAGAATAAAGGAGTGTGACTTGAAAGGGCTTTTTGTTTGAGTTTAGTTGCCTGAAACTATGTCTGAGTCGGTTCTTTCTTAATTAATCTAGAAGCAGGGGGGGGGGGGGGGGGGGGGGGTTTCTTTTTTGGTCTATCAAAGTTGGCTTTTATAAGTAGATATTTCTATACAAGAACTTTTTTCAACTTGAAAAGAAACTATTTACTGGTTGCACAGTGAGGTTTGCAACAGTAATATTTCCTGTGGACAACGCACCTAAGCGTGAATGTACAATCTGTATAATCTCAAATAAGCATGAATTTGTTCCAGACTCGGTGTCTGTGGATATTTCAGTAACCTGGTTGAGCTGAAAGTGATTTGCAAGTGGCCCTGTTCTATGAACATGAACATTTACAAGTTCTGCAAGTTTTTTGTTAATAGCTCAAATCATAGTAGATCAACCTGTTTATATTTCATTCTCTTGCATTTACTACAGTGTTGTGTACGCTTGTTTTTTTGTGATGTTGAAGCTTAGTTTTTTTTTGAGAAAAAGATTTTTATAACTGGCTATTAAATCTGGTTCCCTCTGCTATGATTTCTTATGTTTGACTTAATATTTGACCTTGCAGCATTATGAAAAAATTGGTGTTATGTTGGTCACTGTGCTCTCTTTTATTTTTTTACCTGCTTTGGAATTTGCTTCTTTTTCCTGATATCAACATAGAACTGGTATTGAGATTTCAGGTTCAATGAATAGCATTTCAGTTTAAATCATGCATTGCCCTTCCTCGAGGCAAGCAAAGATGAATAAAGAAAATGCAACTGCTGCCAAACATGAAGAGCCCACTACTCGAATTACACGGGCACGTGCTAAAGCTTCGGGGACTTCAGTAGGATTATTTCCTGCCTCAAAACCCTCCTTTAAACAGGATCAGAAGCATCCTCTTGGAGCAAAGACCAAAAGAGCAGCATCAGATGAGAACAAATCTTGTTCAACCTCAGTTGCTGGTCTTAAGCATAAGAGAAGGGCAGTGCTTAAAGATGTGACCAACGTCCTTTGTGAGAATTCTCATCTGAACTGCAACATTGCAACAAAACAACATGTATGCAATTTTCTTGCTTGTATCCCAATCTTCAAAATTTGTAGTTATAGCATAAATTACTTTATATTGACATTTGTCTTGGGGATTTACTTTTATCTACATTTACCAGTAGTTATTCACTAGTTGCAATTTTTTTCTTCTTCTTAACTCACTAAATGAGAGATTATTGACAGACTAGCAAACAAGCTAGAAAATGTCCTCGAAATAAGAATGCAGAGGTGGCTGCTCATATCTCTATGGAAATTTCACCGGCTCAGGAGGATGTAAAAGAAAAGTTAGCTGAAGAGCTGTCAAAAATAAGAATGGGGGAAGCACAAGATTTTACTTCACCAGCAAAGTTAGAAGGAAAAAAACAAAGCGATTGTCATGGCACAAGAGAAGGTGGTGTAGCAGATCCAAGGCTTCTAGTACCTCTTTCCACAAAAACTTCAGGAGTTGAAAGGCCTCTAAAGAAAGGTCCGTGCTATATCATGATTTGGGTGTAAGCATTGTCCTCAATCATGTACCAAATAAAATCTAACCAGTTCTATGGCATTGATGGTTTAATTAACAAATGAGGGACTTGAGCATTTTGATTTCATTAATATGGATCTGAATTTAATTTTCAGATGCAATTATTGATGTTTAAAGGTGACTGAATAGCTTGAATTTGCATAAATAAAACCGCCCGTTATTCATGAAGAACTTCTCTGACATTGCCATACTAATACTTAGTAGACTACCTATGGTGACAGATTTTTTGTTGAATTTGTGCAGAAGAAAGTGAAATTTCTGAGAAACTGGATGCCTCAGTTGGCGTGAGCGTAGTGGATATTGATTCAAACATAAAAGACCTTCAGCTCTGCAGCTTGTACGCCCCTGATATATTTAACAATATACGTGCTAAGGAGGTTTGTGCCGCAACCTCTAGAACCTTTTGCAATCATTTATCATCCCCTTTTAAATCCATAACCTGTTATCTCACATCTCAATCATTGTTGTTATTGTCATTTGATCATCCTAAAGTGAGATTAAAGCTGTTCTTTTCATGAATGAAAACTATCATTGCTATTGACTACAATTTGGCATAATTTGATATAGAATGATTCTTGCAAAATTATTATCCAATGCTAGTGTTCTCTATTTTGGTATTAGGCAACATGAAGGTGTTTCTTTCTTTTATTAGAAGTACTTAATAACAAATAACTGTTGTATTACTCGAGTTTTCAAACGAGAAATTAACTTTAGCTGGGGCTTAACTTAAGAACGGCAAAATTAGTAACTTGCACTTTCCTTGGTATAATTACCATATTTAGTGCCAACGTTTTTGTATCTCTTGTACCTCAGCTTGACCAAAGGCCTTCAATTGATTACATGGAGAAGTTGCAGCATGATATTAGTCCTAGCATGCGAGGAATTCTGATCGACTGGCTTGTGGAGGTTAGTGCAGTCAGTTATATAGATATAATGGTAGGAGCTGCCTCAGGCATATGTCTCAAGCAAGTTCAACATACTTTTTCAAAAGATATTGAAAAGAAATGCCTCATTCTATCTCTTGAAAAGAAATGCCACCATTCCTAGAAAGTGTAACTATATTAAATTCCAATCATTCTCTTCTACCAAAATGGATTGCTTTTTTATTTTTATTTTTTTTAACTCTGTTAATTTGGATGGTATCTTGTTAATTTTGATGGTGTCACTTTGCCTTAACAATTTTCCCTTCAACCAATAAAGCAGATCTTAATCTTTGCCTAGAAGATCACCAGTTGCCTTTTTCACTCATTGTTTAAGTTTCCATGTAGTTCATCAACTCCTGCAGCAATCATAAATCAAAACAAAATGGTTTGATGATTTACCTTTTTTTTTCTTTCTCCACGTTTACCATCTCTATTCAGTCGGTTGTTTCCAAACTTGATGTTTTTTCTCCTAAGAAAGTATAGGACCAAAGACTAAAAAGTTGAATAGGGGATATTGGCTTGTTGTGGGAGAACACCTAAAGTTTTCTCATTTAGGATTTGTTTCTCCATGAACACCTTAAGTATTTTTCGGCTTCCATATTCATATGCTATGTGTATTCATTTTGCATTTTTTGTTGTTGGACATAGAGCTCCTAAACAATTACGACAACTTGATTTGTTTAGCTTTTAAACATAAACAGAATCCTGATCTTGAGAATCGAACAAAAGTTGAAACTTTAGTATCCCAGTTACTGGGATTTTTAAGAACACCTCGATGCTTTAGTAATATTTAGGACCTTTTTATTTCAATAAGATGTTGAACGGGTATGAGATTGATAATCTATATGCACTCTTTCAGGTTTCTGAAGAATATACGTTGGTTCCAGATACACTTTACCTCACTGTCAATCTCATTGATCGATTCCTCTCACAGAACTATATTGAAAAACAAAGACTCCAACTGCTTGGTGTTACTTGCATGTTGATTGCCTCGTAAGTTTAATGATTGTTTGGTATTTAGATAAGATATGTGGTTTTCAACAAGTGTTGGGCTCAAATTATGAGTAGAACAAGTCTTTATGGTTGAAAGAGTGATGATAGATACTAGATAGCGACTTAATCCTTGAAGCTTAAATAATTAAATTCACATATTATGCCACATAATTCATTAGATTTTTATTCTGACAATTGGGCTCGAATTATGAGTAGAACAAGTCTTTATGATTGCAAGAATGATGATGGACATTCCTTGAAGCTTAAATAAGTAAATTCACATATTATGCCACATAATTCATTATGGTTTTGATTTTATTCTTGCTAACATTTGATGAAATACTACTTGGCTGCTATATGATGATGCTATGTTTGATGCATTAGATATGCTCTCCATCTCCCTTTATTCATATGAGCATATTTGCACATTGCAAGGAAGGAATTACACCATTTTGTTTTCTTTGCATGCTCATCATATGTTTCTTAACACAGAATATAAACCAAGGTTTATGTATTAGAAACACCTTGAATGTATTTGGCAGTGTGGATAGAATTGCATGTCATGTATATTTTTCCACATTAGTCGTTGACATTATGCACTTCTTTTCATTTATGATGGCAGTAAGTATGAAGAAATTTGTGCGCCAAGAGTGGAAGAGTTTTGCTTCATCACTGACAATACTTACACAAGAGGAGAGGTACGCCCTAGGAATCTTGGCAGCTTTATGTATTAGGCTTCATATTTTTATGCTTCATCATTCACTTGAACTTGCTGACCTCACCCAAAAACTGAGGTAACCGTTATTTTCTTCATTACTGTAAAGTTAGACATTTGCTTAGAAAAAAAATCATATTGGTGGCTAAATATAAACTACAAGATGGGGTCAATTATTTAATTTACCTAAAAGTTTTCATATTCATGGGAAATTTTGTTTATACTTGACTTGAATTCTTTCGTATCATTATGGAAGTTATTGATAATTTCCTACAAAAGCACTTGCCACAAAATTAACCACAACGTGTGCAGTGCAAATTTTATTGTTTGAGATCTTTCTATAACCCAATATGTGTCTCCATTCTAATTCTGGAGGCTTTACTTAGCATAAGGTGTGTGTTGCATTCTTCAAACTTTGCTGGTTCTCCCTTGAAATAGTATCTCACTTGATGTGCTGATATACAAGGCTTCTAACACGATACTATGGCAGGTTCTGAAAATGGAGAGTCAAATCCTGAATTTCTTGCACTTTCATTTATCAGTTCCCACCACGAAATCATTTCTGAGGTGTAATGTTGAACATCTTTTACCTATATGTTGCTGGTATGATGCCATCAATACTGAAGTTACTCTTCTTTTCTATTCCAATTTTTGTTTCTCAGGAGATTCATTCAAGCAGCACAAGCTTCCTGCAAGGTATTTTAGGATGTTGGCAATTGTCGGTTACATATTTTCTTGGAATTTAACTAAGCAGGAACTTATCTGATCAGAGACCTGTAATTGCTTTAATACAGGTCCCTTGTGTCGAGCTGGAGTTCTTGGCAAATTATCTAGCAGAGTTGACTCTTGTTGAGTACAACTTCCTAAAGTTATTACCTTCCCTCATAGCCGCATCTGTTGTTTTTCTTGCCCGATGGACACTCAATCAATCAGACCACCCATGGGTCTGCTCTTTTCTGCCTCCTTTTTGTTTGATTTGTGTATTATTCTGTTTTTTTCTTTTCTTTTCATTCATTATAGAAATATCTGAAGAGGATGCTTCTGTGTACTCATTTCAGAACTCAACTCTAGAGCACTACACTAGTTACACAGCATCAGAACTGAAAACTACAGTGCTTGCCCTGGAAGATTTGCAGCTGAACACTGATGGTTGTTGCCTAAATGCTATACGGGACAAATATAGACAACAGAAGGTAAAGAACTCGTACTATTTGGAGAGGTTTTCTTCTTTCGATCTGTTTTAGCTGGACAGTGTGTTCATGCTGTCTAATTTGCATAAGAATACCTCGGAGATATTGTTGCTAGTCCTTTGAATTCTCACCAGCATATGAATCAAATCAAACTATGAGCTTTACTGTTTCAAATTACACAAGGCTCCTGGTTGTTTCTCTGTACAGTGGCAATTTTAATGATTGATAGACTGTATGCAAGCTTCTGGGCTTCACATTTCCCTTTTATGTCATTCTCACAAATGATTGTCGTTGTGGCAGTTCAAATCCGTAGCAACTTTGACCTCCGTACAACGAGTTTCATCGCTTTTCTGAGGACGAAGGAAAACGGGTCCTGCATTAACAAGCAAACCGCTCCCTCTGAGGGTGATATCGACTCTAATCATAGAATTTAATTCAACTAAAAACTTGCATTTTTTGTTGCTTAACTTCTGTCTATCATTGTTGTAACATCTAATCTTGTTCTGGTGCCTCCAGACCAAAGTCAAATGTAATCAGTGATCAGTAGCGTAACACACTCGAGGAGGTAATTTATATGCCTTTAGCGGAATAATTTCAGAACTTCCCAGTCTACAAGAAGTTTTTAACCGTGGCTAGGTTATTCGGCAGGTTGCTAATTTAGCAGTGAGAATTGTAGTTATCTGGACATTATCTTTGTATTTAAACCTTGTGAATCATAGCGGAAAAAAGAAAAAAGAAATGATAAAATTTTCGTTCTGGAGTATCTGTTGTAGCATGATTATTCTTGATTTTAAGTCATGGTAAAACCTGAGGAAAACTTTTGGGTTCCGGAAGACAAGACCGCTTTGATCTTTGAAAGCGGTCCTGTCTTTTTTGAATACCGATGTCGATATGTTCTAGTAAAGGGTGATGACACCTTGGTGGTTGGTGGGAGGTCACAGAGAAGTCCTAATGCAAGTCATTGGTTTATTTAAAGTGAGCTTGAAAATGGTGCAGCTAGAGTGCTTTATTTAAAGCCTGCATAGTGTAGTTGTAATTATTTTTTATATTTATTAAAATAATATTTTTTTATATTTTAAAAATTATCACATCAAAACAATTTAAAATATAAAAAAAATTTGATTTTTTTAAAATATAAATTGGCTCACTTTTCCAAAACACTCTCTTAAAAATATTTTTTAACAGATTTTAATGCCTCTAACTCTATTTAGCTCTTTTGCATTGTTCTCCCATTCCTCCAGGAGAAAAAAAAGTTATAAAAATCAACTCGGGATAAGTCAGCTTGTCAACTCAAGCTATAATTTTTTATGAAAAGAAAAGACTTGTTGAAGTAAAATTTGATTAGGGCATGTCATCCATCAAAAAGTTTTTTTTATTATATTTCATAAATACTTTTAAAAAAATTTATTTTTTTTAAATTAATATTATTTTTTAATATTTTCAAATTATTTTGATATATTAATATTAAAAATAATTTTTTAAAAATAAACCAAACACAACTAGCTGACAGAAAATTGTATAATCCACTGCATGGTCCTTCCTTCATAACCTTACACCAAGGAAGCAATAATTAATATTCCATACAGTAGCAACAGGAAATACAGGACCAACCCAAGTTACAATAACTGGCTGTCACAGGACCATCCAAAAAAAATCCTACAACCCAGACTACTAGAGCAGCATTTTCTTTTCCTGGCTTTGGAAACCGACTCCGTCGAAGGAGGAGGACAATAACAGAGGATAACACCATGGGAGTTAACAGGCAATTGAGGTCGCCAAAGGAGTTACCAAAACGGCTGTGTTTCTAGTTATTGGTTTGAGACTGGCAGCATACTCCAGCCGCTGCCATGCTTCCTTCCGCTGCTCAGCCAATACGCTTTGCCTTTCTTCATCCTCCCTGAACTGATCAAGGCAGGCCAGGTACAATGCATCATCCATCTCTGAGAACATTTTCCTGACGTTTAGAGTTAAATTGAGCACCCCTTGGTTCCAATGGTCATGGGCATTCTTTTCTAATGCTGGAAATATGATGGGCAGAATCACAGGCCTATTGTGGGCAATCAAGTTGACAATTTGGTCATTGTTCCATAAGAAGAGGGCTCTTTCAGCCACCTGAAACAAAATACACGGTGAAGATAAAACTAGTAATTTACTGATGATCATAACTCAAAGAGGTTGTGTTCCATAGGCTCAAAGTCAGATACAAGTCTGCAAAGCTGACAGGCCATTATTATAGGACTATCCCATGGCAGCATAAAAGCACTGAAATAAACCAACGCTGTCAAGAGTTCAATCGAAGTAGATTGGATGGGAGTCGACATAATGCTTAGCAGTAATCAAAGTTACGTTCTGCTTTAGAGAAAAAAGGGGTCCAACTACAGATTTTGTATTTCATTGCAAATGTTTGGTGGGATCAAAGAGAGGCGGCTAAAAGTACCAGTTCTCTGGCCTCCAGAAAGACAAGCTAAATCCTCAGAACATGATATTTCCACTTCCCAAGCATCCCCAATCAAAATACAGAGCTTAACGTTATACCTGATGCAATGGCTAATGAACAAGGATAGGAAAACACGGAATGTCCTTGGCCTAAATTCAAATTCCATTTGAGAAGTCCCAAAATGCCATATGACTACAGTTCTTTCACAAATAAATGCCTATTTATGGATATTTTCATTTCTAATTAGTTTGAATTCAACTAGAGTATGTTTGGCAGTGTGGTAGCGGTTGCTTTTCAAATAACTTTTCGTGCCGAAATGCATGCCAATGATTTTTTTTATTTTTTAAAAATCATTTTTAACATCAGCACATCAAAACGATCCAAAAAATACAAACCATATTAAATTTTAGCAAAAAAAAAAAAAAAATTGAATTTTTTGGGAACGCGGTTTGCACCGCGTTCCCAAACGGTTTCTAGAAAACATGAAGATATTCACTCTTGTCTATCTAATAAATGAACCTTTGTCCCCTGCCATGACCTTAGCCAAACAAACTTCCTCCAAAATAGCTGGATTCTCTCGCCCTTTCAATTATCTATTAAACAGCATTAAAAAAATCCTCACAACTGAAGACATAATATCATATTGGAAGAGGATGCATGTTTGTACTTTCTCTTCCCAGAAGTCTGGAGCTCTTGATCAAGCCTTGGTGAGAAATTAAAGCATCAAAGAAGCTAGTTACCAGTCTTATAATGTATATTGGAGAGTTATATGATACCAATCAAAATAACAGGAGGAATTACTGTTGTAGCAAAATGAAAAGGCCTATTGTTATGGAATATAGAGGAAGGAATGGCTTTGGCCACTTCAAAACACTCATGCTTTGTATTGGGGAGTTCAAAGGAAATGTTGGGAATGAAAGGAGAGAAAATGAGTGTCCTTCCTTGTCTTTGGAGTGAAAAATGGGAGGAATGAAAAGAGCAAAAATGATTTTTCTTGGTTGAAATGAGGATAAAGGATGTATGGAAAATGTTGGAGGTAAAATTACTATAATGTCCTTCATTTTTCACCAAATCAAAGTCTTGGTTCAAATCAAGAGTAAATTTGTCAAATAATTCCCTGAACAAAATTTTCCACTCATCCTCAAGAAATTTTAGAATGCTCAACTACCACTAATATTTACTTCATATATGAGAGATAGACACGGTGAGGAGAAAACAAGAGAGATAGAAATTAAAAAAATACTAATTTTGAACCTAGGTGTGAATATTCTTATTACTTTTGATGGGTAAAATATGATTTTCTCTCTCTTCCTTGTGTTTGTTTCTCTCGTCAAAGTGAGCACATGGGGTAACTATTTGGAAGTTACTCCTTGAGTACTCCAAAATTTCTCCTCATCCTCTCCCTAAATTTGGGGGAGCATAGGTTTTCTGAGCCTAAAGTGAAAATTTTCTTCTCATTTACATTATCTCCATTTTCTTCAATCTCCCAAACAAAGGAACAAGACTTTCTCCCCACCCAATTTCTTCGCTCTCAAAACCCAAAAAAATAGACAATGCGGAGAAGAAAACTACACAAGGAAGGTATTTTCCCTTGTTTCGGGATGAGAGAGACAGTATGGGCGAGTGATTATGAGAAAAATTTTCCCTCGCGACGCACAAAACATGTTCTTTCCAAAAGAGAGAAGGTTAATGGAAATTTTGAATTGAAAAGTAAATTAATTACTTCAATCTTGAATACAAATTGCTAGTAGCATTTATCACGATGGGCATAATTGTAAATTTACCATCCAAAATAAGTTGTATTTCTTTGGTTTCCAAAACAAGGGAAAGTTACTTTCCTTCCATTTTACATTCCTTTTTATTTTCACATCATGCAAACAAGAGAGAAAATACAATTTCTTCCTTTTGCTTTCCATACCCTCACTTTCTTTTCTCTCCTATTTTGCGCCCATACATGGCAAGTCCAAAGTTTGCATTTCTAGAAACTTTTCAATAACAAGGCATTCAAGGAAGACACAGAATATGTAATTTCTTATAAAGTGAATGACATTGAGGCCCTAAAGGAGAGAAAATATTAGCACCCCATCTCTTTACAATAGCACTCCATTGTTTTAGAGAAAGATAGAAATGAATGGAGAGAGAAAATGAGTGCTATTGTAGATAGGAGTGCTAATATCATACCTGAAGTACTGCCTCATCTCACAAAAGAGCCCCAAGGTGTTGAAGCTTATGGTCATTTCAGTGCCATGCTTAGCACAAAACCAATTCTAAAGATTCCAAGACTAAGATTTAATCAAATAAATATAAGTTCCATATCAAACACAAATCCATTTAGTAACTGAACTTCAAGGAAATGTTTCACCAAGTAGGGCACCATCTCCTGCTAACATAGAGTCTAACATGAAATGGCATAGTCTATCATAATATGTAAACAATATACGTCGGCTGTTTATAAATAAATGAAATGGAATGGTTAAAAACACCAAACCACCATCCAGACCAGCGAATTCCAAGTGATATATCCAAAGGGCTCCAAGCACTCATAAAAACATGATAAATTGCAAATTACATCCAGCATCCTATGAGCAAAACTCCTAATGTAGCATGACAACCATGCACATACATGCTATGACATGAACCAAGGCAATGGTTCCAACTGAATTTAACATAAACAAAAGTAACAATTATTAATCAATGCCAACTCAGAAGACATCTTGTGAAGCTTAGCATTAGTCAAAACTTCATGAGTTCTAGTTCAGTTCTAACATATTATGAAAATTCAAAGCCATTCTATCACAGGAAAAAGAACCAATAAACCAAACTAAAACTTAAGACAGTGGTAGGTACCTGGAAGTGGAGACTATTAATGCAGCATCCAATCCGCCAGAACAATGGAACCATGACCTTTTGAAACTCCACCATGCTAATTGCTTCCAAAATCTCTTCCAACTCACCCAGGAACATTACCTCCTTCTGGCTATTAGTTATTGGCCAGTATTTCAGTATCCCCTTTATCACCATGCTCGCCAACCTGGGCTCCTTCTCAATAAATTGTACCACACAATATGACAACTGCTGAAAGTACACTCCCACAGACTTCGGCTTATGCAGAGGAATCAAAACCCTCCACAAGAAAATCTTGTGCTCCTCTTTCAAAGGCATGGCAAACCCACTGATTATACTCCCAAAAATCTCCAACAACTCTGCAATCCCATTATGCTTCTCAGTCTCAAACACAAATCTATAGAATATATTGCTCAGAGACTTTCGAATAAATGGCCTGTGCACCATAAACTTCCCATAAACCCTGTGCAATATAGCCTTTAAGCACTCCCTTTCTCTTGGATCCTCCGTGTCAAACAAATCAAGCAGCCGCAATATAAACGAATGGTCTATGTACTTCTTAGCAACTTTCGCATCTAAGCACGTAGAATTGATGAATCTAAGCAACAAATCATACACAATTTGCAGATGAGGCCACGCAGGATCGAACATTGGGTCATCATTATCATCATTCTCGCCAATGCTACTCGAATTAGACCTATAATTCGGAGGAAACACCCTAAACAAATTAACAGCGCACATTCTACACATAGCTAAAATGGCAGGTTCACTAAATTTCATAGACCCAGCACCCACAAAATCAACAAGTTCAAGCAAAGTTTGTCGCTTTACATCCTTTTCAAGTGTATTCTTACTTGAGTCACTGAAATCAAAAGTTACGCAACACAGGCTTACTTTGCTCACAAAGAGATTCATCTTCTCTGCACTAGGCACGTCTTTGAATGGCACAAGTGGCTCAATCCCAGCAACCACACTAGCTGGAAATACAACAGAAGACGTTCTTTTTGGACCATTGGATGACTTCCCCGAACCTGCACTTGAGCCATTGGATATCTGGTGAGTTACTGGAGACTCAAGCCGAGCTGACTCAGCTGAGTCAGTTTTTGAAGATTTTCTTGGAAGCTTACTCAAGATTTGCCTCAACATTATGAGAAAGACTCAAACTTTAAGCCACACAACACAAGAATCTAACAAATTGGCTACCAGAGCATGGCCATTGGAGGGTATGTTTTGTAAATAAGTAGGTTTACAAACAAGGGCTAATATTTCTGCTAGATTTTGGTCACGGATCAAAAGGGTTTTGAGAGAATGTGAGTAGATCCAATTCTAAGGCTTTGAGGGTTGTTAATAGGAGGTGAAAAGTTTGAAACTTTAAGGTACATTTTTGGTGAAAGGTCAGATCTTGGCAAATAAAACTAAAAGAAGAAAACTGGGTTTTTTAGTAAATCAAACAATGATAACATCCATTGATAGTCTACCTCAATTTGAGAAAGATTCATGTAATGATGATGACAGAAGACATCAAATGTGAGGTTTAGTGGGGGGAGAGAGAGAGAGAGAGAGAGAGAGAGAGATCTAAAGAAGGAAGGAAGGAAGGAAGGAAGGAAGAGCAACCTTGTGTTGGTTGATGACGTTAATGTCTGATCTTTTTTCTCTTTCTGCAAGTGAAAGCAAAACAAAAGCAAGAGCAATACAATATTGCAATTGTTTTCAATTATTTTGGTGGAAAAAAAGAAATTCTCGGTTGATGAGACAATTACGGCATTTTCTCCGAAAATGCAAGTACTTTGTAGAAATTTAATAATTGGATTTTGATGGATTTTCGGACAAGATGGAGGCTTCATGTGATATTTGGACCGTTTGATTAACTGAAGTTATCAGGACATAGATTTGCTTTGATTTTTGTTTCTGTTTGTGTTTGTGTTTTTTGTTTTCCAACTGGAAACCACTAGCTTATAAGTTTTGGTCCAAAAAGCACAAGAATTTGTAGAATTCAGATATGGTTTAACCGATGACGTCTTGGGGTGATTTAGGAAATTCATAAGATTCAATGGCAGCTTGGGAGATTCATTTGTGATCTGAAGAAGTTGAACCGATCTCAAAATCAACAAATTTAAGATTCCATAATTCGACATGTTCACCTCATTAAAAAAAAAAAAAACCAAGAGGCTTCAGTTATGTATTTTGCACCAAGATACACTTTATTATACATTGAAGCATTAAAAATACCATTTTATCCTTATTTAAAAAACTCAAATAATATGGTCTTAGGGGTATATAGTTATTTTCAATGAATTATTTGTTATTATTATATTAATTGGGATTAAATAAACATTTTTACATTTCAAATGAATAATGTAATAATAACTCACAAATACTTAAAAGTTATAAAAAAACAAACTATAGCCGGGTATAAGAGTTTTTTTTATTTTTTATTTTTTATTTTTTATTTTCAACCTACATTTAAATGACCATATTGCCCTTGCCTTTTAAAAAATAAAACCGACAGTTAGGGTCAATTGGGTCTTTTCCACACAGTCTGGTACAAAAACCATGCTTCTCGTGCCTAAGCTTAATGGATTGATTACTCCCCCAACAGGGTTCAAGATCAAACCTCCAGCACAATAACAGCCATAACTGATTCGAAACAACAACAATGGCAGAAAAAGAAGCATGACATGCTTCGGCAAGCACAAACATGAAATGGAAAGGAGAAAAAAGAAGAAGAAGAAATCCATGAAAACCAAGATGGTTATAGGGGTGTTCTATAGCAAAAGAGATGCAGCAGGCTAGCTACAATCTGCAACGGACAACGAAAAGAGCCTCCTGAGGTTTGGAAAAGACTATAGACTAAGCGCAAACTTTAAGAAACCCACTGTGTGACTGAAAGCCAAAAAACTAAGTTGGCTCTCTATCTGCATCTCAGAGAACATATATGTTACTTGCATCTAAGTTTAAAAGTAAGTTATATCTCCCTTATACTCGCACTATGGGCAAGCCAACCTCTACTGGGCATGCAAAGTTTTAACCACAGGCTCGTATTATATCCGTCTTTCTAAAAACATGACCTGACAACTCAACAACTGATATATCACAAGGAGCTGATATATACCAAGATAAATAAAGTAAGCCTGTACAAATGCATGCGAATTTAGCTTGTGAGATAAAGATGCTAGAACTAATATCTTGGTGTGAATTATCAACCAAAATACACTACTTAATCAAGCTGCTGAAGTAATGACGATTGACAGAGACATGTCAATGGCTTGTTTAACTCAGCGGTGCTTCCTTCCAGCAGGCAAAATAAGGTGCTAGGTTTAAAGTCTTTCATCCAAAATAATAAGAGGACGTTGATGTAATAACATTAAATTATTTTTCTGGCTAAAAACTCAAAGGCAGGCAGTATAAAAGCCATGCTAGCCATGTTTAAGCCTCATGTAACGATCACTCCACACCAGGGTTGAAGATCAAACATCTAGCACAATAACAAGCACAACTTATCTAATTAACACCAGTACCCAACTATTATCAGACCTTCATACAATTTCTCATTTTCAGTCCTTAAGAATCAGTGCTCGAGATGAATGATTTGACTTCCAATACAAGAGTATCTCACTATTTCTCAAAATCGAGAATAACCCACCTTACTCTATAATAAAAATTGTTCCGCCCCCGTCCCGAGTTCGATCCTCTATGTGCACACCTGTCACCCCCGCGGTGCCTTACCTGCTCACTGGGCTTGCAGGATGTTCAATGGGCCGTGGGGAATAGTCGTGGTGCGCGCAAGCTGGCCCGGACACTCCACGATAATCAAAAAAAAAAAAAAAGAATTGTTCCAGTTTGGCCTCGCGGTGGTAGGGGCTTGTTTCCTTTCACTGCACCTGGATTCGAACCTTATTGTGTATGTCTGTCATCCTCGCAGTGCCTTACATGCTCACTGGGTTTACAGGATATTCAGTGGATCGTGAGATTAGTCTTGGTGCATGCGCGCAAACTGCCCCGAACACCCACGTAAATAAATAAAAAAAAAAGAATTGTTCCATGGAAGAAACTTACACCCTTTTGTTTTGACCTCGGGAGAGGAAAAGAAAGAATTTACTTCATGAGTTTTTGTTACTCTACGATGTCCAGCACAGGAGCAGGAGTAGGTAACTTAAAATGACACTTTAATGTGGAAATAGAACAACTTAGACAACTTTGCTCGAAATCTATTGAATTTTGTAGTATAGGACAAGAATGGAAAATAACATTTTTTTAAAATTGAAAAATAAAGAGTTGAAATTTATTTCTTTATTTTATTTATATGGTGAAAACACAAAAAACAAATAAGAATTAACAAAAGCTAATTATGCGAACTCTTAGAATAGCAATCTTGAAACCAACAACGAAGTAGATAAAAAAAAAAGAAGAAGAAGCTAAGATTTAGTTTTATTGAGAAAAATAACTACAAAATCATCAGTCTTTAATTAATTATAATCTAATTGATGTTATTAAACTTTCATAATCTAGCACAAGAGAATTAAATCTCATTTTCACTACACTTAAACAACTTCAAATCTTATAAGTGCTATCTCATGAGATATTATATCTTTTAATTGTATTATCTAATCTATTGAGAGAGTTGATTGTGATAACAAAACCACTCATGTAAACTTTTAAGAGTTAAGTAAGAACTCTTGGTATTGGTGAGGTAATTTCACCAAAGAAAAATCTTGGTGTGGATTCATCAAGTAGCTATTGTACTCTTGAACTTGGACTAGTGAAGAAATACAATACTCAAGTACAATTTAGTACTTGAGGTGTGGAAGTAGGCTTACCGAACTACCTTAAAAAACAAGTTTGCAAAATCTCTCTCTTATCTATTTACTTTAATCACTTTAATTATATTGTTGGTTATTGTATTTATTTGAAGTAATTTGCATTATTTATCAATATTAGTGATACATCTAATTCATCCCCCTTAAATGTTATAATTGCCTTAATCCTTAAAAAACAATTAATATAATAGTTTAGTTTCCATTTATAAAGTTTGCTTAAATTTTGATTAGAATGACCTAGTTATAATATCTAAAATAAAATGTATCTACTACATCTATGCCATCTTTTTTTTTTGGTAATGCATGATTATACATATTAAAAAGTTAGAATAATTATCTATATTTAATCTATTGATTATGATTTGTGGATATTTATAGAGAATGGACCTTATAAACCTATTAAAGTTGAAGATGACATTAAGATTCTTAAAGCTAAAAGTGAATATAATGATAATGATAAAAAAAAAAATGCTTTCTATAAATGCTAAAGTTATGAACACTCTATATTGTGCATTAAATAAAAGTGAATTTAATATAATCATATCATATAAAAATACTAAAGACATTTTAGAAGTACCTCACAAAGAAACTAACCAAGTTAAAGAGTCTAAAATTGACATGTTAGTTCATCAATGTTATTATTTAAAATGCTTCCTATTGAATCCATAACCAGCATGTTTACAAGAATAATTACCATTATTAATAGTTTAGATGCACTTGGTACAACTTATATTAATGTGGAATCTGTAGGCAAAATTCTTAGATCACTACTAAGAACTTAAGAAGCAAAAATGACAGCAATTTAAGAAGCCAAAGATCTCATAAAACTTTTCAATTGAAGGAGCTCATTGGTTCTTTAATGACTCATAAGATTGCCAAAGAGAATCAAGAACAAGAAGAAAAAACAAAGAATAATTTGGAATTCAAAATCGTTCATCACATTATTGATGATGATGATGATTGTTGTTATTGTAACTAGATCTTTACTTCATTTTATTAACAGTTTTCAAAAAAATAAAAAAATAGTGAAAAAACAACAAAAAGTTAAAAAATATATTTTTGATGTATTTGTGTCATTTTCGGTATTTTCAATGTCTTTTCAAAAAAATTTAAAATTTAAACATTTATTTTTAACACGTTCAACTATTAACATGTCTATTTCAAAATCATTATTTATTTTTCTTATTCAGTTGACGTTGACATTTTTTTTTAAAAGAAATTGTCAAAATAAAAAAAATAAAAACAAGAGGACCAAAAATACAAAGGAAAAAAAAAGAGTAATCAAAATAATTTTTTAGTTTTTTGAGAACCAAATAATTAAAAGAAAAATAACAAATTTGTTTTGTTTATAAATAAATGGATGTAAGAAAAAATAAAGCCAAGAAGGCAGAATAACCATAAAAGAAAAAAAAAAAACAGAAAAAGACCCACACAAAACACATTTTTTTATCCTCTCCCACACGCACACTAACATCTACCATACACTAAAACATTCTCTGGAAAAGAAAAAAGAAAAGAAAAGAAAAAACACCCCTCCCTCTCTTTTAAAAGACCAAAACAAAGAACCACCATTTTTGTTTCCTCCACTGTCCATGGCAGGCTAGCACCTCGAGCTTCATTAGACTTCACCAGCGTCTCTCTCACAGCTCATCAGCAAGGCCAGCAGTTGCTGATGATTCCACCGAGAGTAGCGGCAGCAGTTCTTCCACAGTCACGCCATTTCACAGTAGCAGCATTGATTTCTGCACCGTGAGCAGTAGTGGAAGATCTTTATCGCCAGCAGCTTCCTCCTTCTCAAGCAGCTGATCCACAGTGCACTCCTGAGCACCATCGTGGACCTCTCCATCTAAACTGTGGCTTCCTTTTCTCCATTAAAGCAGTAGTGAAGGATTTTCTAACAGCAGAGGGATACAACCCGTCAGCAGACTTTACCAGTGGCAACAGTGCAGCCTGTGTTGTTTCTCGGTCAAGCAGACCAGCAACTGTCAGCCCAGCACGTGAGCAGCGAACCTCTTTGCACCAGCGTTTCAGCCAGCTCCTCCTCTAAACCAGCGATAGTACAACAATGCAGCATCGTGAGCCTCCAGCAGCAGTCCAGCAATTGCAGAGTCCTCAGCCTCCATCAGCACTTCATCGCTTCTCTTGTTCCAGCTGAACACAGCACTAGCAGCACCAGCCTAGGCAGCACCTCCTCTTCACCAGCGACAGTCCAATAGTGCAACACCGTGAGCCTCCAGCTTTCAATCCGGCAACAACCATTTTGACAACCCAGGTACAGGAAAGTTTCTCTTACGGTCTTCACGTTGAAGAATTATATCCAGCAAACTTTTCATTCTTGCCATGGTAATGGATTGGTGTAGATAGGTTTAACCTTGGGCCCTAGCTTGATAAATTTCATGGGTTATTTTTGCTGAAGCCTCCTCACTCATTTCTATGGGATTAAATATGTGTGTTATGGGTTTATAAATGTTGTGTGGACTTATATCTTAGTAATTTTTTGGACCACACCTAGGTGCAGCCTAGAAGCCTAGCATTTATGGTTGGGTTAAACCTGAGCTCAGCCCGCGTGGTTAGGTTGTACCGGTCAAATCTAAAGCAATGTTTGGCTTATGCAAATCTTACAAGGAAAAAATAATATATTTTTTGGTATTTAGCGCCCTAATGATTTTTTAACGGTTTTCTTTGTAAATTTTTATTTTTTGCCTAATAAACTTTAAATGATTTTCAAAAATTTTGAAAAAAAAATCAGTGACTATTTTAAAATTATTTATGGTCCCTCACATACTTTTCCAACCATTTAACTTAATATCGGGATTGTAAACTCACAATGTAAGATACTGATCCGAAATTAAATATACTTGTTTTTCTTCAAAATTTCAGAAGAAAATACAAAAAAATAAAAAAAATCCTTATTTGAAAAAAAATTCAAAAAAATATGTTTTTATTTATGTGCATTTGTCAAATTCTAAAAATTTTCATGCATGTTTTATATATATACAAAAAAAAAAAGAATTACATCTTTATCATACTTTGAAAAATACAAAAATAAAAAAGTTAATAGGTGTTGTTACCCATTTTTGGGTTCCCCCAAAAAAAAATTGAGAAAATACAAAAAATATCAAAAAAAATATTTAGAAGAAATCCAAAAAAATAATAGGAGCGAGAAAAGGATGCTGGAATGTCGAAAAAATACCAAAATTGGTTGAGGAGGTTCAAAAATGCAAAAGGTTGAAATTTGACAGTATATCATTGACTGGTGAGGGCCCTGTTGACAAGGAAAATTCAATTTGAAGAAGAAAAGTTCGAAATCAAATGTTTATGGATTCAATTAAATTTTATCTAAGGTTTAATTGAATTTATGAAGGGTTTGATTGCAAGAAAAATTAATTTTTTAAGTCAATTTAGGTTTTTATTGGAAGAAATTAAAGTTCTAGGGTCCAATTATAATTTTAAAAAGTTGATTTGGTCAAATCAGGGGCTTAATTGTATAATTATTGAAGTTTGATGGCCAATTAGGGACTTAATTGAAACAATCCGAAACTAGGGACCAAACCAGAAAAGGCGCTAAAATTAAGGGATCCAATTACAACTCTTCCGGGGGGCTTGATTACAAAATTATCAAAACAGCCAAGGACCAAATCGAAAATATTCATTTTGAAATCTTGAAACGGCGCCATTTCCTTAAAGAGCACTATTCACTATCTCCTTCAAACAAAGCCGTTTTTAGCAGTAAAACAGGGATACGTTTTGCAGCAAATTGCTCCAATTATGGGGCACATTTTATGGCCGCTATCCCGCTGTCTCCAAATTACAAGGCGACCATTACCACCGCAGGGCTTTCCCTGGCTTATAAAAGCCAAAGAAAGACAGTGAAGAGAAAGAGGAGAACGACAGAGGAAATAAAAGGAAAATAGAGGGAGGGAAAAGGATTTAAAGATACATAGAAAGAAAAAAAAAACAGAGGGGGGAGAACGACATAAGGAAAAAAGAGAATAAAGGGAAAGAGGAGAGAGGAGAGGTGACAGTGAGGAGAAAGAAAAAGAGGAGGAGGAACGGGACAACAAATAAAAAAAAACAGAGGAAACAACAGGAGGAGAGGAATCAGTGTTGGTGGAACAGCCTTTCCACACTGTCATCTTCGTCTGCAACGGCGAAGCCACCACTGTGAACCAACGAGAGCAGCAACACCACCAAGAAGCCAGTGCAGAGGGGAGGAAAAAGGAAGGAGACATCAGAAAAAGAAAACAGGGGGAGCAAAGGAGAAAAAGGAAAAACAGAGAGGAAATGACGGAGAGGAGAGGTTGAAACAGAAGGGGAAGAGAGGAGATTTTGGGGAGGCAGACATAAGTTTTGAGAGAGAGACAAAGTAAAAAAAGAAGAAGGGAACGTAGAACAGAAGTAGACGAGAAAAGGAAAAAACCTAAGGCTGGTGCCTCTGCACGGGGAAGAAGAAGGAAAACTGCAGCAAACACTGCCCGCCACCGTCATAACCACTGTGAGCCATCGTCGGCTTCCTCTCCATTGCCAGCAGCATCACTATGAGCGTACGTCATTACCATCATCTTCGACATCGTTTCTGCTACCAGGTTTGTTCTCTTCGTCTCTGTGCATGCAATTTATTTTTGCATTTTCACTATTCAAGTGAAATATAATTCACTTGAACAGTAATTACTTCCATTTGCATAAGCATGCACGCGTAAGCGTGCCTTTTGTTTTCCCAGCCAGGCGGTTAGGCCTGCTGGGTCCAGCCTAGCCACATGGGCCGGGTTGGGCCCAGCTCTTAAAAAAATAAAAATAAAATAAAATTTCTTCAAAAATTATTTCAAAAAATTTGTGATTTTCTCGTATTTTTTTTACTGCATTTTGATTGATATTGGCTTGTATTTTTATACTATAAAGATACAAATCCGGTATTAAAATACCTGGTTTTCGTTGAAACAAAAAAAATAAAAAAATATTTTGTTTTTATACATACGGCCAAGTCTCTCAAAAATTAAAAAAAATCATATTGTATTTTCATACAACAAAGAAAATTTCAAAAATATGTATTAGCATGCATTTTGGCTTTAATAACCAGTTTATTAAAGTCATGAGAACTAGATCAATATTTCAAAAATTCCAAAAAAAATTATTTTGTTTTCTTTTAATATCTAGGGTTATGATCTTATACGTAAGACATATCCCGGATATTAAATTCTTTTGTTGACGTTAGAACGGTTAGGTTTTACCCGATAAGACAAGGATCTCTTTACCGAAGAGGATTTTTCTTAAACCATAGATGGACCAACAACTAGAAAACACGACAAGACCTTAGATTTTATCAGACAATAAAACAATACAGCTTACCTTAGGTAGGGCATATTTGGGGTGCTAATACCTTCCCTTTACACAACCAATCCCCGTACCCGATCTCTAAGACCAGTTAGGGTTCCTAGTGACGAAAATACTAGGTGACGACTCCCATTCTATTTTTTCACTAATAAAGGACAAGAATTCCTTGTCTCCCCATATTTTTTACACATCAGATAATGAATTTGAGGGTGGATGTTTTCGCCGCGACGCCCCACACGTGCGACAATAGGTATCACAATAAGTTCATAATTATCCATTAAGATTTGACTAAATTTTCAAAAATACCACAAAAATCAACCTGTTCATTTTTTATATATGTATTTTACATAAGTTTTGGACTTTAGAATTGTTAGGTTTTAAGTAGATAAGCACCTCTTTACCGATTATATTTTTTCTTGAATCTTAGACAAACCAACGAATATAAACATAAATTAGAACAATCAATCAACAAGGCAACTTACCTTAAGTAGGGTATACTAGGAGTGATGAGTCTTCTCTATGCAAAACTAGTCCCTTTACCCAGACTCTCATAAACCATTAGGTTTTCTAGTGACCATAATACTAATTGGCAACTCTTGAACCCTATTAATTATATTTTTATGATTATTCCCCAACACTTTTAAAAACCCCTTTAACCTGGGAGTCATACTCATCGTCTGACCTCGTGCATGACACAAAAATGATAAAGGTATTGAAGAGGACATTGCTTCAACCACGAAGCATTTTCAAAATTTCATAAGCAATAATCATGGTAAGAAAATATTCTTAAACTACAAGAAACATTAGAACAAGGAACTTTTAAGATGCTATAAATGCAATAAAATGGGTCACACCAAAGTAGTTTATCCACTTCTTCAAAATAAGAAGAAAAATCATCACTATAGAGGACAATGAAAGCTACATGGAGTTATGATATGGACTCAAGTTAAAGTGATGAAGAAAAACATGTGGTAAACATGTGTTTCATGACAATTAAAAATTTAATGAGGTAGAATCTTTAGATGATGAATTCAATTTTACCTATGATGAGTTGTATCATACTCTAGAATCTTTATATGATGAATTTAAAAAGTTAGGTTCAAGATATAGCACGTTGAAAAAAACCTATGCATGCTTACTTGTAGAAAAAAAAAGTCTTTGGAAAAGAAAGCTTGCATTGTAATTGATGATAATCATAAGTTGGTTCAACTTGAAAGTGAAAACAAATCCTTAAAAGAAAAGGTAGAAAAGTTGACCACAACATTAACTAAATTCACATAAGGCTCTAAAATCCTAGAAACTATACTTTTGAGCCGAACATATATGTTTAACAAAAAAAAGTTTAGGTTACCAACCTAAAAAGAATCAAAAGTATTTAAAAATTATTTTGTTAAAGTTAAATAATCTTACAACCCTAATCATAAATGCAATTATTGTAGAGCTATAGATCTTTGATTTATGCATGTCTTGTTAAAAATGATAAAGGTTTATAATATGACTTGAGTTCCAAAAGAAACCACCCCTGACAACAAAGAACTCAAGAAGGTATAGGTACAGAAAACCTCATCTTGATCTTTACATGTAGGGATCAAGAAAGCATGAAGAAGAGTTTTATAATAGTGATTGCTCTACAAGTAATATATGGTATCTTCATCAACCAAAGCAAGTGCATCAAAAATCTTCTAAAGATTTGGGATGGAACACAACAAAGTAGTCGATACACCTATAAGAACATCAACGAAACTTAATATGAACAAAAATGGTAAGAATCTAAATATCAATGTATGATTGGTTCACTTATATACTTAAACTTCAGTAGACACGATATCATGTTTTGTATACGTCCATGTGTATGTTTTCCAACCTTGCCGTATAGAATCACATGCTAGTTGCATAAAATGTTTATATATATATATATATATATATATATATATATATATATATATATATGCGAGTTGAGTTGAATGATCTATTTAGACGCAAACATTGATAAACGAGTTGAGAATGCAAAGATTTGAAGTAAGAATCACTTTTGTGAAATAAAAAGTATTTTAGGCTTTAATGATACTAAAGATGTTTGGGATGTTCTTTTTATGTGTATACATTAATGTACATAGGTTGGATATATTTTAGTGATCTAATGTATACCCCTAAGCATGAAAACCTTGAAATATTTGTTCAACTATAATTTTTATTGATTGTCCAGGTCTGAGATGAACTGGTTGACCAATTAAGCCAGAAAAACAAAGAACAACTATTAGATGAACAATAACTTTTTGAGATTTTAGTTGGAGACAGTTTATAAGTTTTACAAAGATGTATATTTTGATTCACAAAAAACATTTGGAAGAAAAAAAATTAGAAAATTATGGTTTTTATATGAATTGATCGACTGATTCATACATCTGGATCAATCGGCCAACCGGTTGAGCCAGAGAACTGGTAATGAGACTACTACCCAGATTTTAAGATTTTAACCCCTTGATTTTAAGATTTTAAAATAGCATTAAATGGAAAATGGACTCATAATATATCTTGTTGAGAATAAATTTTAAACAAGTTTATTCAAAGAATACATCAACAAACACAATGGATTTCGTGAAGAAAATGAAGACTTAGATTAAGTATTCATTTTAAGTGATCAATGTAAATTTTTATATACTACTTGATAGCACAACTAAAATGAACACTCACACTTCACTTTGCATGCATTAAATGATTGACAAATAATATGATATAATCTAAGATAGATGTTTCTAAGAATTCTCTTAGGTTAATCTATCAAAATTAGAATCCTGTATGAACTGGTCGATCTCTTATTCATCCATGATGAACACCTAAGAATTCTGCAGGAATTGGTCAATCGATTAGCTTGACCAATCTGAATCAGTCAACCATTTGAGTCATTAGTGAGACTGTAACGACAATAAACAATTAGTTTTTGCTAGAAACACACACACATACACACACATTTGCTTGTCTAGTTGCAAAACTAGCGAGAGATTCCAAATATATATCATATACAAGCTATTCTAAAAGAAAAATAGTTACAAAATCATCAATCCATGATTATACTCTAATTGTTGCTACTAAACCTTCATAATTTAGCACTATAGTATTCAATCTCATTTTCACTACACTTAAACATTTTCAAATCCTATAAGTGTTATCTTATGATGTATAAAGATATTAGATCTTTCGGTTGTATTATTTACTTTATTAAGAGAGTTAATTGTGATAACAAAACCATTATTTAAAACTTTTAAGATTTATGTAAAAACTTTTGGTATTGGTGAGGTAATTTCATCTAGAAAAAATCTTGAAGAGGGTATATCTTCAAGTGAGATATTTTTTGAAAAGGGAATATCTTTATATGGAAAAATCTTGGTGTGAATTCATCAAGTGGTGAAAAAAATCTTTAAAATAGCATATCTTAAAGTGAAAAAATCTTGAAGTGGATTCATCAAGTACTATTGTACTCTTAAACTTGGACTAGTGACGAAATGCAATATTCAAGTATAGTTTAGTAATTAAGTTGTGGATGTAGGCTTGCTGAACCACGTTAAAAACGAGTTTACAAATTCTCTCCTTTTACTTTAAGCACCTTAATTATTGTGTTGATTATTGTGTTTATTTGAAGTAATTTGCATTATTTATCAATATTAGTGATACACCTGATTCATCCACTTTTAGGTGTTATAATTGTTTTAATCCTTGAACAACACTTTTCTCATCTCAATTTTTAAGCTTTGTAATTTAATTTATGTTATTATTGTGCTAGGCTAGATCCTCAAGAGAGATGCTTACAGTGAAAAACTTTGACAACTTTAAAGTTTCTTAAACCTGTTTATTAGCAAGATGGAGTTCCAATAAATTAAAAGGATAAGATATAAGGAAGAAACAAAAAATGATGATAATGATATATATATATATAGATGTTGCATTTGTTATTCTTGTGTTCTTGTGAAAAAGATGTTAAGTTGTACTTTTTTCATATAAATCATGTTACGGCTGCATAACCAAACATCTTTAAATTGCTATAGATTTTATTTTTTTGGCAATGCAACAATCTTGAAGATTATTAAGATTTGAGAGAATAGGTTATAATTTAATTAAAGATGTTGCAATTTGAATTGTGACTATATGTTTATATATGGGTTTGCATTTTGTAAGGTTAGGTGGATAAGGATTAGAAAGAAATTAAAAAAAAAACATTACCCACCTAAAAAAATAAAATAAATTGGGCAATTTTAATTGGTTTTTTTAATTAATAAAAATCCCAAAAAAGCCCAATAATTATACATAGGTTTTGCCAATTTGATACAAAAACAAACTGAACCAAAATTGATCGGTTTAAACCGGTTTTTGGTTTGGTTTGATTCTGAATTAATTTTTTTTTCTAGTTTAGTTATCTTTTTTAGTTCAAAATCGAATTAAATCGAAAATGATCACCCTTACCCAACCTTTTAAATTTTCAAAGTAGCTCTTCAATTTGTTTCCCTTCAAATTTAGTCCATTTTTTATTATTATTTGTTTTATTTGAAATAATTTATGAAATTAGATTTTTTCTTAATTTCATCCTCCTTTTATTTTTTCACCTATTAGATTTGGTTCTCATTCTTTTGATCGCTATATGTTTTTTTTAATCCTTTTCTTAATTGGATTTGTTTTTCAATTTAATCCCTCAACCTTTGATTTCATTTTGTTTATATTCAAATTTTGTTCTTATTTTCTTGATTGCTATTTTTTTTTTGTTTTAGATCATTTTTTTATTGAGACTTTCCTTTTCAATTTCATCCTTAACATTTATTGATCAAGATTTTGACTTCATGATTTTTTAAGGTTTTTCTTTTATAAGGTAATCCTGACCTTAAGATCTAAGTCACATGTTTGAAAGATTAGTTATGGTTGACTTGAATCTTTTTTTTAGATCTTTTTTTGCAATTGATTTTTATTTGATTCTATCCTTTTGTTGGGGGATTAGGCTTCGTGATTTTTTTTCTTTTTTTTATGGGTTATCCCAATCTCGTGTGCTAGTTCGCAGATATAAAGGTAAAATCTGTGATCAATTCCATGAATGCGGTAAGTGCACGAGGGAAAAGAAAGAAAGGAACACGAGTGTATTAAATTCCAAAACAGGTGGGTCTAAAAAGCAACAAAATAAAAAGAATAGGGATAAAAGTGTAAAGTAGTATTATACTCCAAATATTATTCGTCAAGAAGGAATCAAACCGTAAAATATTATTCGTCAAGAAGGAATCAAACCGTAAAGGACCATGACACGATGCAAAGTTGGACGCTTGGATTTTAAATTGATGTTTGATCAACCATATCTTTAATTTTTTAAAAAAACCTCAAATTAATATATATATATATATATATATATATATATATATATTAGTTTTTTTATCATTTTGTTTTAATGTGCTGATGTTAAAAATAAAAAAAAATAATATTATTTTAATATATTTTCAAGTGAAAAACACTTTAAAAAACAACACACATAAAAGGCCAAAAGTAACTTTACACCTCATAGCTTGACAAATGTTTCACTTTGAATATTATAATTTAAAAATATCTTAATACCAACCTCATCAATTATTTAAATAAATATTGATGAAGATAGAACTTTACAATAAATATCCCTTTATCACATACTTGAATAATAGAGAAGACCGTGAGTTTTTTTTTTATCAATACGCTAGTTTGGATATAAATAATTTACTTAAAAACTAATTAAATAGATTTAATCTTTGAACTTGGAAGGTAGCTAAAAATTATCTTTACTAAAAAATTCCTAGAAGATATTTTGTATTTAAGTTTCTTGCTTTTCTTACAAAACCCATATTATATTTTCATGACACAAAATCAATTATTTTTTAATCTTTCTAAAAAGCTTTTTCTTAATTCATATCCATATTCTTAATAATTAAGAAAAATAACAAAACAAATTTAAACCACAACCATTCAACTATATATGCACAATCAGGGGTGATTATTTTCGGTTCGGTTCGGTTTTTATATAAAAAAATAACCAAATCGATTTAAAAAAAACCAAAACCAAACTGAAATCGGTTCAAACCGACTAGTTTCGATTCGGTTCAGTTTTTTAGGACAAAACCGATTCAAACCGGTTTGGCTCGGTTTGGATCGATTTTGGCTCGTTTTTTCCCTCTTTGGCTTGATTTTTTTTTTCTGGTTTTTTTGGGTTCGGGTTCGGTTCGGTTTTTTTAGTTTCAGGCTTATAAAATCAAAACCAAACCGGTCAGTTTTTTCAAAATTTTAATTGGTTTAATCGATTTTTTTTCACGGTTCGGTTTTTTTAGTTATTTTTTTTTTGATTTTCTTAATTTAATCGATTTTTCAGTTTTTTTTTTCACCCCTACACCCCATGACCCAACAACATATGATTTATTAATGTAGAAATTAACCATACTAAAATATACTAGATCTCTAATAAAAACAAGTACCTTGTAAAACATAGAAAATTAATTATAAAAATGAAGATTTTGCTACCATGTACGTGATATTCCAAGCATATAGACACGCTAATATCCGTCTTCACCGGCTAGAGGACCATTTAGCAATCATTTTAAAAACATAGGGGTCTAAATGAAACACTTGGTAAACTATAAGGGCAAAAGGAATACTTTACTCAATTCGAAGTTTCCCATTTCTTACATCATTGACTAGACAAGATATCCTTTTAAAAAAAGAAAGGAACAAAAGTGAAGAAATTCCTTTGCTCGTAACAAATAAAATAAATAAAAATATAAATATTCCCTGACCAGGTAGGGAAGCAATGGAGGTCCAAAGCTGACTCTTCCTTTCTGTTTTTCTCTCCCTTTAAAACAAAAAATAAAATTATCAAAGCGACCAGCTTTATTGCACTCTCCTCGCCAAAGCGACACCGTTTTCATCTTTCTTCTCCTCTTTAGCTCCAATTCAATCTGGTACGTTTCGTTCTTCTCTCTCTTCCTCCAAAAAGCGACGCCGTTTCAAATTCACCTGATCACTCCTCGTAGATTAGGGTTCTTCTTGTCTTATTTGTTGAACTCGAGTCATTTGTTTGGGAACGGTAAAATTTGTCTTGTTTTGGAGTAATTAGTGGTTAATGATATTGATTAATTTGTTTGGTTACCGAGAAAATTGTGTGATTACTTGAAAAAACTGAATTGATGGAGTCTTTAAGCTTAAGAAAATGATTAAATCTAGCTGAATCTCTTGTCTTGTTAAATGTGGGGTTGATGTTTGTTTTATGTCCTCGACTTGATAAGTGATAGAAAGTTTTGATTTTTCATTTCGTGGAAGAGGAGGATCGGCATTACTTTTTTTGGTGGTCTAAAGGACAAGTTTTTGATATTTAATATTTTGGGTTTTGAATAAAGCCCATGAAAATAAAAGTTTAGAATTTTGGGTATTTTTTGTCATTTGATTTTTCATTATTTAAGTTATTCAGCTGAGCCAAGCGGTTTTATTAGTATATTTGGCGGTGGCTTGGATTTTCAGAATGTTGAATGATGAATTACTGCACCTTCTCAGCGACAAATTTGTCCTTGTTTTTTGTGCTTTTCTTGTTGAACAGAATTGGGATTGTTCCGCTGCTTGTGGTGTCTAGTAATTTAAGTTTTTGTGGGACGGACATCTCAGAGAAATCTTGGGACGGAGTGGACATTGAAGCTGTGATCTTGTTCCAGTGATTCTATGCTTTCATCATTTTCATTTTCGGTTGTCTTGTTGGACTTAAATGGATGTTGCCTCAACGGAACTACATTCTGAAAGTCAGACTGACACTTTCCCATTGTTAATGGAGCGGCAAGAGAATCTTAACAGTAGTGAGCATATTATTGACATACGTAACGAGGTCTCTGTATCACCATCTCACAATAGAATTTCAACTGGTTTGGAAGCGTCATTGCATGAGGACAGACCTTTGAGTGGCGTGAGAGCACCCAGTTCTCCGCCTCCGACATCTTTGTCTAATGGAACAAACTCTCGGAGCTCCTCATTAATAAGGAGAGGGGAAGCTCGTCGACGCAGGAGTCCTTTGAACTCTGGTTTATGGATTTCTGTTGAATTGGTTCTCACGTTGAGCCAGATTATTGCATCTATTGTTGTTTTGTC
Source organism: Populus simonii (assembly GCA_007827005.2). Classification (NCBI taxonomy): domain Eukaryota; kingdom Viridiplantae; phylum Streptophyta; class Magnoliopsida; order Malpighiales; family Salicaceae; genus Populus; species Populus simonii. Next base: position 2,827,213 of record CM017481.2, read on the forward strand.
TGTGTCGAGGAAGGAACATCCACGTGCACCATTGTTTGCATGGATTGTTGGTTATGCATCAGGATGTGTGGCAACCCTCCCTCTTCTTTACTGGCGTTATAGTCATCGTAACCAGGCTTTGGAGCAAAACTCAGCTCAAAATCATCAGGGTTCTGCACATATTAACGTTCCTGCAGGACCCTTTTCTCTTTCAGTTAGTAGGAATTCAGAAGGGGAGGATCGCAGATCTGCTACTACATCACCTAGAGGTGGCCAAAATGCAGCACTGAATGCAAGGTACGAGTGCATGACTTCTGGTTGTAATTGTCATTTTTCTCTTCTAAACATATATTGTTTAGATATTCTTTATTGTTTTCATCATATAAATGAACGTGTCCTGTCCAATTGCATGTATGAAGGTCGTCCAATTCATCTGGTTTAATGATATTTTCTTTACTACTTCAAAGTTGAAGCTTCATGAAAATTCAGTATATAGCTGCATTGCACGGGCTGGGAGTAGATGCTAGGTTCTTTGTTTCTTTGAAGGGGTAGGGGCATTATTGGGTATCAAAGCTAACTTAATGTTTGGATGACTATCTAATGTGCTGGATATGATGAAGCTGGTTTTGATCTCCCATCCCCACTAGCCCACCCCTAGATGATACTTCTAAGATAATGGGAAGAATCTGGTTATGGTCGCACCAAAGTGGGTCCTGGGAAATAGAATATAGAGACAGTGTCATCCTCTAGCATATACCCTTATAAAATGGACACAAGTACATGAAATATTTTCCCAAATCTTTTCTTGATCTCACTCCAATCCCCCCCCCCCCCCCCCCCCCCCCCCCCGGGTTAATGGTGATATTATGCAGCTCATTGGGGTAGCATCTCCTTTTCATTGTTTTTAGATGGTGCCAGGGTTGATACTTTTATTTCAAAACTGTTTACACATAGTTTTTAAGTCAATTTTTCAAAAGCAGCTAGTTTGGAGCTGGCACTGGATTCATATTCAGTGTGTGTGTGTTTGGGCCTTGGGGGGGCTCTACTCACAGAGTGTAGATTGGGAGCTCAACTGTGTTGAAATTTTGACTGGGGAATGTGCATTTCAGCTTCTTTTCTTTCCTTTTCTGATTATCATGTACTTCTTTGATGGCGATCATTGTTTCATGTTCAAAATGATTACCCTCTTCGGGTTGAACTTTAGTTTGTCTTTTATTAAGCGTCACCAACTATTTAAGAAATGGGTTTTGAATTGCTTGTGTTATTTTATCACATGATATGCTTTAGTGTCTCTTGACATTGGTATTTTTTTTAGCCATTGAAATCTGTCAAATAAAAAGCAAATTCTTTAATTATTTTGAATATATAAATATCTGGTTCCAAAAATATTGTTTTCACGTGCAGACTCAAGGTTTTGTTGGAATACTTCAAAATGGCTTTGGATTGCTTTTTCGCAGTTTGGTTTGTGGTTGGCAATGTGTGGATATTTGGAAGCCACTCATCTGCTGAGGAGGCTCCAAACTTGTACAGGTATTGCTATGTCGTATATTCACCACAATGTTCCTTTTGGTACCTGCCATTTGAGAGAGCTCACCCTAATTTTATATCCTCTTACATTTCAGGTTATGCATAGTGTTTCTTACATTTAGCTGTATCGGATATGCTATGCCCTTTATTCTGTGTGCAACAATCTGCTGTTGCTTGCCTTGTATAATTTCTATTCTCGGGTTTAGAGAGGATCTGACACAGACAAGGGGAGCCACACCCGAATCAATTGATGCCTTGCCAACGCACAAGTTTAAGCTGATTAAAAATAGAAATGGTGAGGATAGCAGCTCTGGTGCTGCTGATGGTGGGATCGTGGCTGCAGGGACAGAAAAGGAACGTGTGATTTCAGGAGAAGATGCAGTAAGTACCTCCAGATTCTTGGAGGTTCCTTGTCATGATCATTTGAGATATACTTGTCATATTCACGTTGCATGGTCTCGAGTCTTGTTATTGGCATTATTACTGATGATCTAATGTTGTAACCGGTACAGGTTTGCTGCATTTGTTTGGCAAAATATGCAAACAATGATGAGCTGAGGGAGCTACCATGTTCTCATTTCTTCCATAAGGATTGTGTAGACAAGTGGCTGAAGATCAATGCATCATGTCCTCTTTGCAAGAGTGAGGTCGGTGAAAGTATTTTAGGTTCACTCCCGGGGTTAAATTCTAGCCAGAGACGGGTTGAAGATGGGGCCGGCAATGGCATGGCCAGCACCATGTTTTGACCCTCTATATCATACAAAATAGTAATATCATACATAAATAATTACGATTTTGACTATGCTGTAAAAAGTACTTCATTCTTCTCTTTCTATGAGTCTCATGGACCAAAAATTTAATTAAGAATTGGTGTCGTACTCTTCCAGCTTTCCCTTTTGCTCACCAAAAGAGTTGAAACAATCGTCATCGGGCATACTTCTGCTATCGTTTCGCCTCTTTCTTTTTTCCATTTTCCCTCAATGTCTTATCTCAGACAATCTCTTTAATGGTATATGAGACAGCTAAGCCACATAATGGCTCTGTTCAATCTCGCAACAAAAAATCCAAGAGATTTAATAATTAAAATACTGAAATCTGAAAGTAGGGTTAACTTGTGAATTTGGAGAGGCAACTCTCACTTGATCTGTTGCTTTGTATTGTGTTTGTATATTATTGAGGTAGGAGATTTCAAGCTAGCACATCACTCTAGATTTCTCAAAACTCACTTCAAGCTCTGAAGAGTTACAAAAGCTAGAAAGAACACTAATGATAACACGTATTTGAGCTTTGCTAGCTTTAGTAAACAACAGATCGTCATTGGCAAAGAAAAGATGAGAGATGCCAGGACCACCTTTGGAGACATGAATACGATGCCTGGACTTGCCCGAAACCTTCTTGCTAATCAGGCAAGCTAACTTCTCCATGCATAAAACAAACAAATAAGAATAAAGAGGGTCACCTTGACGCAATCCATGATTATGAGTGAAGGAGGGGAGCTTCAAACCATTCCAAAGGAGAGTATGGGAAGATGATTGTGCGCAGAATATGCCTTTCAAAATTCTCATTGAGTCTTTACTTATCTAAATTTATATTTTTTTAATCTAAATAAAAATATCTTCATCAGATGGATTCTTTATCAATTAGAATTGGGTTGCCAATTTTATACATTTTAGTCCTCTCAACTTTTTCATCTGTCATTTTGGTCTTTTACCACTAACTTGGGCAATTTTCTATGCTTGTTCTTGTATATCATTTTGTTTTTTGGATTTTTTTTTTTTGATTTTTTGGTCAAAAATTGGTAACAACACTTGTCATTAATAAAGATTTTAGGCAACAATCTATTTCCATTCTCATGCTCGATTCCTACTAACTTGTTTTCTATTAGATTCACTTTAGCTCTTGTAAGAGGTGGTGCTCTGATCCTTGGAACCTTATCCCGGAAAAAGAGTTTCCCATGCAACATTGAGGATGATGTCCCAAATCTATTAACAATGATAAGAGGTTTTGTTGGGATTGAGTCAGTCCCTGCTGCCGCTAAAGAGAATTCGACATTCATAAAGGATTCTAAACATTCAGGTGATGGATTAATGCATACTAAAAGGTCTTTCTTCATAAAAATCCATAACCAAAAGGGACTAAGACAAAAGAGAAGCCTGATGAAGGTTAGGGCTTAGGATAAAAAGGTCAGGCAAAGACATCACCCTCCCTTTTTGGTTACATGGCTAAAACACATGTGGATCTGACACCTTGCCAAACCTAACGCTCTTGGGCTTGAGTACTCATCAGTAGGGGTGTTCACGGTCCGGTTCGGTCCGGTTTTAACCAAAAAATACAACCAAACCGGAAAATAATATTCTTTATTAATACAACCCGAACCGAACCGAGAACCGGTTCAAACCGAACCGGTTTTGTTCGATTCGGGTCGGTTTTTTAGCAAAAAAACCAAAAAAACCGGACTGTTCTATGGTAACAGTGATAACCATTGTTCACTTGCTTCCCCTTCCCTTTTCAGATGATGTTAAGAAATATTTGTATATTAATAATCAAACTATACAATTTTGACATAATAAAATAACTCCTAGAAGCCCTGAATAGGCCAACGATTTCTCCTCCACAAGCTCTTTTGCTGTTGCATCCATCTTCGCCCTCGAGAACTCGTCAATCTTGAGTCCTGACATTGTCATGACCAGAGGACTCAGTCTTTAATGAGAAAGTAAAAGGAAGTAGAGATTACCCTGCACAATTGACCATTTGCCCTTCTCGCAGGTAACCTAGAAAGAGTATACAAGGCCAGGTTGAATCCCATAAGATCCATCAGAATATACCCCATGGAAACCCATGTTCCCTGAAAACAAGATACAAGGAGAAACAAGATAAATTAGCTAAAAAGGATGTCTTACGATCTGCAGGGAGAGCTTGGATAACCATTGTTCACTTGCTTTTGGGGAAAGGGGAAGGGGAAGGGGCGGCTGGGAAGGGGAAAGGGGAAGGGGAAGAGGGTGGGGCGGCTGAGAAGGGTGAAGGGGAAAAGGGGAAGGGGAAGGGCGTGGGGCGGCTAAGAAGGGGGAAGGGGGAAGGGAAAGGGAGAGGGGGGGTGGCAGCTGGAAAGGAGAAAAGTGATATTAGGGTTAGGAAATGTTGTTTTTATACCTTTTTTTTAAACCGGTTCGGTTTGGTCCGGTTCAATCGGTTTAAGCTGTTTTAAACCGGAACCGAACCGGACCGGGTGGTTTTTTTTATTTTTTAATCGGTTTATTCGGTTTTTTTTATCGGTTCGGTTTTTTCGGTTAATTTTTTCTCGATTTTTTCGGTTTAATCGGTTGGTCGGTTTTTTTGAACACCCCTACTCATCAGTCCCAAATGTTTGTGGGTATCGCACCTTGCCAGACCCAACCCCCTCTAAGCTAGGTCTTTTTTTAGGAACAAGTGCTCAAAATGGGAGTTTAGGGTCATCATCTCCTTATTTCCTAGCATGTCAAAAAGTATTCTAAAGCCATCCCTGCATCAAATCAATATTGATGTTGATTATAAAAGATGATCTCATCGACATTCATATTGTGTATAGATTGACATAGAACCATCTTTCATAAAACACACGATATTCTCAATATTAAATGTCGTGTAAGGAGACACTGACCATCAATATTAATGTTGATTGTAAGGGTCTTCCTCCTACTTGGATGAAGAAGAAAAGACTTATAACCCCTCGAAGAGAAAAGAAAAAAGGTTATTAATTCACTTTGAACAACTCAAGTAGGGGGTTAACAATATTCACTCCCTTACAATTTATTCACATTATTTATCATACATAAACGAAGAACAAACATTTTTCTTCTTAGAATTTAATGCTTATTTACTATAAATCTTCATAATAAAGTCATCGACTTAATCATTGAAAGGCCTCTAAAATCCTCACAAAGACTGTTGTTGCAGAAATCTAGAATTTGTTACTAACCCTTGGAATCCTTAGTTATAAGGAATAGAAGATTGACATGAACTTGTGACCATCTGTTATCCAAACTGACAAAAAGTAATTTCCTCAATATTTTGAATTTTTGGAGCATCATCATCATCTAAAAATGCTAAGAAATTCACTTTGATATATGATTGCAATACATTTGGTAAAAATTGGTTAAAGTGTTTTTTTTCTTGGTCAATAAACCACAAGTCAAATATATAATTAAAGCTATAAAGCTTTTAACCACCGTTTAGAATCAAATTTTAATCTAAAAATTTGTAAATATTTTATAGATCTAAGTAAAAAAAAATTCCAACTAATTAACTAGATAATTACTCTTGGTTTATAAAAGCAAGCATCATGTATAAATGTGTCGTGGAGAGGTGCTTGTGCTCGGGATAGTTAAGCATGCATTTGGAGGGGGATTAATTCATAGGGTTCGAACAAAATACAAGTACCAAATCATACACCGACCCTCGCGTTGATTTTTACACTACACGCATTAGAACTTCATCGGTTTCACAACAAAAAAATAATAATTATCTTCTTAAAAAATATATTAAATTTTAGCATCAAAGGCACTTTATAATAAGAATATTGTTAAACTGCATTTTCTATATAAAAAAAACTATTAAAATTTATATTTATACTTTACAAGCTTCATTGCTGGATTCAATTAACGAGAAGAGACGGACTATCCTAGGGTAATATTTTGGTTACAGTTTTATGATAAGAAAAGATAAAAATAATCAAGATAAAAAAATATAGAATAAGATATGGGGATAAAATTGTGTTTGATAATAATATATAAGATATAATGATTATCTTTGTATTATATCTGATTGATGATGGATAAGATATAATAAATTATAAAAATATTTATTCTATCATTAATATGTATTACTGTTAAATTTATCTATTTAAAAAAATTATTAAATACTATTTTTTTTTAGTTTATATTGAGTGTTGAAATTAATAATATAATAAATCTAATTATAAAAGTTAGACCAGCTTAGCAGGCTGACTTGGAACATGATCGATGTAGGGTCTGAACTGGTCCAAGTTTAAGAAAAAATAGAGAAATGATTGACAAACTAGATTAAAAACTTTGATAAACCTACAACCTGGTCAGTTCGAGAAAACACCTGATCAAAACTCAAGTAAGAAGCCTTGTTGATTTTCTTGAAAAACAATGTTGTTTGGTCCTTTAAAACAATTTAGGTTAACTCGGGTTCCAACCCATGACCCAACCCTTACTTCAAGTTGAGTTTTAAAATTAAGATAATAATAATTTTTATACTTACTCATCTTAGCTGATAGTTTTAGAATTATGAATTTTTTGTGCTCCACCTTTTATTTTGAAAGTATAAAAATTAATTTTAAAATTAATTATTATATATTTTTAACTGAATATATTTTCTGGTTAATTGTTTCAATATCATAACGCTACCTGTGTGAAATTATTTTTTGATAGAAGAGAAAAGTTTTTATTTGTTACAAAGAAAAAATGAAATAAAATTGATGAGTATATAAATGTATATTATTTTTTAAGTCTGTTTGAGATTATGGTAATAGTTGAGGTTTAAAGTGTTTTTTACTTAGAAATATATTAAAATAATTTTTTTTATTTTTTTAGTATTTCAAAACAATTCAAAAATATAAACAAAATTAATTTTAAATAAAAGTTCAAAATTTAAACAAACACGCCGTTAAATAAGGGCTTGCCTGCACCATTAAAAGAAAAAACAATAATTCTTATAATTACCGATACAAACCAGTATGGTAACATATTTACCAAAAAGTAAACAAACGTGGGTCCTTATCACGTGAGTAATATAGAATTATAGATATTGTGATGCTGTTATTTTTTAAAATTTATTTTTAATATTAATACATAAAAACAATTTAAAACCAAACAAAATTTCAAAATTTTACATAACTCGTTTCTACAGCAAAAACATACGGTAGTAAGGAGGTCCCACATAAAAAATATCTTCCACGTGTCACCCCTAGCTCTATCTATTAAAAACGAAAAAACTCCCTGCCAAACGCGTGCCTTCCATACTTATCTTCTTCAGATTAGCTTTCTAGGTTTTCTATTCATCTCTCTCTCGCCAGAAGTTTTCCCTCTCTATTGTTGCCCTTCTCTCTATCTCCAATTGGCTCAGAGGCTGCTCTATTCTCTTCATCAGGTACAACTCACCGCTATATTACTATTACCGAAACTCGATATCCTGTTTGCGTCGTCTTGGGCTTCTCGAGAGTCGAATCGGTGCCTTTTGATGTGAAATTAGGGTTTTGTTTTTACAGTAGAAGTGTATTGTTAGCTTGATTTGAATTTGATCGCATGCTTTTGTGGATGCGTGAATTTAATCAGGGATTACGAATCGGACTTGTTTATGATTACATTCCTTTTATGTGATTTGAAGTTTTCAGACAGTTGATTTCATTTTTTATTAGTTTTTCTGGTTTTGTGAATTTGAATTTTTCTGTATAATTGTTTAGCTATAGTTGAAATATAGTGTTTTTGAGGGTATTTAGATATGATTAGGTTTTTTTGTTGTAGTTTATATCTCAGAAGCAGATGCTGTGGAGCCGAGCAGAAGAAACTACCTTTTGTTTTATTGTTAGGGATGATTAATAGGTTGGGTATACGGGGCGTTTCCCAATAAAAAGTATTAGAAAAATTTATTAATATTATTGGGGTGCGAGGGCATTCCCAGTGCTACAATAAAAGGGTATTAGAAAAAAATTATTAATAATTCTTGGATGGTTAGTATTTTTTGAGCGGTTTATATTTACTATAAATATATACATTCGATGTATTTTTTTTTTGACATAGTGAAAAATAAAGCGCCTCACTCCTATAGATGTAGAGACTTTTGTGTATTTGTGTTTTTTTCTGGTTTCTTTCCTATTGCAATATTCATCAGTAATTGCGGCAAGTTTTTCAATATAATTTTTGAACATTTTTTCGTTGTAATTTATTGGCAAATCATCCTCGTAGTCTGATTTTCTGGTGCTATTTTTTTTTTTAAATGAGACTGCTTTTGTAGTTTAACGGAAAAATATGTATTGCAAGCTGTCTTATAACTTGTGGGTGGCATCTCCTTTTAAAAGAAAGTACCCTAAACATGCCCATTATCTGGGATTTTTTTTAATTGGTGAAGTGTTGTTTTGTTCCTGTAATGTTTGCATGATATAGGAATCTTTGTGTGGTGCAGTGGTAAAAGCATTGGGATGCCAATTCTAAGTGTGCGCGTTCATGGGTGAAGTCTTGAGAGCAGCCACTTCATGCAAAAGTGCTGAAGTCTGTGACTGTATCAAGAGCACCCTCTTGGAACCCCGCTTAGATGGGATTTGCACTTGGTGATGGCGTCTCATTTTGTATGCCTCCATCTGTATTTCAAGAATTTTCATGGGGTTTTTTTGCAGTTTTACCTCTCAATAGATTAATGATTGTAAAAATTTGGAAGCCAACAAACGGGTTTGCGCGTGTGGCTAGATAAGTTTTGATTGTGTCCAATATATCCTGGAATCATCAAAACTAGTAATAGATAAGTTACGACAGATTGTCAACAGCTACTCTTCAGGTGTTTGTCCCCATAGGTGTATATAAGTTCACGTAATTTCTTTGATATGAATGAATGGACAAGCTATGGGTGGTGATCAAAAGATGAAATGATTTTTTGCCATCTTTTGTTTAAAATTAAATCACATAGCATTGAGTTGCACTTCAGCATTGTGGATAGATTTGTCAAATAAATTAAAAAAGAAGCAGATTAGAGCTGATAAATTCTGTACGGGAGACTGCATTTAACTTTAATTTCTGGTGCCTTTTTTACTGGTTACAGTGACTCTTTATAAGCATCTTAATGCAGCTGATCTATTTTGATTTTTGAACTATTAATTCCTTCAAGCTAAGCCGGTGCTTTGTGCCATGACAAGAATATACAGTACAAAAAATGGCTTGCGTTAAAAATTCATCAGTTATTGATTGCCAATTACCATGGGGACTTAAAAGAAGGAAATCTTATCGTGCCAGCAGACAGGCTTCCTGTGCAACACCTGTTTCATTTAAGCGTAGTAAAGTGCGAAGGCAAGATAATTTCATCAGATAAAAAGTTGGATGAAGTCAAATTGGGACAATATTTCTTGGTAAATTATGTAAAATTGTCAGCACTGATGGCAATGCCTTTGAGATTAAAAGTTGATTTTTAAGTGAACACATGTTTAAAATACTGAACCTGGAATGCACGCATAACTCCCATCTATTCACACCATGGATTTCCATCTGATTCTCGGTGTCTTGTGCTCTTCATTGTCGGAGTAATTATCTGTTAATGGTATTCCATCGGCAAGTGATGAAAACAAATTTGAAGATGCATTACAGCTCTTATGGTTTTCACCATAAACAAACCATATGAGTTTTTGTTACTCGTGCCTGTTAGAGCGACATTTTATTTTATTAGAAGATATGGATGTAACTTGGTCATGTGTGATTAATCTAGACATGCATCCTTGACTTTTCAGTCTTAAGTTGAGGAACTAACAAAGAATGTTTTGTTTTGTAGTGGCTTTTGCATTCCTTTCATGTTGATTGCCCAGCATGTCCAACAATCTTGTATCACAGCAATCATCAGTGCAGAGCATCAAATTGGGTCAGTCGGAAGACATTTCAAACAAACTGGACTCGTTGATGCAAATGGGTTTGATGGAACCTGGAATCCATGATCCTGCATTACAACAGATGTCCATGTCGAACATGCAAATGGGACAGATGGGACCAATTTCAACTGATGCTTTATCACAGCAGATGTCGATATCAAACATCCAAGTACAGTTGTCAGAACCTTTGCCTAATGATCATGTTTTGCAGAACTTCTCGGTATCAAGTATACAAGCAGGACACATGGAACCACGTGCATACAATATGGTTCCAGAGAAATTCTTATCTAGGAGGCAACTGGGAGACATGGAAACTGTGTTTCATAATACTGGATCACAGCATTCATCACTATTGAACAAGCGAAAGGCCCCAGAGGAACCTTCTTCCAACAATTCTTTGTCACGGAAATTATCAATGTCTCACAACCAGGTTGCGCAAATGGAACTTAGGCCATGGCTACAGCCAACCCTGACACCAAATAAAGTACCTGTACAGATCCAGTCTATTTTAAATTCGTCAGGATCAAATCGTCCACAAGCACCATATAAGAGGTCAGCTTCTAGTAAAACTGGACTGCAGCAATCGTCAGTTCAGAAAAATCAAACTGGACTGATGCATCCATCTTCGAAGGCCAACAGTGAGTCTGATTCTGTGAGGTCCAAGCTAAGACAATCACTGGCAGATGCGCTGACTCTGGTTTCTCAGCAGCACGATGAAACTTCAAGTTCTGGAAAGTACCCTGTAGGTGAGGATGCAAGTGCTCAGGTGCAGAAACACAAAGAGACTCAACCTATGGGACAAACTTCTGGTGCAGCTGGTTTTCACCATTTGTCTGAGGAGCCCAAGGAATCCTTGTCCACCAAGGACAATTCTTTTACCCAAAACCATTCTGACAGCCATAAGACATCTCAGGAAACTTCCAACTCTCATGGAAATGCTTATGCAACAGAGACATCAAACAATGACGGGCAGGAATTACCATCCAGTAATATTTTCCGTGATGAGGATATTTCATTTAGTGACAGTTTTTTGGTAAAAGATGAATTGTTGCAGGGCAATGGATTGTCCTGGATACTGGAACCTGATGCAGAGATAGCAGAGAAAAAGGAGATTGAAGCTGCCCAAACACCGCATGGCCAGGAGCATATCGATGAATATGTTGGAAAAGAAGTAGTCAGGGATCCGCGAGTTTTGGCCTCTGAAATTGAAGCAGAACTCTTCAAATTATTTGGAGGGGTAAACAAGAAGTACAAGGAGAAGGGCAGGTCTCTTTTGTTCAATTTGAAAGATCGTAATAATCCTGAACTAAGAGAAAAAGTTATGTCTGGAGAGATTCCCCCAGGGCGACTCTGCTCTATGACTGCAGAGGAACTTGCATCTAAGGAGCTTTCGGAATGGCGGATGGCAAAAGCCGAGGAACTTGCTCAAATGGTGGTTTTGCCTGATTCGGATGTTGATATCAGACGTTTGGTGAAGAAAACTCACAAGGGTGAGTTTCAAGTTGAAGTTGAACAGGATAGTGTAGCAATGGAGGTTGCTGTTGGGCTGAATTCATTCACTACACAACCAAAATCAGATGAGAAGGAAGGTTCTCTGGGTTCTAAACCCGATCAAATGAAAGACAAAGTGAATGCTACCGATGACAAGAGTGATTTAGAAGACAAGGCAGCTTCTTATACGCTTACGATTCCTTCAAGTGAAGGAAATGATTTGGGAAATGATTTGATGCAAGGACTCATGGTGGACGATGAATTGAAAGGTGCAGAATTTCTTCCTCCAATTGTCTCTCTGGATGAATTCATGGAATCCCTTGATTCAGAACCACCGTTTGAAAATTTACCAGAGGATGCTGGAAAAACAACACCCACCCTTGACAATGATGATTCACAGCTTCAGCCAGAAGCCAAGTCTCATGGGGTAGCTACAAAAGATGCTGTTGGTAGCATCCCAGAAAAATCTGAAAACGTTGAGGAAACTAGCACATCATCTGAGGCTGATGGGAGATATGCCAGCATTCGTGTAGAATCCAAAACTACACCCTCTACTGGTGCATCCAAGGGTGAAAATGTCTGGGAAGGCTTACTTCAGCTGAGTATTTCCACCATGACCTCAGTTGTTGGCATCTTTAAAAGGTATGTGTTCTTTTCACCTAGCATTAAAAGCATATATGTTGTCAAATAGTTTTTTGCACGGGAAACAGATAGTATTGTACTTGTCTTTCATCTGATGTTTTATGGGGTCTCTTGCTTAGAATTAGAACCTTTAGTTGCCTGCCATCCAAGCATACATTACACTGGATGAGCAGTGTTCTATAGTTTCCTAATTTGTTTATGATGAATTAGGTGGTTGTCACCGTGAAACTTGTTACTTTTTGCTGATCTGTTTTTCTTGCTGCAGTGGTGACAAAACGTCTGCAAAAGAGTGGTCTGGCGTTGTTGAGGTCAAAGGGAGAGTCAGACTTGATGCGTTTGAGAAGTTTCTCCAGGAGCTCTTGATGTCCCGAAGCCGTGCTGTTATGGTATCTCAAGTTTATTTCTCTCTACTAAATTTCAGTTATGCTACTTTTGTCCAGAAAGGGGGGATAATTTGCTATCCCTGCTTATTAATCCCACTCTACTGCTGCTGCAGAATTATGGTCTTTTTATTTTTGGTGAATGACATCCTACTAAGGATTTGTGTGAATGAATGGCTTGATAAAGTTCATATAAGGGAAAAACAATATTTGGCCTCCAATGATTTGATTTTTTAGTTGCTGAGGGAAAGTTAGTTACTGAGAGGAATAAAACGTGCAAGGAATTTGCTGCGGAATCTGTGAAACGCCACATGTTATTGGCTCTCAAGAGCAAACAGTAACTGGTTTTAGTGTATAGGGCGTCCGAGTAAAGATAGTTGCTTTCATTTCTTGCCTGCTGAATGGGAACGAACAGGGATACATTTTCTTTCCCTTTCCAATGGAAAGAGGTGTACAAAGATACTAAATCAGCCTGGAATATTTATTTAACGGATGCCATTGTTTGGTTGGGATATCTTCCCAGAAATCTGAGCAGATTCACAGTATTCGCGTACCCAGAATATATTGATGGAAGATAAAATATCTTAGTTTTATATAGCCACAGCGTGGTTGGATCTTGCCAGTTTCTGGCTCTTTTTTCCCATAAAATCTGATATGTCATAGGGAGGATCCATACCCTTTTTTCCTTTCAAGCATAACTTGAAAAGGCCCCATTTGCTTTCCATGTTGCTAAAGAAATTGACTTTTGCTTTTGCAGGTAGTACACTTTGTTTGCAAGGAGGGGTCCACGGAGAGTGAGAGGGCAAGTCTTAGAGGGGTAAGAAACATGAAAAACACTGCTGCTTTTCATCACTCTTTAGGCTGTCAGTTTTCTTTGTCAGCTGTGACTGAAATGCCTGCTGCAGGTTGCCGATTCCTATGTTTTGGATGAGAGAGTGGGTTTTGCTGAGCCTGCTCATGGAGTGGAACTTTATTTATGCCCATCTCATTCAAAGACACGTGAAATGCTCATCAAGGTCCTTCCAACGGACCAACTTGAGGCCCCTAATGCTATTGATAATGGTCTAATTGGTGTTATTGTATGGAGAAGAGCTCAAGTAACGTCAATAATATCACCCACCGCTGCATCACACCATAAACTCAACTCAAAAAAGCAACACCACCTTACTTCTAGGAGACACCATGATAAGGATACTAATATGAATGTGAATATTGCATCAAAACATCCGTTGCCACCACCTCGTGGTGGAACTTCTGCCCATCGCAACCCCCAACCTGATGAAGACGATGATGATGTGCCTCCCGGGTTTGGCCCACTGGCTGGCCGGGATGAGGATGACTTACCGGAGTTCAATTTTTCTAGTGGCTCTATTGCATCAAGATCAGAGTTTTCGAACCAAAACCCTACTAGGAGACGGGGAATGGCCCCACACAATTCATATCCCCAAATCCCATCTCATCCTCTAGATTTGAGAGAACTTGTACACAGATATGGACAACCTAAAACCGATGATCTACCAGTGCAGCCATGGAATGATGATGATGATGACGACGACATGCCAGAGTGGCACCCAGAAGAAACCCCAAAGCAGCGCACTCATCCTCAGCCAATGCACGTGCATGGTGTACGGCAGCCTATTCTAAGAGCCCACATGGTGCAGCAAAGAGTACACCAGACAAGGGCACCATTAGGAAGATCTCCAGCCATGCCTCAAGTGAATCTGATACATGGTCAGCAAAACGGTGCCTCTTCTTGGCAGCAAGGCGCTTGGGCAGGTCCTCAGCCTGGACCCCATGGTTACTCTGCTTATCAATCTGGTGGAGGGCAAGTCAATGGCTCGCCCGGGCTGCAGGGCTTGGCTTGGCGCAGAGATGCTCCTACAAGTAGAGGCTTTTGATTATGTTGGTTTTCTTTCTGTTTTCCATCTTTATGGTTCTGTAACCATGATTATTTTCAATTCATTGTTACTGTAATTAGATTTTCTAGAGCCAATCAAAAGTTAGAATACTAGTCATGCAAAAATTGGCCGTGAATTAGATCAAGGGAAGAACGATGTATACCGGCTTGTTTTGCACTCTCTAAATGGTCCTCTTTTGGGTGTAATTAAGCTTTTCCAAGCACTAAACTTGCTCTAAAATGAAAAATTAATAAAGGAACCCAGATGTTTAATGTGATAAGAGGTATCCAGATGCTTCAAGGAGGAGATGGCGGTGCAGAGGCATCACACATGCTTCTGAAAGATTTGGGAAAATAAACGAAGGGGCAACAGTGAAACTGCTGGTCTTCTCGGAAAGCTTAGGAAGATACAACTAGTTTTCCAACATCAAAAATTAAACCATAAAACCAACATACTATAGGAACCACTTTGTCATTCTCCTTGTTGGAAGAGAATCATCCAGACGACACTGCAAAAGAAAGATACACAATGGAGTCGTCCAGCAAAGGAATACAAGGACAAAAACAATATGATGTATGCAGCCCTGTATATCCCTCCTCCTATCCTAAAGAAAAAAATGAAAATCAGTTACATGAACCAGCCAATAATGGCTGTGAGGGTCTATAATAATTACAGTACTTTTCCTATAGGTGTTGGTTTAAAGGGTCTATAAATACAAGGACAGCAAAAGACAACCTTTGCAAATTGAAAGAACGGAAAACAGCATTGGCTTCAGAATTTAGCTCTTATATATGTGTGTATATATAACAATTTGATCAATCTTTAACCCCCTAATGCGCGCTTGAGCCCTGCTCGCTGCTCTGGTGTCAATCTTGTTGGGAACTTCACTTCAAATGTGATCCTCATATTGCCCCTATTACCTGGCTCCTTCGCTATTGGCATACCCTCCATGGCCACAACAAGCTCGTAACCAGGGCTCACTATATCATGTACAGGAATTGATAGATTACGGCAGTCAAGTGTGGTGAGATTTACTGTTGTTCCTCCTAGGGCCTCGGCTAGTGTCACCTTGTGGTTGATGATAAGGTCATTTCCATCTCTCTTGTATGTGGTATGGGGCTTCTCATCAATAATAAACACAAGGTCTGCTGGAAGCTGATTCTGCTGCTCATTTCCTTTATCCGGGAATGTAATCTTTGTTCCCTTCTTCCACCCTGGCTTCACATCAATGGTTAATATTTCTGTTTCTTGTATTTGTCGCCTGCACAGTTTCATATTCAATTACAATTAGAAAAGGAACTGTTGCCCTTCTAGCTCTATGAAGGGGATTGATATGTGAAAAAGTCACCCCTGTAATTTAGACATCAGCAGCACATGCAAAGACAAGGTAGCACGAGCATAAAGCAAACTTGAGTGATCAAGAAGTTAGGAATCGACGGAGACATTTAGAAGAATCTGATGAAGCTTGTTCTCATTTATACGAGGAAAATTATGACACTGTATTTCATGGCACAAGAACTTGCATATAATTGTATGTAAACGATGATCAAAGGGTTTGGCAAGGCTCCTAGCCAAGTAAATTATCGATCATAAGACCATCTACCGCCATTTAGCACACAAGGAACATGATCCTCCGGGTCCAAGAAATGGTGGCTTTTCTTGCAGCTTTGATTTTGAACAACTATATCAAGACACCAAAAAGGGGGGAAACTGAATAAACTTAGTTAGAGAAATAAATAAACATACCCACGGGCATCAACTACAGTTCTCGATATCTTCATTTTCCTTGTTGATCCAGAGTATAGTTCCTCGAGGCTACAAGGCAATTTGCTCTCTACAGGCGGTGGTTTCCTTAGTGTAGTTCCCTCGCTATAAGTTCGGAAAAGATTATCAGTACAGCCAAATGAACCAAACGACCCTCCATCTGATTGGAACCTCGAGGATCTACCAGCTGCTGTTGATCCAAATCCAAAAGGACTGCTCCCAAAGAATTCTGCAAAGATATCCTCTGCATTCCTAGGATTGAAACCATTTGACCCACTACCGTTGCCAAAAGGGAAGCCGCCACTGCCAGACGGTGGTGCTTCTTTCAATCCTTCTTCACCATACTGATCATAAATTGCTCTTTTTTGTGGATCACTCAAGACCTGGATTCACAAAATTGATCAAAATCCCAGGCAATGTAACCACAACAACAATTCACTGTCCTTGACGCGAAAAAAAAAAGGTCCTCTTATCAGTAGAAAAGAAATTCACTGCGATAAACAAAAACAACTATTTTACCTCCATCTAAAAGAACTCCTGAGTTTTCAATGCTATAATTTTCCAAGTAAATGGAACCATAAAGTTCTTCATATATTTCATAGAGCCTAATTTCTTCACCAGAAATTGTAATAAGCAAATGCATATTATACAAAGCTCAAAATCAATATCCATACACATTTAATTCTTCTTCTACATTTAACATATTTAGTGAGTCTAATTTCTTTGCAATATCGTGAAGAATAACAAAAAAAGATACCAGAAATGAAAAGGAAAAAAGAAAAAAGAAAAAAACCAGCAGAATTAATAGAACAGACTGAAATTTTTTAAGGGAAAGCAAAATCAAACATGCCTCATATGCCTCAGAGATCTCCTTGAATTTGGCTTCAGCTTCTTTCTTGTTAGTGGGGTTCTTATCAGGATGCCATTTCATAGCCAATCTTCTATACGACTTCTTTAGATCACCATCTGTTGCATTCCTGTTCACCTTCAATATGTTATAGTAATCAACCCCCATCTTCTTATTTTAATAACCCACCAATCTTTTCTCAAAAGAATCCAAGAATCTACCTATATCTCCTATTAGATCTAATTACCAATCTTTTTGCTCCAAACCCAGATCATCAAAACCTTTCCTTTTAATCAACTATATATCCATCTAAGTCTCATTAAAAAAAAAAACAAGAAATCTTTCGTCTTTGAGCTATATTAACAACAACATTGGCAAAAGAACCCTGAAATTATTTGCTTGTGAAAAATTGTGTAGCATGATTTTAGATTTGTGTCTTTGTGGATACGAAGAAGAAGGAGCTGAATCTGTTTGAGAATGGTCTCAAAACCATGTCGTGTCTGATGGTTATCGACGATTTTTAATACCGAAAGTAACGGAAATATGTGTAATAAAAGACGGTTGTGTTTGGTCTTAGAATTTTCTCCTTTCCTTTTTTTTGTTTTTTTCTTTCCTTTGATAGACTATATATTCCAATCCTTGTTATTCCATAATATTCCATTCCTCTTCTTTTTAGTTTGGATTTTCTAGTATCAATTTTTATTTTTAAGAATTTGGTGTGATCCTTTCTTTATTAAATAGATAAAAGATGTGAGATCAATTTTATTTGTTTTTTTACAGGTTAATTTTGGATTTTCAATGTTATTTCATAATATTATTGTATGTGCCCTGCATGAATAAAAGAGGTCTTGTGTTAAAACTCATATTAAAGAACTAAGTGTTTATTTGGGAATATTTATTTTTTACTTAAAAATATATTAAAATAATATTTTTTTATTTTTTAAATTTATTTTTGACATCAGCAAATTAAAATAATTTAAAACTATAAAAAATTGATTTGAAAAAAATTTTTAAATATGTTAAAACTCCAGTACAAACATAGCCCCAAATAAACACTAAGTTTTCTTGACAAAAAGCTCATTACAAGCATCCTTGAGGTGGTCAAATAGCTTAATGATATATAAATCTTATATATTCTACTTATTATTCTTATATAGTCATGGGCTATACTGATATTGATAAAATCTAGACTTTTAGAATATTTAAAATGAGATTAAATGTATTTAAATATGGATAGAAGAAATGATATGACTTAAATATAGTGGATTAACAACAATGAAGTGTTGGTCTAGCGTTTAAAGTATTGTTATATCCCTGCAAAGATGAGAATAAAAGTTCCTTCTTCAAGAAACACACTTATTAAAAGGGACAGTCACGAATTCCGAACGGAACTAGTCTTATCCTTTAAAAGAATATGAGAATATCCAGGTAAAAACTAAAAAAAATATATAATGGATTAGCTCTAATTCATTATCTAATGAAAGTCTATCTTTTTTACCAATATAAGAAATTATCATGTTAGTAGGAAGTTTTGGTAGGAAATGATTAGAGAAAATAAGAAAATGTTGGAAAAAGAGAACATTCAATTAGCTACCGTAACTATTGAAAGATAAGGGCCAAATTGAAACTTTTTATAATTTATAGGGTAAATATTAATAAACTTAAATCTATAAAGAGCCGAAATTGAATATTGTTGAGTATACATGGAGTAAAATATAATTTATGAATTTTCTCTTCCCCTCCTGTTTCGAACGGCTTGCACACGTTTACCATTTCTTGCCATACTTTTATTAGGTAGATATTGAAAGCTCCTTTCACCTCTTTTCTTCCAATGCGGTAGTTTTATTTAGAAAAGTATTAAATAGATGAGTATTTTTAGTATTTTTATGATTTTATTTATCAATATTAAAAATTTAAAAAAAAATTCTAAAAAATATTTTTATATATTTTTAAAAATATTTTTAGAAACATCACGTTACTAAACACACTTTTCTAAAACCTTCATGTTTATTTAATTGTGGTCTCTAAGGGCATTTAAATCTAAAAATATCTCTCTATTTTTTTTAATATGGTGACTTATAATTTTTATTTTATTTTAATCATAAAAGTATTTTTAGAACAAACATATTGAAATCAAATAATTTCTATCACTAGGGTTTTTTTTTTTTCCTTCAATTTATCCGATTTTTGAGAATCTAAAATATTGCACTTGAAAGTTAACATATAAATAAAGGGAAGGGAAGGCTTTATATAAGAAGTATTTTCACAACAATATGATATTTAGAACCAGGAGGAGTCCACCATTCAATTAATTTAGCTTTTTTGTGTCTGAGAATGTAGTTGAAATTTTTTAAAAAAAAAATTAATTTTTTTTATTTAAAATTATTTTTTTATTAAATCATTTTTATGTGTTAATATAAAAATTAATTTTAAAAAAATATAAAACATATTTTTTTAATATATTTCTTTAAATAAATTTTAAATCACAACTATTACCACGTTTCTAAACATCTAATAATAATCAAATGGACAGCCGTCCAAAGTTGATTTTTCTTCCATTCAATGACTAGGTGCTAAGCCATGGCCCTTTGACACCTCCACGATTCAAATTCAAGAGTCATCCTCTGAGATGAACACCACTCAGTTGTAAACGACGAAATGCAGCTGAAATCTCTCCTTTGCCTTGATTGCCTTGGAAAATAATTAAAAAAAAATCATTTAATATATTTTTAAATAAAAAATAGCTTCGATAGACATCATATATAACAATGCCAAACACACCCTTAACATTGACAAATTTATTCTAATATGATGTTTTCATCTAATTTCTATTAATTATTGATGAATGGCGTGTTCCTTATATGTTGTCAAGGATCAATCAAGTTCTAAAAGTCCACCTCACTTTCTTCATAATTGTCTATACAAACAATGAAGGCGGTTGTTGTTTTTTTCCCTTGCATTTCCCCATTGTTTTTTTTTTTAATTTTATTTTTTTATGATTGCTTAATTTTAAATTTATCTTTAAAAATCTTTTTGATTTATTTTCTATGAGATTATCGTAATCTCAAATAAATATCGTGATATTTGATTTGTATTCAATTTTATGAGTATCTATTTTTGTTATCAAATAATTAAGTAAAAATAGTTTTTTTTTAAAATAGTTTTTAAATATAATGGATTCCATCACACGGATTGTTAATTTAGAGGGTTAGTTGTGAAACCCGGGTCGATCCAATATATTGACATTTCAATATTAAAAAAAATCATCTTGAATATTGTTTTTAACCCAAAACACTATTTTTACATGTCGTTCGAGTTGTTTTTGGACTAGTCAACTCGATTGAATTACATAAGAGTAATTCTTACATGGTTTAATTTTAAACGTGAATTAGATAAGGAATCAAGTTGGAAGATTTTAAAGTTAATTTGTTAGACAAGCCAAGTTTAATAAGAATACTAAATATTTTTTCATGGCATGAATATATTTTTTTACATTCTTTTTTTTTCTTTTTTTTTTTTTGCGCTATAGTGGAGTGTCCCATGTAATAAACTAAACTAGAAAAAAAGTTGGAAGATGGACGAGAGAAAGACCCCATCTACATATAAACATCTTTTTCAATTTATATCTTCATATTTTGTTTTTTTTTATTAATTAATAATTGTATCCACGGGAAAATCAATGTAGCACTTTTTTTTCATACTCAATTTGTTTTTTTCAATTAGATCCTTCTAAGATCAAATTGGTGACTAATTTGTCAAACTTTGTTAAGAATTGAAAGAATTCAATCATAGGATATCAAAGTTAAAAACACATAAATATAATGACCAATCTAATATTATGAGGCAAGGTTTATTTTGGTCTAAAAATTTATTTTTTTTATTTTTTATCCTTAAATGAGAGAGACTCGCCGGAAAATGATATTAGAAAGAGAAAGTTATTGATTGAAACCATTTGATTTTGATCTCAAAGAATTTCTTTCGATATGCTTGAAATTGTAGATCTTGCCTCAAAAAGCTTTTGAGAATCATGTTGAGTTTTGTTTTTTACACTAATTTTATAGGTATTTTTAGCCACAAATAAATTTATTTGGGTTTTTATAATGTTTTTATGTGTTTCTAGATAAAAATAATTGATAAAATTAGTTATAGAGTCCAAAAATCTTCTTTCATGAATTTTTTAGCCACTATAATAGTGTAAAAATAAATAGATATTATCATCTATAGTAGACTACACGATCATCGTCTATTTTTTACAAAACAAAGATGTTTTTAAAAATAAAAATTTGGAATGATAAATAGATATTATCAGTCGAGTGGTCAAAATGGCAATTTCGGGAGGTTTATACGAAGGTTCGATTTTAAGACAACATTTGGCTAATTGTTTTCCTTCATGGTATATTCCTTTTTTCTCTTTGTTTTTTATACTTTGATATTTTTTAAAAAATATATATATAGGTTTTCAAGTTTGTTAGTTTTGTATGTTTATTTTCTTAAAATTTAATTTTTCTTTTGGTAATCAAGGGACATTTTCATCGAAATAAAAAATGGCATATAAAAAATAGTAAATGTATGAGAACAAGGAGATTTAAAAGAATTTATTTTATTTTATTTTATTTCATTAGATATTCACATTGCTAATCAAAATTTATCTTTTATTTTCCTAAAAAAAAAAAGGCTATAACAAAATACACAACCTAATATATATACGTGTGTGTGTGTAAAATAACAATTAAAGATATATTTATTTTTTGTTTTTTTTATAATTTTATTTTTTAATTTTGAGTTTTTGAAAAGAAAAAAAAACTCTAATTTTATCTTTCAATATTTTACTTATTTTAAATTGATACTTGTGATATGTTTTAGTTTTTATTTATATAGAATTTTCGTGATCTCGAATGAATGTTCTAATATTTACTGTTTAATTTTTTTATATTTTATTGGATTATTATGCTTTTATAATTATAATTGTAAATTTAATAAGTTAACTCGAATGGATCAACATTGATCTAATATATTAACTATAAATATTCTTTCTATTTTTTTATTCAAAAATTCTTTTAATCCAACGAATCAAAAACTAGTGCATACCTTGAAGCCTACACCAATGAAATATACATAAAGGGTATCTATAGGATTGGAGAAA
Source organism: Populus simonii (assembly GCA_007827005.2). NCBI lineage: Eukaryota > Viridiplantae > Streptophyta > Magnoliopsida > Malpighiales > Salicaceae > Populus > Populus simonii. Next base: position 2,849,510 of record CM017481.2, read on the forward strand.
TTTAGCTTTATAAAGTATACACTCTGCTCATTACCGCCCCCAGTCCTAACCTAAAAGTTTGCCAGGGTGTGATGGTCCTGCTTGCCATCTCTATTATTCGTTGAAGCTGCCGGGCTTCTCCGTGATCCATCGGTACAGGCTGCCACCTTTGCTGTCAATATAAAATAAAAAAAAACAATAAGGTGTAGCTTAACTGATGATATTTTATAATTGTATTTTAGAAATTATTGTTCAAGTTTCACAAACTTTAGGTCACTAGAGGGTTATATGGTCGTTAACTTTAAGGCATGTGGAATTAGTTGAAGTGCACGCAAGCTAACTCGAACACCCATGTTAATAAAAACAACATAAAATAAAAGGGAGAAACAAAACTACATATGCAAGAAACAAACTTTTCCATCTCTCTATTTGTTATTTGTTTATCATGTTACTTGTTACGTTACGTGTTAGATATTTTTTTATAAAAATATTTACATATATAGTTTTTTGATGTGTTTTTGTATATAATTTTTTTTAAAATGTAAATTAAAAAGTTTATACATATATTTAATTAAATAAATCAAGAACTAATTGTGTTAAAAAAAATTTAAAAAAATCATTAACAATAAATAAAGAAGCTATAATAGAAATAGACACACATAAAATTGATTGAATAAAATAAAATAAAAAATATTATGTAAGGTTATACATATTAGAAATATTATTCAAAAATAAATATTTTTTATTTATATAAAACATAAAAAAAATTATAGATGAATTAGAATAATATCTTTAAAAATTAAATGCATACAAAATAACTAAAAAATATTTTTTTTATTTAAAAGAGGCTAAAAAATAAAAGATAGAAAGTGTATTAATTTAAATATAAATTAAAAAATTATTTTGAAAAAAAATTCATATAAAAAGGCATAAAAAATAAATTTTTTAAAAAAATATCAAGTATCGTTGAGCCTGACAAGCAAAGCTAACACACCTGCCCCATGTAGTAAGGGCCAAACACTTGGGCCTTAAACATGTTTATAGCCTGTGATATATATATATATATATAAACATCCTAAAACATATCCACTAGAATTCAACAACTTTCTCTCTTTTCTTTCAAACTAGGGACTACAAAATAAGCAAAATGAAGTTTTGGATCAAAATAATTTTTGTTGAAACTTCAAAAATTAGAGGAACCCATTGTTATAATTAGTAAAGAATGAAGACTAAGTTGAACATTTCACAAAAAATTTCAAAAACACCAACCATTGTCTTCGTGTGTTTTATTTTAGTCACCTATCTTTCAATTTTATCATTCTTCAACAATTTTGGCTAAATTAACCACCAATTAGACCTTTAAAAAGCAAAAAAAAAAGGATGAAAAAAAAACACCCATTGGCACAATGAATCCTCAGTGATAGTGGTGTTTAGAGGAGTGGGAAACCTCTCATGATATACCAAGTGCCCATTGGATAGTCCATTCTTGTTCTTCCTTGAGTTTGAGTTCTCACTAGGTGAATAATTTCGCTTGGAAGATCTTTCTAATTGGCTCTTCTTATAAAAATAAAGCAGTCAGTTCCATAGTACACTTACCTTTTCTACCCGTATATGATTCTCCATAACTTGTTTCACCTTAAGCAAGCTTCTATTTGGCAAGGTGTAAAGCTTTCTCAAGAGAGCACTCTTTCTTACCCTAGTTATTAAGGCCTTCGAGGCCAATGGCTTAAGAAACTCTTTCATCTTAAGCATCTCCTTGTTAAACATCTTCAACTATGTCCACGTGGACTCATCATCTAGTTAGGTAACCTTAAAAAACTTCGTGGAACTTTGTTTGGCGTACTTATACTGAAACACAACAATAGTTTGACACAAAAGTCATCGAAACCTCCAATAAAGTTTGAGTCTAAATTATTATATCATGCACGCACAGACCCATAGAAGGTTGTCGGGAGGATCTTGCACATCGTATCGTTATCTTAGATGACCAACTCGAAGCTACTCCACATGTTTTGCATGTGTTCTCTTGGATCGGCGAGACCATCATAGTAGTTCGAGCTTATTTTTATAGAGATTAGTCCCGGAGAATTCGAGTATCCAAAATTCATATGGACAAGGAAAAGCCCCACACTTGGTCGGGGTTATAGATATTTTTCTAGATATACTAAAAGACCACGTCTCTTAGTCTTTTATCTATTAGGATCTGGGAAGCTTGAGGAGTCTGATGCAGAACAATGTAATTGGTAACTATCATTCATCCTGTGATAATGAGAAAAAGCATGAGTACCCGCTCTATACATGGGTATCAGACAAAACGAGCTATCCCTCGAGGTACTTAGTGAACACGAGGCAAATTTTCCTAATGTTATTTTATCTAGACCCCTTGGGGTAATGTAACTGCCTATAGGCATTAGGAGCTATTAGTGATGATGGCGTTAAGGTACCAGGTGGTGCCAAGGGTATCAAGACTTGTTGGGATGTCAAGACTTGATTTTTTTTTCTTGGGTTGCTAGTACTGCCTGAGAGAAGAGTTGCACTTAATTAATAAGTTGTTGAAAGTCCAGTTGGGTAAAAGTGCTCGCGATGGCGGGAATAACCGTCACGTTTCCTAGCCTTAAGGTGTCTTAATTGTCTTCCATGAAGTGGCTTAGAAATGTCATGAATAAGTTCTCAAAGTAATGAGGGATTTTTTATCAGTTTCTCACAGACAACATCAATAGATGATGTTCTAAAATCCATGATGCTTAGGAATAAAGTTTTTTGGTGGTTGGATTATAGGTTAATGAAGAGTCCATTCAATTAAATTCATTCTTTATATAGCAAAGGAATGTGATCACTTAATGTAAGAATCCTAATACCTCTAAAAAAAAGCCGTCTTTTGGTTGATTTTAGGACTTTTAAATGTTTAAGCCAGGAAATGTGCAATATATATATATGCAAAAGAGCATTAAATTATAAGAACAAAGTTTTTTGTTCTTCTTTTGGTATAAAATGAATATTCGATGAAAAAATGGTATGTGTGTGTTGAGAATAGAAGTTGTGAACCTCTTATCTGGGTGATTTATGAAGTATTTATACCTCATAAACCTCATCTTATTATTTAAAGGAGAGGGTTGGAAAGTTATTTTATCTTTGTAGTATTAATAAGAGATAAATATCCTTAACATAAATATTAATATGGGACAAATATATATATATATATATATATATATATATATATATATATATATATATATATATATATATGAGATGAAAATATGGTAGGCTATAGCAGACTCTTGTACATCCAACTATGTAGATAAAAAAATCTCAATGAACTAGATGTTGGGTCCAAGTCACAAAATAAAACCTATGAAACACTAGGATGTGCACTAAACTGAGATGTATGGCCTAGACTCGAGAGGTGCCAGGTGTGCACCTGATGTTTGGGGCCAGGCCTAGTGCATGGGCCCACACGTGATAGGGACATGTTAGCCCTGGGTCTACAGGTGTCAGGTGCGGTCTACAGGTGTCAGGTGCATGCTTAGATCCAAGGATGTTCAAACCTAAGTCAATGGCCTGGGCCAAATAATTTTTGAAGATCCTTGTGGGCATCATTAAAATGGACTTTAGGCCAACCAAAAATTATTTAGAAAATATTGATAAATTATGTTCTTTCAGTCTCTTGTGGAGGAATGATTATGCAACATATAGTTCTATATATAAACATTTAATTCTACATTAATTAAATTTAACTTTTCTAAATAGCATTTTATATTAACTCACTTTATGATACAATTTATTCAGTGACAAATGAAGTTAATTTTAGCTTCCAAAAAATTGAGAAATATTATTTTTCTTTCATAATTAGTTTATAAAACCTTTAGATTGTATCTGATTTATTGGCTCAACATTTCTCTTTATTTCCCTTCAAATAAATTATTCTTTATGAGTTTTTTTTTCTCACTTTTTTTCAAGAGGAATGATTTAAAAAAAAAAAAAAAACCAAGGCAAATGACAAAAAGAAATTAAATAGAACTCAAATAAATAGAACGTCCGTTCATATAACGAGGGATAAGAATAAGAAAAACACCATGGCAGATCATCAAAACGGGGGAAATCACATCGGTCTCCACAAAGAAGGAGGAGGAGGAGGAGGAGGGAAAATGGCATATTAGTGCCCCGGAACAACAGCCGTACGCATGCCATTGATGCAAGTCAGTTGCTTCGAGTCAGACATCCCAAGAACATATCATTCTCAAGAACGATCAGCAATGCAAGTTTGAGTTTTGCTACATTAAATATTACCTTGACCACGCAAAACAGAGATAAGGCTAATGCATCTGCTGAGGAGGCTTTTGGAGATTGTTGTGACGACCGAAGCCAAATGCTCTTGTGCACCAGCATAGCATGTATCTGTCATGAATCTCGATCGTGGCTAAATTTGTTTTTATTGATTTTCTATTAAGTGTTTAACATATGAACAAGCTCATTCATTTCTGAGCAAAGAATAACGGCATACTCCTACATCTACTTAAGCATCTACCTTCATTTCAATTTGGTTTTCTTTTCAACTACAATCAGCTATATTCAATATCGACAATCTATATGCTACAACATTCACCAATGACAACCCTGCACTCCAGAGAATCGATTCATCTGCTCCAAAGAAAAACAGCAAGCAAAAAATATGACAGTGAATCAATCCTGTGATGTAGCAGAATATTCAAAAAGGAGCCGTTTGGAGGGAGCAGATTGTAGGAGCACTCGCAAACGGCTTGTGAGCTGGTAGATCAAGGTCCATTGCATAGCCATTTCTGAGTCCTTCATCTGCCTTACAATGGAGGCCTGAAAACAGTAGAACGAAAAAAACAAATGCTTTAGATGACAAATAGATTTTAGATGACCATTAGCAAAGGATCATGACAACAGTCTTCAAAACAAGGACCAAGCTGGAGCATTTTGAAACCACATCTAAATGAACAGCTAACCCTTTTCAGCCTCTTTCATTCTCATCATCACTTACATTCTCCAGAAGAGACTTAGAAAAAATAGATTATTAGGGGGTAAGTGAAGGACTGAGATAACCTGAAGACGTTTCCCAAGCTGGACCTCGACCTCCGTACCACATGAAATATTATTTGCCAGAGATTTTAGAGGATCAACAGTAGGATCAACAGAAAGTAAACTGGGAATCTGTGGAGCGTAGACTAGCCTCCATCTAGCATGCAAAAACTCTCCCTTCCCTTCTAATCTTGGCATCAATTGTTCAAGTGTTGCAGTTGCAAGCTTTTTAAATGCAAGCTGGCCATCACCCTCCAATATGGACTCTGCCAATTGACTCTCAAATACTCTAGCAGCCTGCATGAAAGGAAAATTAACATTAGATTGCCTTGAGAAAATATGTTAATCCAAATTTAGCAACAGCAAACAAGACCCTGAATCACAAACATGATAAGTGCATGCGAATGCATGCATGCATAGATAACATAAAAAAATGCTTGATATCCTTGATCTCTTTCTACCTTGCTAGATAAAAGTACACAAAAAATACAATGGAGAACATGTGCTGTACTGTATACATATCTATTCACAACTACAGTTTCCAGACCTCTCAACCATGAGACATTCTGATACATTAAAGCTCATCTCTAGTAGTTGACAGGGTGGATGAGAAAATTCTCATGTTACCTCAGTTGGTGAGAGGGCATCTTGTTCCACAGAACTTGAGGTTACCACCAGTTTGTCCTGCCAATTGCTGGCACGGCTTTGAATCTTAAATTGCCACTCCGATCCAACCAAAACTAAGTCTAACATGGGATCTAGTCCATGCTCAGGCTCAAATTTTGCTATATTTAAATGCTCCCGCTTAAGCCTCACCTGAATTTGGAAAAATTAAACTTAAATAAAACAAAGAGCACAAGTGCTGCACGGAAAAATATTTAACAAGAAGATAGTTACTCACTTGAGTTGCAACTAGATTCACATCACCATTTTCAAATGTGAGAACACCTTTTGGTTTTATCCGTTTGGGGTGAGCCAAGCCATTGAGCTCAATCTCGCCACTAACAGCAAAATTGAGAATCAAAGGATAAACTACCCTCAACTCTGGTCCTAAAACAAGCTTCAAATCACTAAGGCGTATATCTATTTTTGGTTTGATGTTTACTTGCTCCAAATCCTTTTCAACTTTATTTGATTTAACTGCATGTGCATAAAATAAACATCAGAAAAAAAGTTCAAAGAATTTGCTAACAAAAGAAACCTAAAAATTTATCAGCTTTAAATGTAAGGCATTTTGTCAGTGAGGATCCTTTCATGTCAGCCTGAAGGTTGACCAGGTCCTTCATTTAAAGTTTTAAACAAATATTTCAAAGAGTTGATATTTAATTTCATTTCATTTCTCAGACATATTTAGTACCCCATTATAAGAAACCAACAATTTAACATGTTACCAGCAGGTTGAGGGAACTTGGTCTTTGAAGCAGCAGGTTCTGAACTGAAAAACCGTGAAACATATCTAGATGCAACTGCGTGGTTGACACCCCCAGCTGGAAGCCTGGATTGATTGGATGACAACCTATTGAAAGGAGAAGCTCCACTACCTCTATCATGTGGTAGATATGCTTCTCCGTGGCTCAATTTAATATTCCCTGATATGTTTGGTTGTAAAATCGAACCAGTTATTTGCATCTGGGTGTCAACCTGACCACTGATTTGGGCAAGACATTAGCACTCTAGAAACTAAGAATGATCATGCATTCAGCAACATAATTATCAATGTATAAAATTTCAAAAGGCATGCACCACATGGAATCAAATTTTAAATGGAAAATGTATTCTCAACAAGCCAAGGCGCATATTTTATAAAAAAATGCATCAGTTATAAATTGCATGACATACCTCAGTATATTTTTTGCCCGCACTTCCAGAACTTCACATTTCAAATCAATTTTATCACCAAGAGATGCTTCACTTGTTCTGAGAGGCAGATTGCCTTTTATGAGCAGCTTACCCCTTCTGCTTACCCGGCTCTCCAATGAAGTGATGCATAGCCTATTTGATTTTACACGGACAGTACCACCAAAGTTTGTGAGTGGTTTTCGGAGTACTGGTGACAATATAGAAGCCCTGTGGAATGTCGCAAATCCATCAAGCACAGGTTGATCAACAGTACCTCTGACCTGTTTAATTAGAAAGAAAATTCCAATAAAAAAAATCCCAAATCACGGATTTGGGAATATCAGAGAAAATTTAGATTATAAGATTGAGAGAACCCACAAGTACTATATTTTGACTAGCCTACCTGAAGCATAATGTCAGCATTGCCATGAAGCCAGTTGACATAAGGAGATAAAGCTGTCAATAGCATCATTCCCCCATCCTTGATATCAGCATCAACCCTAACTTCTCCTACATCTAAAAAGTTCCAGTTCAAAACTTTGAGACTTTCAGCTAGTTGATTATTCCTACCATCTTCAACCTTCTCTCTATAAACCTTCTCCCTAGCTTCGTCAGCATACCCTTTATCCCTTTCCTTCTCCCAGCCAGGCACCCATTTTGCTCTACTTTTATCTGTTTCTTGATCTTCTTCCTCCAATGAAGTATTTTGGACAAAATTAATAGGAACACTTCCTTGTATGTGTACATGGCCATTTTGGATGATTGGTTCAAACTTGGCATTAAATAGAAAACGACTGGTCGAGGTTAGGGAAGCAACAACTTCAGCTCGTCCAAGATCAATGCCCCCGATAGCACCATCCAAGAGCCTTACTTGAACGTCACATTCTGGTTTTGCGAGACTTCCTCTAAGATCTCCTTCCATGTGTAATATACCCCGAATTGGGGCTAACAGTTGCCGTAAAGAATGAACAATGTCAGCAGCTGAAGATTCAATGACCTGAACTACCGTCGGAACTAGACTAACAGGAAAATTCAGAACAGCAAAATGAAGATTGGTTTTGGGCCCTAACAAAGTTCCATCGGCATGTATTGTGGCATTATCCTTTTGAATAAAGATCCTCTCAAGCCGCAAACCATCATTGTTGCTGTACGCACCAACTGCTACAACACGCTGAGTTTTGTAGGTGCCCCACTCCCAATCCTCCCCATGAAAGTCAAACTCAGCCTGGAAAAACAAAAGCACAAGGGAAATAAAAAGAGAAACGAGAAAGAGCCATCTAAAGGAAGAGGGCCAGAATTTTTGAGGAATCATGAAAAGATCAAAAACTATACCATTGTGTCTCCATTGCCTCCACCACTTGCATCAAGAGAGCCATGCCAGCGGCCTTTAAGTTCAGCTAAACCTGGAAGACTTATGTCTTCAAGAATAACTTCATTTGATGGTGTATAATGCCCTCGCATTACCTGAAATGTTTTTTAGAGCTGTTAAATCTACCAGACACATGAAATTGGCTGTTACTATGAACATGAAGCTTTTTAATAAGATATGAAGACATCAAAAATGTTGTAGTTTATCAACAAACTACCTCAAGCAAGTCTTGAGAACATTCTGGATACAATCCTATGGACTGCAAACTTTGCATGAAAAGATCCTGCAAAGAAGTGGCACACCTATCAGGGATCTCTAATTGAAAGATCTAAGTACTGTAAACATCTCAAACTGTAAACTAATAAGAAGTGATACGATTCAATCCACAGTAAGATGATTGTCACGATATATGTCCATTTCAATTACTTAAGTGAATACAACCTTTGATCTAGATCGAACAGCAGGATCTGTACTTCGAGAAAGAAGCCTTGCTAGCGGAAGCATCTCAGCAACCTCAGCTCGAGGAACTTCAAGTCTCATTCTCCATCTTCCCATAGAAGATATGACACTACCTAGATGTCCAGTCATTGCCATTTTGAACAGGCCACCATTTTCCTTTCCAGCAAGGTTTCTGTCCCGAGTGCCAGGCAACACATATTCACCTTGAAGCTCATAACAGCTATTGATTTGTTCCAAAACAGTTTTTTCGAGAGTGATCTAAACAATAGCATATCATTCAGTAACAAAATCATTAACCATGCAGTAGCAAAAGGGAAAAAAAGAATATCTATCAATCTATCTATCTCTCCACACATGTGAGCATGCATATCCATATGATAATTTCAGGAGATAGCTATTGGAGCATAACCTATATAAATAAGTGATAATTGTTGCAATCATGCTACATTAGAACTTGTACTCTTAATCCAAAACAGTTTTTTCAGAAATGATCGGGTCAGAGAACAGCCAGTTAATATTGTAAACATCTCCTCCTTGCCCAAAAAAATTCAGAAGTACCAATGTGATTATGTCATACGGATATTATTTGAGAGATAATAGAAAAGTACTCTCATGACATGAATTCACGTCGGATGAGTGTAAATTTAGTTGATTTGTTGTTTTTAACTATAATGAGAAACACTAACAGGAAAACACAAGTTCAAGCAATAGAAAACCACTGAAGACATAATTGAGTACATCTCAACTTTCAAAAGAGGAGAAAAAAAGATTGGGAATCGCATACATGATCCAAACATGAATTTAAAAAAAATCCCATTTGACATGAAAAATTACGCTTTACTTTGAGACATAATTAAAAATATACTTTTCACAAGATAGTTTTGACTTTGATTCTAAGATGTTTGGTAAACACACTCTAATTCAACCTGAATGTCAAATACTAAGTTATAAAAGGGCATCAACAGAAGCATGCAAGACATTGCTTGCTTCACTATCCACCCACGGAACCAATCAATCTTTAACACAAAATCAAAGAGGACATGCCAAAGTTAAGATTATTATTTTATTAATGGTCAATTAGTAGATATAAAGAATTCTCAAGCTATTAGACTGAGCATTTGTACCAACATGGTCAACTTCATGGTACAAAAACTTTAGATCAATTACTCACAACATCGCCACTCCATCTAGCAGCCACATCTAGGGCTTCACCAAGCACACCACTAAATTTTGGATGAAGAACGGATAACACACCATGACCCCTTCTTTTCTGAAGATTGAGCTGAATTTCTGCCTGCATGTAAATAAGCAGCCAAGGACATCAAATTTTCAAGTCCAAAATGATAACTGATACAATCATCATCATGAAAAGTCTAGTGAATCACAATTCCAATAGCAGGAAATTATTTGAATTGTTTTCGGAAAAAAATAGTAGGAGCATATAGAGTAGATACTTCTACCAGACTTCACAAAAATATTGATAAACTAAAGTTCCAGCGAAAGATACATCAAAAGTGATTAAGATGGTTGTCACATTTTCCTCAACTAACTTCCATCAAGATTTAGGATTCTTCCAAAGAGAGAAGATTTTTGCCCCTATAGCCAAACAAAATCCACCTCACTTATTATTTGGGATTTCTGATAGTAAATTCAAGCAGCAGATCTTCTCACACAACAATGCCCAATATAAAGAAATTGCATGCACTTCCTAGATTATCACGGTCATGATACGCTGGCCATGAACATTATTATAGGGAGTTGAAAGCTCAAAACACTTTAATATCTTTTTGACAGCTCAGAAAGACAGCATCTAGCAGTCAAATGATCTGGTATTTATGGGTATAATTGAAATAAATGAAGGTAAATATCATTTGTTTGTTTAGGAAGACCTGTGAAGGGATTTCTACAGACCATGATCAAGCTCAACATTTAATTGAGACATGTAAAACCAATTGTGGAACATTCCTGCTAAACTTGAAAGCCTATAACACTCGGTTATATATGTCTATAGAGTTTGATAATTAAGTTTGGGCTCCATACAAAAGACTTAAGCCTTGTGATGGTTGGTCCATTCAACATCCTTTGTATTAGTTTATGTTTTTGTATTTAATCAATGTGGGATATATTCACCAACACTCCCACTCACTTGCAACCCATATTTTGGGGTCTGTCAAGTGGCTTGGTCTCTAAGATCTTTACCGAATCGTTGGGCCTCTTCGAGGCTCTGAGACTATATAGAATTTGATAGTTGAGTTCCATCCAAAAGACTTAGATCTTGGTGTTGTCAAGTGGTTTGGGCTCCAAGACCTTTGCTAGATCATTGTAACAAAATGGCTCCACCACCATATTAAATTTAATAGTTGAGTTTAGGTTCAATCCAAAAGACTTCAATCTTGTGGTGACTAGCTCATTCTCAATCTTTTATATTGTTTTGATTTCTTTTATTTATTAGATATTGAATAGTTTCATTTAACAAAATAAAAAATTAAGAATGAGTCAACCGCCACAAGGCTTAAGTTTTTTTATGGAATCCAAACTTAACTATCAAGTTTTATATGGTATTTAGAGTCTCAAAAAGGCCCAACAGTCCAGTGAAGATACTGGAGCCCACGCCACTTGACAGGCCCCAAAAGATGGGCTGCAAATAAAGGGGGTTGTTGGTGGACATATCCCACATTGACTAGATACAAAAATATAAACTAAAATAAAACATGTTGAATGACCAAACAGTCATGAGTTCAAGCCTCAACATTCCATTCTCTCAAATTAAAAATGATCACTCTCTGTAATTGAAATTAAAAAACTAAGTACAAGATAGTGGGGGACCTATGCAAATTCACTTGAGAGAGTGTATTAAAGAATATATAGAATAATCATTATTAGGACCTCACTTAAGAGCTTACAATAGTTCTTAGACATGATACTAGAGTCTAAATGATCAAACAATCATCACGAGTTTTAGTTTCACCACCCCCGCTCTAATAAAAATTAAAAAATATATATATAATATATGATGGACTTGTGCAAATTTCAAACCTAAAAGACTTTCACTTGAGAGGGGGTTTGAGAGAATTTATAAAACCATCATTGAAGCTTTACCAAACAGCTTATGTGTTTACATTGAGTGAACTTATGCAAGTATCAAGCTCAAAAGGCTTGCACTTTAAGGAGTGTGTTTAAGAATATATAAAACCATTCTTAAAGTACGCCTTGCAACTTATACTTTTGGGTTGAAATGGTTCTTTGACAATGTTTATATCTTAGAAACAACTAAATCACAAGAAAATATCAGGTTCAGCCATAAAGGTCGGCATGTAAAATAAAAGAAGCCCGAGTAAGCAGCTGAAATGTTGAAGAAAAACAAAACAGATTCATTCTTATTGATAACTGCATTCCAACTTAACAGGATATACCAACAAGGCTTACCCTTTGTATTGTTCCACGAAGAGAAGCCAACTCCAACTCATCCAGCGGCAAATTTCGTACCTACAACAACCTCATAGATGGCAGAAAAAATCAATTATCCATGTTCTGCAAAAGAAAATCATTTTCAATATAACACAGAATGAATAAAATTCCAAGTAAAGATGCAAAAATTTTCCTTTTCTTCTCTCTTTTTTTCCCCAAATCATGGGGCCTACAGATACCTCCAAAGTAGCAGAATGCTGAGGTTGGAAAGAGACGTTAGCTTTTAGTTGTCCCTTCTGAAGGTTAAAAGACGAGAATTTTCTGTTTGGTGAGCTCTCATCATAACCAGGTTGTAATGGGCCCAAAACCTCCACAGCAAGACTTTCGTCTGGCCTACCCATGGCATCCACCTGCGCCACCAGAAAGAGCTTCAGTTTTCAGAATAGATTGCCATGTAAAACAAGATGAGGTAAAAGGCAAGTGTAGGAAGAAGATATCCACAACCTCTGTTTTTATGTTCGTTTTAACCATATTAAACCATATTAAAATACCAAGTATTCACATAACTCACAGATCAAAATAGGATATCTCATGCAAAAACATTAACTCTGACTCCTACATTAACAAAGCAATCCAGGTCTTACAACTTCCTCGAGGTGAATATAAGCACATAGAATGGCATATTTAAAAATAAATGCACAATATCAAAACACACACACACACACACATAGACACATACATTGAGGTGAAAGAAAGCCACTACCTTGATTCGATCACGTGAAATGCTCAACTGTCCAGCCAACTGAGGTGCAAGCATCAACTGGTTCAGCCTAAGACCTGTGACCGAAACCTCGCCAACAAGACTTTGTGTACCTTGAGCAGTCCCTTCTACTTTCACATGTTGCATGTCCCTCCCAGAAGCAAGATCTTGCTCATTAACAATACTGGAAGGTTTTAGCACCTTTCCCTGAAATTTGATTTTTCCTGTTGCTTTCAAATGTGTGGGTCTTGGAGAATCAAAAGGATAAAAAGATACCAAGCTGAAAAACTCGAAACCACGCATTCGTAGATCCAACTCAACTCCTTCAACAGTAAATGGCAAAATTTTATTTCCATCGAACTCCTTTCTGTCTGGGAAGTATTCATCAGGATAAGACGTTTGAACTTTTGTGTCTAACTCAAAAGCAACAGATGAAGATTTAATTGTAATATAATCATGTGAGATCATGATATCTCCCCGAGCATCACTAAATGACCCCTCAGCTTTTGGCGCAATCCACTTGATGTCAAACCTCCTATGTCCAGAAGGAATTGCCAATCAACCACAGTACAGTACATGCAAACAAAATCATAGAATGAACAACTAATGCGCAATGACAAGGATAAGCTTATGGAGCTCACGGTCTTAAGAGGGATCCAGAAAGTTTTGTTTCTCCAGTTAGGTCCCCTAATTTTAGAGGCATCGATTGTAGGTACTCTGGAATATATCGATGTATAATCTTATCAGAGGAAAAGTTTCCAGAAAAATTAACGTCTATTGCTGCATCATCCACTTCACCCTGTGACAAAGTGTTCCATATCAGAATGGAAATGGAAAAATAAAATAACCTTAGGGACAAGCATTCCATGCATCAATGTGCAGACTTCAAGAACACCACTGTTTATATTCCTATTCAAACCACTGATCAGGTAACATGGCAAATGAAAGACATCGAAGATGACAGCCTAAATGGTAGAAACTTAATTACATGCTCGATTCAGATCAGAAGTTCGAAGGAATCCATAAAAAGCATGGCATGGTAGGATCATAAAAGACCAAGAGCAACTTGCTAAAATAGAATTGTACTGGCAACAGATGTGGAGTTAGAAAATCAAAGGTCTGTTTTCTTCGCTACGCCCTCTAGTGTTAATAAAAATGTTAGCTCTTACATTCACATGTTAAGATACGAATATGCTCGAGATCAATAGAAAAAAAGAAACTCATGCACGTCGGCGGAAAACAGAAAATATCAATTGTATCCAATCATCAGCTATGATTTCAAATCCAAGACAAAGTCTAAAAATTATGCTACCCTGGATTTTCTTGTCTTTACTGATAAAAATATGGTTCCAAGGAAATGCTATTTCAGAGTTTTATCAACACTTGTCGAGGCGAAGATCCAACTAGAAAGAAAGTGCATAAGATAATCCAACTGTAATCATATACTCTTCAGAGTGAAATTTGGTATAAAATATGAGACACAAGACACCACAGGAGAATCTAGAAAGCCCAATCCTAGTTCACAATGCAACGAAACATGTCAGCTCACCTCCTAGCTGACTGTGTATCTGTGTGTGTCAAGAAAGACAGAGAAGGAAAGAAAGAGAAGTTATAGCACAAGCAGTTTACCTCTGGGCAAATCCATGCATTCCCTGCTCCTCTAATTTCACCACCATCTACAAGGCTAGCTCTAATTCCATACAAGTCAGCAACCTATGTCGTGAAAATATATAGCACAATAATTAAATCTGTACTGAAATTGAAAAAAAGTTGTCATTCTAGCTTAGGACTTGTATGATCAAATATTCAAAACAAACTTACACAGTTATCAGTGTTAAATGTGAAATTGGCTGATAAATATGAAAAGGGAATGCGATCAAAGGCTGCCACAGCACCAGCCTCTTTGCTTTTTAACATTGCTTCCAGTGCAACAGATGCAGGGACATCTGAAAATGAATGAGATATCTTCCTCGAAACCACTCCACTTCCCACAAATATAGGAGCATCCAGTGGACCTTGACAGTTAAATACAGCAGTTACAGAACCAGCTAACTGAAGCCAATGGAGAAAGAAGATGGAGAAAAAATCAAAGTAGTCAGTATGAACTCATTCTTGCTTTGTTATAAAATATAGTGATTACCCAGATCAATTTGACAATATTATAGGAATTAACCGGCCAGAGAAAAAAAATTGAACTTTTAAGTGCATATTCAATAAAGAATTTAATGAAATATAGACACACTTACCGGGAACAATAAAGGTCTCATCTTAAAAGTTTTCATCAGAGCATTTACTTCGACACAAGGGACCTAAATCAATTGATAATGCACATATTATTGGTTTGATAGGAAATAACACAACAAAATTAAAACAAGTAACAAGCCACTGCAACCTGCCAGTTTGAGGTCAGAAAAATTCCAACCATAATTGTAACTATAAAAACATTCAGACATATATACAACATACATAATGTCTTCAACAACTCGTATTAGCAGGATTAAAAAGGTATTAGACTACAGAGTTTAGGTTCTTATTATAAAAGAAAGCAATGACAGAACAAAAACATACTGAATGGGTTGTAACCAAAGTTCCAACAGACTGCGGTTGTTTATATGATCAATGTCAAAAATGAGAATTTCTGTCATTTGAAATCACATTATCTAATGTGAACCATTGTTGAAGGATCACATGCTTGCATTATAACAGATTTCATACCCACCCTCCTAGTGAGGAGCCACTACTTTGCAGGATAAACATTCTCCTTGATCAATTCCTCATCAGAACACAAGATAAAGAACTCCTCTGTGAGAGATTAAGTAGGACTTCCACGTGGATCTCTATTTTATTCTATGACCTTTTTTGCAGTTGAATTTTATGTTCTAAGGAAAATTTTGTAGGCAAGCAACTATATTTTCAATGTCATGACTGAACCATTCTCCATCATGAGAAGAATGTTGCATCAATTCTACCTGGACATCTCTTATTGAATAAGATAACTCCCGCAATATAACCATCAAAACATTCACTTTAGCACACATAGGAAGTATCAACCTTCCAGTCCCAAGTAAAATGTCATATCATATCTGACAAAATGGAGTGATGCTGAAGTCAAGAAATACATACATCTTCTCAAGTGTGAGGCAGTTGTATATAAGACCATACCTGACACATTAGATGAAATTCACCTTCCTCTGGATGAATGCCAAAATCTCCAGAAGCTTCTAAAGGAACATTGCCAAACCAGCCACTTGCATTATGCAAGAATATTCGTTGGCCACGGAAACATAAACTTGCTGAAATATCCTGTCAAATGCACAGCCAATGTAAGATTTCCAGCCTACTGAAAAGAATTAGTTTCCTTATTTTTTTATTTTAAAAAATGAACAGTAAATGATGATTTCAACTTTTTCAGTATACACCTGAAACACCACATAAGATAAGCGTGAATAAATTTTGCATATACTATTTTGACACATTACAAGTAGTAACATAAAAATACAATGAGAAGTATATTAATTGGGAAAATTCATGGAAAATCAGATTGTTGTTGATATGTAAAATGTCCATGATATATTAAACCAATTCAACACAGCCTTGTTACGGTTATTCTGAAATCAGGTATAGTCCTGAACTACTAATCAGTTTTATAAAGGTTCATCCGGTGGCAGAGGGCGGGTAAATTAACCTCATAACTACTGTGTCCCCCTAGGTTCATCACTCACTAAGATCTGATGCCATCATGCTTTTCTTTCTTTTATTTTCCACATAACTAAATAGTAAATAGGTTCTCTTACATATAGAATAATGGCATTTGTTGCAGGAAATAAAATGCAAACCTTGAGAATGCATTTCCCTCGTATCCTTTTCCTCCTTTTTAAATTTTCCAACAAAAGATTTACTTTTCTAATCCATTCCTTTCCTTCCCTCAATACAAAACAATTGCTTCTGTCTCTACTTGTCTCCTCAAATTATTAGAGATAAAGACAAGAAATTTATAAGTACTGGAAGAAAGAAACATTTTGTTTTTCTTTTTCTTCAGCAACTTGACACTCAAAAGGGATTTAACTGGTGACCTCCACCTGACCCATCTCTTGATGGAGAAAGATGTCATCTAGCTCCTCCCTTAACTAAACATACATGACAAGCATCAAAAGAACTTCCAAGGCATCATACCATCTAATAAAAATCACAACATCATCAACAAATAACTCATACTCACCTGGGCATAAAAATATACCTATATATAGATCACAAAGAAAGTGACAATAAAGTAAAGAGATCTGTAAATGAGATATGCAGGCCATGAACCATATGGCAGGCAAAATTACATGTTTCTGCCAGCTACAACTTATCCTAAAATATGAGATATGCTGAAATAAAAATCTCCATAAAGAGAAGATAAAGAAAGCAAGCATTTAAGAACACATGAAACAAGGACATACAGAAAACCATGATGGAGCATCATTTATCTGAAAGGACAATCCTGTAACATCAAGTTGCCCGTGAAGATTAGGAAATGTTTCCCCTCTAGACATACACATGTGAACCTGCAAAAGGAGAAGGATGCAAATAAAATTGTCTAGGATATTTATTAAAAAAAAAAAAAATTGTCCTTTTAACAACTTTTGAGAAAACAAACATTTGGAATCAAAAAGATTATCTGTGGAAATGAAACATTTAAATCTCTGTTTAATGGGGGCGGAGTCTCAGGAACCTTAAACAACGTTACTACTTGTCAAGGCAGACAATTCTGATGCCATACAGCTAAACTAGAAAACATCTGATGGTAGATGCAAACTCAAATAACAATGTAAATTGAAACAAGCAACTTGATTTAAGTACAGAGCAAAGCCAAATTCACTACCATATGAAATTATGCTTAAAGCAGGAGATAAATATCTGCAGTTCACTCAGAAAAATAAAAGATAAATCTAATCATAAAAGCAGAGCTAAAAAAATATAATTTTTGTAATGATAATAAATCTAAGCACTCAGAAGTATAACCATGCTAGTTTCTGACATCAGACAATTTAATCTGGCATGCTTCACAAATTAATAACATGTGCCCCAACCACCATGCATTTTTACCAGAAAAATCATCAAAAAGAACTTGGGAGCAGTTAAGAAATTTCTTGTGAAAATAAAAAAAAAATATTTCCTTTTAATAACTATAACATGAAAATAAAAGATTAAATGGTAATATCAATATGGACATGTCCAGTTGGTCGGAAATTGAGGAACATTCTTATATATTCGGGGAGAAGGATTGGATAAAAATAAAAATTGAATTGGAGTTAGAAAAGCACCTCACCAGTGGCTCTCCCTTTGGACCATGCGATTGGAATTTCTAAAATTCTTTCAAAAAGCTGCAAAGACGAATTGATACAATTCAGTTACAATTTCTCTCACTCAGATAGCTTAAAAAGGTTCTTAACAATTTTCAAACATAAATACCAAATTCAGTGTGTACCTTACCGGAGCAAAGAGGTTGATGATTTTTAAATTGGCATGCCATGTCTGCTCAACAACATCAACAAAAACATCTGCAGACAACCAGCCACCATCTTCAGACACTGCATCAGATCTCCACATCCTACAGTTGCCGCTCAACTGAACATGCACACGACCATAATGATTTTGAAACTTCAGATGTCCATTAACATTTCCCATTTCCCTATACACAGTATAGTAGAAAGCATAAATGGTATGCATAAATCACTTGGTAAAGAAATTAATGTCATGCACAGGAGAATGTGTCTTCATAAAAGAACACTTCTACCCAATGTTTCAGCAGAAACCACTTCATTTTTGGATTAATCCAGGGTTAACAAAGAGCAAGAGAAGAAAGAGTTACATACATGACAAAAATATCCTCTCAAAGGAAGAACAGGAAGTAAACACAATACTAAACAAACACGATGTAACAAGGCAATCCAATCTTTTTGAAGATCCCAGCAAAGACACTGCTGAATCAGTTATCCCTTTATAATAACCGGACAATCTGTAACTTTATCAAAGATTTTATCTTTTAGACACTTCACTTGTTGAGATTAGCACACTGATCAATTTAAAAAAAAATGTCAATATTAGAAAGCCAGTTCTTCTAGTTTGATTCAAGGACCATCATTGCTTATTAACATCAGGGGAGCACAAGTACATGTACAAACAAAACACACAAAAATCTTTGCCAAAACAAAACACACAAAAATCTTTGCCAAAACGTCTATTGGCCATGAATTAGGACACTAAGCAATAATGAAGAACAGCCAATTTAGACACATGCACTCATATATATGTGTGTGTGAACATAAATGTGTGTGCATGTGTGTGTGTGTGTGTGTGTGGAGAGAGCGGGAGAGAGAGTTAAGCTTCCGAGTCTATTCTATGATTGATGTTATGAGAAGTTTTCAGTTTTTATGAGTGCAATCACAGACTGGGCAGTTTTTAAGAATGATAGGAATTGGAAAGGTAAGAAAAAATCCTTTAACTGAGGAAAGCAGATAGAACTATGCAATGTTCAATCCCACTCACACTAGCCAGGAGAATAAAGGTGCCTTATTATACAACTATTCAAGCAAAGTATAACATGTCAGGGAAATCCATTGCAAGGCCATGCTCTAAATGATATCTGTTTTTTATAGAATCTTGCAACAATGAAAGACTTCTATTAATTTTTCTCATGTCAAAGACCAGAAGAACAGAAAACCTCAAATTTACCTTGAGGGTAGTAACAAGAAAACCTCATTACTTATTGCTCCATGAATAGTAAGAAAAAGAAAATTAGAAACCACTAAGGCCACTCCACTCCACATAAACAATGTAATAAATAAAACATGATTTTATACAACTAATAAATAGGTGTAGACTAAAAGTGGCACTCACCTAGGTTCTCTGTCACCATATGCAAGCAGCATCAGTGTTCCACCTTTGAAATGTACAGAATCCAGTGAAACAGGAAGCATTTTCTCAATTCCTTCAGACTGCACTACATCTACCCCATCAACAAGTTCTGCAACAATATCTTCAACTTTAGGACCGACACCTGACTTAATCTCTTGAAATGGCCCAGCAAGGAGATGAGATAGCAGATTGCTGAGCCTTCTTGAAAAAGAGGGTAAGCCAGAAGTCAAACTCAAGGACCAACCAGGAACTGGAAGGTATGTTGCAGGACCACGCTCCAGCTTCACAGAACTTAAACTTTGAGATGCATGGTGGCTTTGAGTGCCCGAGTCACTAGCACCTATTCGTCTATTTACAGCATCAACTGCTAAATCCACATCGTTTATATTGTTTGTTTTAGCATCTCCTGATAGATTTCTGATGGACGGAAAATTTTCATTGACTTTTTGAACTTCAACGAGATGAACAACAGTCGCAAGAAAGGTATCACGTATAATATTAAACTTGTCAATATGACCGTGAACATTTTGACCCGCTGCCAGTGGCTGGTTTACTGAGTCTTTATTCTGGCTTTTAGCTGTTGAGCCTTCATCACCAGTACTTGCATCAATAGATATGTCCAGACTATAATCACCTCCACTTTGAGCTAAAAGGGAGTCAAGGTTCATAACATCATAACCACCAGATGACTGAGAAGGCTCATCGGACTTATCACTGTATAAACCCTGGAAATATGCAACTGCTGCTGTGGCACTACGCTCAAGGATTCGTCTTTTGGCATTAATGCTGGCTGCTGAGATATCACTCCCATTAGCCTTCTTCTTAAATTTGTGCTTTTTGGGTCCTCTAATCACACTAGACCATAATTTAAGGCCTGAACCAGGAAATTTTACACCAAAAGATTTCTCCAAATGAGCATGCCTCTTATCATAGTCAAGACCTGTGTCCATGCAATGATGGTCCTTCCAATGCATCTTATCATCCATGAATGGGAAAAACTCATAGTTTGTTAGATCTGTCGAATGGGTTGCATCTTTCTTTGGAACATCATATCCAGCTATATCAGGATCTCTTTCAGGAACAGTATAACCCTTCTCTGCAGCCTCCTTAGCACCATCATCCCTTTCTATGTCCCAGCGAGCAGCTGATTCCTCCCGCGCAAGCCTCCTTGTTTTTGTACGATAGTCAATCCCTTCTTCATTGGACAAGTGCCTTTGTAGACCACCTTCAGATGAGGGTATCCCCAACCAAGTATAATCCTTCTTTTGCACAACCATGACACTTGGATGAGACAAAATAGCATCAATCACAATCTTCCCCCTCCTCAAACTTGCAAAAGGACGAAGTTTAAGCTTCATTGTAGGCACCTCCCCACAAGAAAATTCCTCGCCATGAGGCCCAATTGAGCATGACTCCAAAGTAACACTTAAAGGCGACACATTCCTAACCTTGCCAAAATCAATTTCCCGCTGAACATAATCACTAAGCACTGAACAAACAGAAGGCAAAAGCTTTGCCTCTATATAACACTTAGCTCTGTTCTGCCCATACCAAACCAACAAACACACCCCAGATATCACAGCCCCAAAAACCGAACATCTCACTATCAACAACCCTTCTTTCCACACAGGAGCCAATGACCTCACAAGAGCCTTACTTTGCACAAACGGCTCTTTCACGCATTCCACCCTCAACCCATTTCTTAATCCAATAGCATTCCTTAATAACTCCACATTCTTTCCACAGAAATGCGAGAACCTAATCGCTTGAGCAACCCAATCACTATACTTTTTCACACACACACATTTCCCAAAACCCCTTTTCGATAAGTGCCCTCTTCCCGAACACAGAGAATGGGTCCGGTTTCGACCATTAACCGGAATCCCAAGAAATGGGCTGTTCAGTTTTAAGCTCATTATATTCCTTTACACAATTTCTTAACACAGCTGTAGCTCATTTGATGGGGACCAAGAAACTCCTCTCTTAGTCCCCTAATAAAATTCAAAATAGCGCAGTGTGACCAAGCATCCCAATCCTAAAAATAAACCATAAAATCAAATCCCGCTTCTAGAAAATCAAAAAAACAATTTCGAGTCTAAGTTATTCTACTGTTTTCACACAGAGATGAATACACAGATCGTAACAGAGAGAAACACGATGACCTGAAGCGTATCAATCCAGCCGTTCGTAAGAGAGATTGATGATTGGCTTCAGTTACGTAGAGAGAAAGATAAAGGGAGATTGTGGTTTTCTTGGCTTTGCTTGCAATTTCTGACTGGTGTTTTTGTCTGTTTTGGCGAGACGAGACGAGAAAGAGCGGAAAGCTTGAGGTTAGCTTGACGCAAATGCAACTTGCCTTGGAATTTTTTAAATACCGATAATAACCTTATCTCCAGACCATGAAATACCTTTTTTTTATTTGTTTTTTTATTTTGGTGCCATTTCAAAACAACGATGTCGCCCAGTCGTTATTTAAAAAGAGAGAGAGAGAGAGAGAGTGAACTCAGTGTTTTCAATCATCGTTCCATTTTTCTTTTTCTTTTTGCTGAGATTTTTTTTTAAATTATGCGTGAGATTTTAATTTTGTTTTGTTGTGAAAGCACAACCCTTTAAATTATTTTTAGTTGGTTGGAAGGGAGAAAATAAATTATTTGATGCCAAAGTCAATTTAGATTTTTTTTTAGATATATATTATATAAAAACAATAGGTAAAGAGAGAGTAATATATTTTTCCTCTGTGTTGTATTATTGAGAGAATCATTTTTCTCTTTTACTAAAATCTGATATTTATAGCTAGAAAAAAATTAAAAAATCTAGATAATTTATTTAAAAAAATCTTTTAACTTCTTAAGATGGTAGGAATATTTCTCTGTTCATGTAGAATTATTGTAGTAGTGAAGCTTATACCAATAAAAAGATATTAAAAAAGAGAGAGAACTTGATTAAACCCGAATTAACAAAGTTTAGTATGGAATTCGGTTGAGCCTCAACCCAATCGAGTTTTAAAAAAAAATTATCAGAGAGAAAGAATAAGGGATTTTTATTGAATAGAATTTATTTATGGTCAATAAAACTGTGATTGATACTTTCTTGTATGGATGAACTTAACAAAAAATTAAAAACAAGCTTTGAATAAAATTAATAGATTTGTTATTACAATTTTTTTTTTATCGGTAAGACAACTTAACAGTTGAACTACCATAATTCATGCTGATGAACTCAAGATTGCGTAGTGTTACACGCATGTATTTTGTGTTAGGTTATTGCAAAGTCTTGTATTTGTTGAATTAGCAAAAAGATTGATCTGTAGAGTAAAATAAACAACATGCTCACATTCCAGCTTCTTGCACAAAGAAAAATGGCAAAGAGTCATTAGGGGTGAGCAAAAATACTGGAAAAGTCTTCAAGAGGCGTAGCGTAATGGCAAAGAGCTTGAAATCTGCACAATAGGTCTCGGGTTCGAGTCAGGGCGTGCACCTCTTGTAAGAGTCTAAGACAGCCGGATTTTACTCGCTCACCTGAGCTCACAAAGTGCGCTTTCAGAGGTTGGGGTTTCCTCGAATCCAAAAAAAAAAACTGGAAAACTGATTAAACCAAGAAAATCAAAAAAACCAAACCGTAAAAAAACCAATTAAATCAATTAGAATTTTAAAAAAAACAACCGGTTCAGTTCGGTTTCGGTTTTACAAGCATGACACTGAAAAAACCGAACTGAACCCAAACAAAAAAAAATGAGCCAAACCCGATCCAAATCGAAAAAATCGAGTCAAACTGGTTTTTGTTCTAAAATAAGCGAATTCAATCGGTTTGAACCAATTTCAGTTTCATTTTTTAAAAAAAAACCGATTTAGTTATTTTTTTTATAAAAACCAAACAGAAAATAACACCCCTTAATGTCATAATTCAAAAAAAGAAATTGAAGTTGAAAAGGATGGCAACAATCTAGACGAGGAGTGACTTGACCGAAAAAACCCACAGGAGGAAAATGACAAAGGCAAAGATGCAAAGGGTATTTGGAATTAATTGTGAAGTTTAGGAAAATGTAAAGGTGAGCTTGTTCAAATAATTTCATAAATTCTTGTAGATGCATGCATGTAATGAATTGATGATGGGATCATATTTTAAATTATTCATTTTGAGATGTTACATAAGCACAACGAACACCGTCAATTCCAAATGTTCAATTTTTTCTTGTTGATTGATGCTAATTGTTTCAATGATAGCCCACAAGAAATAATAATTGATGTGTTGACTAAGACGTTAAATTAAAGAAAAATATAAAAAGTTGTGGCATTTTCCTTGTAGCAAATTGCTATTGAGTTGCCCTATGAATACCTATTCAAGGTGTGTTATGGATTGAGGTGTAGTGAAGGGTTAATTTTTTATTTTATTTTATTTTTTAGAATTTACCAAAAGAAAATGCAACAAAAAACATGTATCTTAGCTTTTAGTAAGGCGTAGTTTATACTTTAAGGGGATTATATACCTATAAAAAAAACTTAATCTCATATCATAATATTTTATTCTCAAACACATATTTAGTGCCCCACTGATTGACCGTGCATTTAATGTTATTTTATGTTCGTCCCTATTTCTTTGTTTTTTTCAATTTAGTTTTTTTTTTAAAAGTCAAAGGCTAATTTAAGTTAAATTATTATGAAATATCAAATTTAAAATATAAAGGGCCAAATTGAAAGGGGCAGGGAAAATAGGTGACACCTCAAAATTTATAAAATAAGCTTAGCCTGGTTCTTATACTTTCCAAAAAAAATTTGATCCGTTTGTTTTTTTAGATTTCAATTTAGGTCTAAAACTTTTTATTTTTATTTTTAGTTATTGGTTTGAGAGAGGAAAAGAAAGTCATCATATTTCCAATGGTAGAGAGAAAGTATCGATTGACATCAATTTAGACCACGAAAAAGGTCGATCTTGACATCAATGGGTTCCATTCAATAAGAAAAGTCTCACTCGAGTGTTATCTTGCCTTTTCATCGCCTATAATGATAAATCTGAGCTCTAGAAACTTTTTATTTTATATTGATTTTGGATTTATGGACTGGTTTTTTAGATTATTTGAGGTCATATCTGAGTTTATCAAAGTATATAAAGAGTTTTATAGATGTTTTTGGTAAAAACAAATCAGATTAAAATAGATTTTTAGGTCAAGAAAATAAAAACCTTAATTTTCCAATCACTATCTTGGCCAAAATTTGGGAAAAAGCAAGTGACACATCCAGCCTTTATTTTTCCAAAAAAAATCTTGTTTGCCCATTTCAAAATTAGAAAAATTAAGGTCTCCTAAGCCAAAAAAAAAAAAAACCCCGAGCACAAGCCTTTTTGAAAATGAGTTAATCACGTGCCTGACTAAACAAGGACCTCTTTTTTCTAATTTTTTTAATTGACACATTTTTATATGTGTTTTTTAAAAGTAATTTACATTTAAAATAACACCCTTTCACTCTAATTTTTTTAGATTTTTTATTTAGCATTTTTTAAATAGAGATTTTTTTAATTATTTTGTATGTATTTAATAATTCAAAGAGATTATTCTAACTCATCTATAATTTTTTTTATGTTCTATATAAATAAAATTTATTTTCATTATGTGTTTTTAAAAATAAAAATTATATGTACTTGGTAAAACAAAAGTGCATTTTATATAAAAAGAAAAAAAAACATGTGCATTAAAGGGAAATTTTTGGGTTAAATATCATACTTATCTATCTTTTACTTTTCTATGAATGATTATCTTTTTATTTTAAAATTTAATTAGCATTAACATTTCTTTCTCAGTTTATCAGTTCGTAGATTTATAATTTTTTTTGTTTAGTGTAAACAATGCTTTTATATTTCTCAATTAAGAGATTCATAATACAGTAAAATGCCTTATAATATTGTTCAATTTTCTTACTACGTTAAAAATTAACTTGAGATCTTACATGTAGTGTTGCGATAACAATTTTTTTTTGTATTTATTAATGCATACGATCCTCACTTTATTTCATTATATGTAAGCATCGACTTTTTAATTTTTTTACTTTAGAAAAAAATTATTCAACTCACGTCAAAGCGAGCTAAGTAGACGTGTTAACATTTTATTTTATATTTATTAACATAAATGGTTCTCAATTTATTTAATTAAATACATGCGCAAGTTTTATGATTTTTTTATGTTTAAAAACATATTGAAAAGGTTTATATATTTATTTTTATAAAAAAAAATTATTCCATCCACCAAAAAGCACTAGTCAAATATCTAAGTCATATCTATATTATAATAGCACACTCACGAAAAGAAAAAGGAAATGTGTTTAATAAGAGAAATAGTTAGACCAAGTTCTACTATATGATCAGACAATTCTTCCTTCCTAGAAAATTTGGTTCACCTTACTCAGCGGATTGGAGACATCCAAAAGCTCAGGAGGATATCACATGTCCAAATTGTTGCATTAAGATACAGACGTGCAAAATTAGATTTTACTAGACAAGTGACTATATAACCACGAATTGGATCGATTTTGTTTTAATATAATCTTTTTTAAAGATAATTCAGGTTAATTATACTAACCCACTATTCAAAATATAAAATTGGAATAATCTCATAAAAAAAGCATAAAAAATAATGAAACTCAAGACCCAATAACCTAATATCGAAGAATAAAATTGAAAAACAATCAATTTAAAAAAAAACTTAAAAAAACAGACTTGAGTTGAATCGAGCTAATTTTCAAAACTCATAGTGCGGGTCATGAGATCAAGATCAGTCTATAAAAGACAAACTTGAAAAAACCACGAAGCAAAATTCCTAATCATCTAAAATTAAAAAAAAAACAATAAAAACAATGAGGACCAATCGTGTATAAAAACTAAAAACAATGAGGGATTAAATTAAAAAATAAAATAAATCAAGAAATAGGTTATCATTAAATAATTTTATGTGGTCTTTTTCTTTCCAAAAACACATTATTATAATTATAAGAAACATTAAATGTTGTGGGAAAAGTACTATAAACCAAAACGATGGACATGCTCTCATATTTCGTTTTTTTTTTTTTCCTTTTAGTCATTGAACTTTTATTTTAGGCAATATTTTCCTTTTATAGCAAATTAAAGGCCAATGCTTCAAATTTATTGAGGAAGGGCAAGATTGAAAGAAAAATGATCGGAATGAAAATGACAAAGAAAATAGGTGTTCGTTTTGTAATTAGGTCAAAATATTCACTCAGGTCCTCCTACTTTTCAAATTTAAACTTTTAAGTTCCTTAATTTTTTTTTAAAAAATAATTTTTGTATAAAATTTCATTTTTCTTATTTTCAGTCCTGAATTGAAAGACGAGAGAGAAAGTAGCTGAATTCTAGTGATGGAAAGAAAAAATCTCGATTGACATC
Organism: Populus simonii; assembly: GCA_007827005.2. Lineage (NCBI taxonomy): Eukaryota > Viridiplantae > Streptophyta > Magnoliopsida > Malpighiales > Salicaceae > Populus > Populus simonii. The sequence goes on from CM017481.2 coordinate 2,876,656, forward strand.
GATTTTGGCTATGAAAAATGTTGATTTTGGTGTCAGTAGGTTATATTCGACGAGAAAAGTTTATACTAGGTCTTTTTTTGTCCTTCACCTTGCTTGAGATGGTAAATTTAAGCTTGGAAAATGTTTTGGTTTTAGGTTGATTTCTATTTTTAGCAGTTTTTTGAGTTATTTTGGGTTATGGATAGGTTTGTCAAGATGTGTAGGGTGTTTTTTAGGTGTTTTAGGTGAAAAACAGGTTGAAATCGAGTTTATTGGATAAAAAACCCTTACCTTGAATTTCCGACAACCTTCTAGTCACGTGAAACTAGATTGTTTGTCACAGTCATGTCGTCTGTTTTTTTTTTTCAAAAAAATTAGAGACAAACCACCCATCAATAAACAAAAAAAATAAAGTCAGCTTAAGTGCGCAAGAGGCCCACAGGCCTTGGCTTTTCTAAGCATAGATATGCTAAGCCACCTAAACCAAGCTCGCATACCTAGGCTTTTTTGCCATTATTTTTTGGTATTTTATTTTTTGCTATTAGAAAGAAAACGCAATAGCACTTCCAATGGCATTATAAAAAGATATTTTTAAACACCGTAAGACATCGCTCAAATAGCGCAAATACCTCCCAAGCACTCCCAACATACCAAATTGTCTCTAAATTGACTTGGTAATAACAAAAAAAAAACATTACATAAAGACAAATAAACCCATTAACACTAGCTTTAAAGCTTTTGTTTTTAAAAATATTTTAGCTATTTCACTATGATCTTTTTTTATATGGGATCAAATATCAAACTACATGTAGAAAAATAACCTTCGTGAAATTACCCTTGACACAAGTTTTAATGTTTTTTTGCTTATGTGAAAAATCATATATACTCCAATGGCTAGTATTAAGTTCTTTGAATAGAGAAGCAAAACCATAAAATCACTGAACAGTGATTTCACTCACAAGCAGTCAAAATCCTTCATGTTATAGTGTTTTTTTTAATTTAATACTCTCTTTCCAACCACCTTCAAATGAGATTAGCCACACAGTCCAACACATTTTGGCAGACCTTCCATCGGAAACCTGAATCGAGTCCAGCCTTTTAAGCTTTGACAAATGCATATACATGATACATACCCCAAAAGAAGGAAGCAAAAATGTGATCACAAAGAGTCACGTTATCTAAAAGTAAACAACAGGACCAAAAGCAAATTACAAGAGCTATCAAGTTTGTCTCACCAGCTTAAAACCTTCAATTGCTCTTTCCAACATATATTTTCAAATAAACTGTAAGAGGTTCACTTAGCGCTCATCCATTAAAAGGAAAAGACTTGAGGTTCAAAGGGCTACATCATTACACAGAATTCAAGTTCAACTACTGTCCTGGGAAGAATTGCAATTAACAAAACTGCCAAAACTATGTTTTCCATGACAACCGACCAAAGATAAGATCCAAAACGCCAAAGGGGAAACTTTTTTTTTTTCTTTCAGTCCACAGCAATACAACTAGAACGTCATCTTTCATGAAGCCAGAGCCTAGAGCCCACTGTTTATTCTGCATTGGTATATGAACAACAAGAAACACATGTTCACACATGTGTGTCAAATGAAAAGGGCCTTTTACCGTACTGGCTGCTGATTGTAATGATTCTTCTCTTTCTTCTTGGCTGCGGCAAGCCTTGCACTTCTTGCAGCAGCCTCATGAGCGGCGGCTTTTGCAGCACCATCCATCTCTTTACTAGACTTCTTCTTCTTTGCAGATGCCATCCTCTTTAGTCGTTCTTTCACGTCAACAGCAGAAGCATCCTCCTCTGCCTGTTCCGCTCTAGCAGCTTCTTCTGACCCATTATCAGCTTCTGAACTGGCAGGCTGATCTTGGGGCTCCTTTGCTGACTTTTCCTTCTTTTTCTTCTTCTTAGCGCTTTTGGACTCCCCAGCGACATTTTCCTTCTTATCTCCCTCTTCATTAGTCTCCCCATCTTTCTTCTCATGTGCAGCCTCTGCAGTCGCAAGTCAAAAAAACTCTGGCTCAGAAGAGATTCACCACGAGAAGCATATCTAAAGCTAAACGCTTGGCTACAAAAATAATAGGGAACAACTGCACTTTACACTTCCACTGTCCTAGCAAAAACTGAATGAAACAAGAAAAATACCCCTTTCTATACCAATAAGGTGCAAAAGAGAAATTATGAAACACTTCGGAGTCAAAGGGACATAGAAACAGGTCGATGTGCACGCGCGCGCACACACATTATCTGATAATTTGCAACTAACCTGAGGGTGCACAAAACAGGTGAAAGTGCACACAGATTATCTACTAATTTGCAAATAACCTGATGATGCACAAAATGGTTAGAATATACATTTTGACTCGCCTATAACAAATATGATCCAATCATCCAAGTTACAATTTCAATATGCATTGTTAAGTAATGAAGATTATCAATGAATGAACAAAGTATAATGCTCAAACAACAAGATAGTATTTAAGAAACATTTATTAGTATGCAAACAATCAGAGACCCTGGATGATGTTTCATTGGCACTAGCCATGTACTCATCCAGGTCATTGTTATTAAAAACTTATCTAAAACAAAGATGATGCATTAACAGATTTTAAACTGTGCCAATTACACTTATCCATAACTTGGGTCAATTTTAAGAAGCAAAAATTAGAAAGCACAGCAGATACACTTTCGAGCTTTTATCATATAACTGGAATTACCACGTGACTCATCTTGGCCATTGCTATCTTTTTGAGCAACTCCAAAATCAGCAAGAAGGGCCTCTAGCTCTTCAAGTTCCTTCTTCTTTCTTTCCTTCTTTGAAAGTTGTCTTTCTGTCTCCTTAGGCAGCACAGGAACTTCCAGGGCCTTCTTCACCACTGGCTCAGGTTGCACCGGAGCCTCTGGTTCATGGTCATTTTCTTCCTCTACATCATCATCACCTTCATCCAAAATATCTTCTTCACTCTCACTTTCCTACAACCCCACAGAAAAAAGAAAGCAATCAGTGAATGCCAATGAACAATAAAGTCTTTATCAACCATTTCAAAGTTCTATCTGTCTGTATGGGTTAGTGAAAGACAAATAAATATTAAGCCTCTAACACAAAAATAGTATATGCATGAAGCAAGTAGGAAACAAATGTGTCATAATAACTATTCATGGTTATAGAAGCACAAAATCAAAATCTTTTATGACAATAATGTGCTGTCACAATAATTGAGCCTTCCTATAATCATCCAGAACTTCTCTTCGGCCTCAGGTTGAGCTTGTATTTAGGATATAACGATGCGCAGCATATTGTTTTCTCTGTAGATGTACCTTTTCTATTCATTTCAAGGATAAAAATAGTGAAATAGCATACCACCAATTTGGAAAGGCAATCATAACAGCCCATATATATCACTATGTAATCACAGTATATAACAGGACAGCACCAAAAATCCAATTATTAAAAAGATGCAAAAACGAAAACCTAGAGCATTGCACATGAAACTAAAACAGGCAGACACAAACAAGTATGGCAAATCTGATTGGATTAACAAAAAAAATACTTACACCTAACAATATAACACATCAATCAATCACATATAGCATATGCCAGTCATACATCAAACTCCAAAACATAATAAAATTGTCATCCACGCCATAATAATCAGACATCAATTTTGAAGAACTCTTGAATCCGTTTCTATAAACACACACACTTATATATGCTCTAATCGTTCAAATCATCCTCTCACCTCTAAATGGGCAGATTTCTCCTCACTCTTCTGCTGCTGCGAGGACCCCCATACAGAAGGAGGCGGTGCCGTCGTTGCATAATAATCATCATCATCTTCATCATCAACATCAGCCCAGGATTTAGCAGTAAGTTTCGCCGGAGCCCAAAAAACTTCCGGCTCAGGCTCCTTCGACTGCTGCTCTTTCCCACTCTTAGAACCCCCTTTTCCACTCTTGGAACCCCCACGGTCCTTATCAGATTTCTTCTTCTTCCTCAACGTCTCAAGCGCAGCAAACACGTTCGTGTTGTTAATCACCAACGATCCCTCATCTCTCCTGCTTCCTCCACCCGCCATGATTACCAACTTAGAGACAAAACTGTAATTTCGAGGAAATCTCAGGGACTAAATTCGGAATTTGTGGAAAATCTTATTGACAAACAACAAGAAGAAGTTCCTAGGATTTCAAGAAACGAAGATCAGAGAAATTACGATTAAAAATATGAATTAAAATTCTAGAAAACAAGATTATTAAGTGGTAATTTTGTATTTCTTGACGAATCGATTAAGAATCAAATCGATGAAATTTGACTTCTAGAGTTTCTCGATGATTTCTATACACAAATGAGGGTTTTTTGTGGTAATTGAGAGAGATTACGTTCCGGTGAAAGACGGCGATGGTGGGTGATGAGCGGCGGTGACAGGGAAAATTAGGGTTTTAATGGATATTTTTATTTTCTTTTCTTTTTTAGCAGATAAAAAGAGAGATAAAGAGAGGGGGGGGGACAGATGGAGAGAGCGAAGCTGTAGGGCTTGCTTGTTGTTGTGGTGTTATTGGATACCGTAATGAGAGGGTGGAAGAAATGTGAGAGAGTGAAATTTATAGGGTTCGTTTTTTATTGAATGCTTGCCCTTATTAAAATCTTTTATTTACGGCTAGTAGTTGCTCGAAACGGCGTCGTGCTGAGGATTTGCAATTTACGAAAAATATAACAGAATTTTTATGCCTTTTTTATATATTTTTGTAATTTTTCGTTGATAGTGGTTTATGAGCAATCAGTCAATTATCCCAAAATCATGTCAAAAATAAAAAGGAGCAGTACTACGATAATTTCTTAGAAAGGTTAAAACTATGATAGTTTTTTTAAAAGGGTTAAAATTTAAATTTTTTATTTTTTTAGGGCAACACGTGTAAAATATGTATATTATCCTTCAAGATTTTTTTAAAAAATTAGGAGCCAGCCCACTTGCCTCTTTATCTTCGCCCCCACCATGATAGTTTTTTTACCGACCAGTCAAATCTCCTTGATTAGCTTTCAAGAATATTAAATTTTTTTCAGAACCTATTAGTTACTATCAAAGTAAGCAGGAGTAAATAAGTTTTTTTTCATTTTAATTGCTAAGTGAAATAACTAAAATTCCATTGAAAAAAACTTGAAAATGGCTTCAAGGGGCATTTTGTATTTTCACGATGGTTTTTTAGTTATTATAATGTCACATGATAAATAATTTGATATTTGACTAGATATAAAAAATAATAACAATTTAAAACATGGTGAAATTACCAAAATACTTTTAAAAGCAAAATTTTATAATTAGAGTCAAAGGGTTTTTTCATCTTTGCTCAATGTTTTTATTTTTTGTTACAGTAAGTTAACACAATTTGATATTTGACTAAATAAAATAGGATAAGTGTGTGTATGGCACTGGAAAGCTTGTGGGAGGTGTCCACACACTCTTTTGCGACGCGTGCAAAGTCTCTCGACATCGAAAAATGCCTTCCCACCGTGTCGTTAAAACATTGTCATGTCCTCTTCCATTTAGAGTAGTGTGTGTCAGCATTAATGATCCGGTTTATCGCCGATGAGCATTTCTTTCTTTCTTTTCTTATTTTCTATTTCCTCCCCTAAAAATTATAACTTGACCCACTTTATTGTTGATATTTCAACTTCAATCCTTATTCTTTGTTTTCTAATTTATTTTATGGGCCTTTTGTAGAAGTTTTATTGTTTTCAATTCCATACTTCAATCCTAATTTACCGAATATAATATTTTCTAATTTGATCATTATTTTTTTTTACCTTTTTATAAAAGTTTTATTGGTTTTAAAATTCATCATTCAATCTAAATTGATAGTATTATGTTTTTCAATTTGGTCCTCGTTGTTTTGATTTCTATTTTTTTTCTTGACTCGTTTTGGAAATGTCATTATTCTTTTCAATTCCACCCTGCAATCAATTTTTATTTTATTTTTCATGTCAATTTTGATCCCTATTTTTTTTGATTTTTTGGGGTCTTTTTTTCTAAATTGATTTTTCTTTTCAATTTCATCATCGAATCAAATATAAAATTTATTTTGTATTTTAATTTTGATTTTTATTATTTTAATTACTGTTTTTTTAATCCTTTTATATGTTTGAAATTCTTCTTTTTTCAATTTTATCCTTCAATATTTAATTGATAAAGAATTGAACTTCATGTTTTTCAAAATAGGGTGCTTCGGATCTAATGACTCGGGTCATAGATTTGAAAAGTTAACACGAGTTTTTTTTTACAAAAAGGCCTTATAATTATTTATTTTCTTATCAGGTTATTATAATTTCATGATCTAGGCTATGAGTTTGGTGAAATATCTCATATTAGCTTGATCCTTATTACTAGAGTTATAGGTTTACCATGCTAACTCGAGCTAACCAGGACTGGCTTTTTATGTTGTTATTTTACCCTGTTTTATTTTTTTTATTTAATAAGTTATGACTTGAGATTTATTGTTTGTTCCCTGTTGAAAAAAATATTCATCTATTATCATTTCATATTTTTCTTGTGCCAGATCTATAGCAACATATTTTTTTTAAAAAAATATATAATTACAACAACTAAATATTATTTTTATATATAAAAAAAATAGCATAGTCTTGTAGCAATGATTGGACACCGACGCTAGTTTATCCTCGATCTTCAGCCTTTACACCATTGATGACATCTCTCGTATATAATTTATGACCTTTTTAAGAAAGAATTTTGAATCTTCGTTCTCTGACTTTGGCCATGCAAAACCGTAACAATAATATTATATTACATAGTTTAACTTCTAAGTTTCCATAATAGACATCATTAGGGCTAGGTGCCCTAGCTTTATTCTTGGCCAAATCAAAATTCAATTATTACATTAAAAAAATATGTGAGTGCAATTTCTTTGTCATGTGATAAAATATTTAAAATGAAAATAAAAATATGATTAATGTATCATATTAAATTAATCAACTAAAAAATTAGAATTTTCACTTCAAAAAATCTATCTCCCAAGTAACATGAATGTTTGCAATGCAATGGTTTTTTATTGTTTGCCTCTTTAGTCATGAGTAACATATAGATGGTTTTTGATGAAGTGACATATATCTATTTTAACCGACATATATTTTTTAATGAATGTTTGATATTGAGATAGTTTTTGTTGTTATGATTTTTAAAAAGCATATTTAAAAAAAATTATAAATTGTAATTTTTTTTGTAACTAATATTTTAAAAAATAAATTTTAATGGAATCAATTTAAAACTATGGTTTGTGTTATTTAACTAAACACTTTTATAATTATGATTGAGGCAAAACGTAGTTTCGTTGCCAAATTTACTCTTATACTCTAACTTTGACTTCAATAATTGATGATATTTTTAAATGATATTTTTCTTTCTTAATACTTATATCATGAGCAATTTTTAGATAGACTTGTTCTATTAACTTGTTTATTTTTTTTAAAAAATGACATTATTATTTTCTATAAAATGAACAACATAAACATAAGATTTATAAATAAAATTACATGGGATTTATTCGTTATTAAGTAAATTTACTATATTATTAGCCTACATTACATTGCAAGTCAGATTAATTTTTTTAACGTAAAAAGAAAAATCAAAGCGCTGTTAATGTATTTTATAATAACAATAAAAAGTCATGAACTCAAACTATGATACATATTGGATGATATTTTTTAAAATATTGATACGATGATTTATTGGATAACATTTATTTTTAAATATTGAGACGACAATATATTATATTGACTAAGGTTAACCTCTCAAATCTTTAACTCTGGTCATAGATTGTGATAACCCTATAAAAAAAATCAAAATAAATTATGAAGGTCAATTCATAATCAATCTAGTGTTAAAAAGATGATATTTAAAAGAAAAATATTAAAGTAAAAAAGGATAAAAAAACTAATCGGATTAACTTGTCAAACTAATAAAACGGATTATGAGTTTGGGATAACCCTATAGAAAGCAAATAAAAAAAAATATGAAGTCTAGTTTCCAATAACCTTAATGTTGAAGAATGAAATTAAAAAAAAATAATTCAAGTCAGCTTGGCCTAACTTGTTAAACTCACGACTTAGGTCTTAAGACTAGGATGACTTCATAAAAAGCAAATAAAAAAATAAAAAGCTCCATTTCTAATGTAATATCCCACATCGGCGGGTGAGGGTTTGGTAGTTGGCCTTATTAGTAGTGCTGGTTGCTAACATATTGTACGTGTTTTTGGGAGTCAGGCTCAGTGATGGGCTCACGTCACCAGGAACAAAACTGTGAGGGCGGAATGCCCAAAGCGGACAATATACAACATGTTGGGTTGAGCTGTTACATCTAACATATCCAATATTGAAGGTTGAAATCAAGAAAAAAAAGAGTAAATCCATGAGATTGAGATAACTCTATAGAAAGCAAATTGGAAAAAGTTACGAAGCTCAATTCCTAAACAATATAATATTGAAAGATGAAATTAAAAATAATAATAAAAAAAAGACTGAGTTGTTTGAGGGTAAAACTAAAAAAATTAAAAAATCCACTTAAAAAAAGCCTAAAAATAAATCAAGTCAACTCGGGTTAACCTACCAAACTCACGACTCGGGTTATGAGATCGGGATAACCCCATAAAAAGAAAATAGTAAAAAAAATTATAAAGCCCAATCAAATAAATATTCAATTAAAAAATGATAAAAAAAATAAAGAGATTCAACTTGGGACAACCTACCAAAGTCATCACATAGATCATGACATTGAGATAAACTTATAGAAAAAAAATATAAAAAAATTACAAAACTCAATTTCTAACCAACCAAATATTGAAGAAAACCTAAGTCAAATCGGGTTATCCTATTAAACCCGCGACCTGGGTCATGAAATCATAATAATTTCATAGAAAGCAATAAAAAAACCTTATTTCTAATAGATCTGCTATTGAAGATTGAAATAGAGAAAAAAAATTAACTCTATGACACCGATAGATAACCTAACAAGAAAAAAAATGAAGCACAATTCCTAAAACAATATAATATTGAAGGATAAAATTAAAAAAAAAACTAAAAACAAAATTAAGTTGATGAAAGGTGGAATTGAAAAAAAAAAGGTTAAAAAGCAATATGGGAAACCATTAAAAAACTTGTTTAGACTAAATAAAAAACTCACATGACATCTTTTTTCTAAATATTAAAGCATCAATATATTGAATTGATTTAGGTCAACCATCAAACCCATGGTCGGGTCGTAGACCTGACTGAGTTTAATAGTTTTACTTTCTTAAAACTATTCTTTATTTAATTGCATGATAACAAAAATAAACAATCGTAGTATTCAAGACTATATAAACTTTTATAGAATATTGTTAAGTGCTCTTTTTATAATGCTCTTTTATAAAGCATATCATATATATATATATATATATATATATATATATATATATATATATATATATATATATATATATATTCTGATAATTTCAATGTGAGCATATTAAAAAAAAAGTATAAGAGCGTCACACCACTCGTGCATTGTAGTGAGGATTTTCTTGTAATCCTTTTTTGATATGTGGAATTTTCTGGTATGATAACTGGCCACCTTAGGTTGGCAGAAAGTCGGGTTCTAACCAATCTAACACAAAAAAGCCCATTTTCCAACCTTTTTCTCCCTAGAAAAACACCTAAAAAAAATCCAAAAGACTTTAATAAACTCATTACCTTAAATCAGCCTTTAATCTTCCAAAAAAAAAAACTCCATTAAAAAAAATTAAAGCCCCAATCTACATTTTTTGTTAAAATGAAAGGTTAAAAACACTATAATAAAATTGTTATTTCTAAATAAAACCCATTAATATCAAAAATATTTTTTTGGTAGTTGGATCGTGGTCAACCGACCGACTTTTTATCTCATCTCCTGGTTCTCGATGACCTTTTTATTCTCTCTCAAAGGTAGAGGTTGAAACATGAAAAAAAATAAAAACAAAGTTTTGAACCAAAACATAAAAAACTTCAAGAAAAGGGACCAAAAAAACCAAAAACTCCAGGGATTAGAATAATAAAAAACATGGTTTATGCACATTGAAAAAATAGGCTGAATAGTTTCAAATTTGGTCCCTAATATTTCAATTGGTTTGTATCAATACAATTGAATTTTATTTGGTCAAATAAAGCATTAACTCAACATCAAAACTTATTTTTGACATCATGAGAACCTCGCATTAAGCTAACCGAAACAAATTATCAAGTCCAATCTTTAATCAACTCAATGTGAAAATGATTAAATTATATAATAAAATCAAATGACTATCAAACATTGGCATATAACCATGCCACTCTTTTTAGCAAGAAGTTTCACTTCATTCAATCAATGGTTCAAGAAGTTCCATTATTATCAATCATTGGAATATAACTATGTCATTCCTTTCATTGTCAATCTCAAACTTTAAAGAGAATACTAAAACTCATTGCCCATTATTTATCCGATGACTCTCCTTCATCTTTTTATTATCTCAAATATCAATTCAAAGAAAAGGCCAAGGTTCACTGTTAATTATTAGCCTCATCATTTCCTCGTTTTTTTTTCTTTCACTATCTTTGTAAAAGAATGACAAATAATCATGCCACACATTTCATCCTCACCTAAAAATTCAATATTCTCTTAACATAGGCCATAAAACAGCTCCAAGTATTCATTTGATGGATAACCAGTCTAATCATTTGAAGGCACTAAAGGCTTCATCACAGATATTAAAAGATATGTTCATTGTTCAATTTTTTCTTTTTTTTTCCTCTTGCCCCGGCATCAACTTTTAGCATTTGTTATGCCTTTTCTCAATTAAAGTCTCTCTTGCCCTCTTACACTTGATAAACATTTTCCTACCTTTAATATTTTCATGGCATTCCATTAGTCATCAAAACATGATTTGCCTTTAAGTACGGACAATTTATACTTTTGGCTTTGTTTGTAGCCTTTCTCAAAGTTTTCATGGATGCATAATAGTCTAAGGATTTTTTCATTTTTAGCCCTTTTTCAATCATTAGTCTTTCATTCTCAACATTCCTTTTAGCATTGATTCTATCATTGTCTTCATCTTTTCAACTAAAAAATCCTCACTTGTCCCTAATATGGGGTGTGATCTAGGTCAGGGCTTTTTAAGAAAGAAAGATTTAATCGGGCTCAAATTAGAATTGCAAGGGATATATATTTTAAGAATTGTGAAATGAATAAACAAATATAGTCATTTCTCATTTTAAGTAAAGTTGGTTAAAACCGATAAATCTTGACCTCATCCAGCGTAATAATTTAAACTTGCAAAGAATCATGATTCATTATACATATTGTTAAAACTTAGCTCCATTATGTGTGATTCAATTTTGTATGTGAGCTCGAAACTTTTTTAGTTACCCCATATTGTTTGTCATGCTATTTAACAAACATTTAATCATTTCTATAATCAAAATACTTTTAATCTTTTAAGATTGATTAGCCTTAATTTCACATATTGGAACTTGATCAAAATATCATAGTCAATAATAAAATGATAAACATCTCCTAATTTTAGGACAATAAAAAGAAAAAAAAAGCATATTTTATTAAAAAGATGAGATGCGATCCAAAAACGTGTAAAATAACAAAATTCCATAATAAAATTGTTGATAATGCAACATCTTGATTAGATCAGCTTCTCCAACAACATCCATGTTTTGTCCTTTGTTATGCTCATGATGATCCAGTGATAATATGGTATATGACATTATCCTTCACAACCTTGACTTGCCTCTTACTTACAAAATTTCATACTTGATACTTGAAATTCTTGCAACTATTCACATCTCTCATCTAGATTATATCACCTAGGGAATGATGGTTTGGGTTAATTGTTATTAAAGGCATGAAAATTCCAATATTGTGGCCAACTGTACTCCTTTATTGGCAATAAAAGTGGGTCGAAATGGGAAGCATCCATGTAGTAAATCCTTCCCTAATCACAACACATCAATGCTTCCAGTCTTGAAGTTGAAAAATGTCAGGTTATGAAAATATTCTCTCATCACCACAATGTCAACATTGAAAAACACCAAAGGACTTACATGGGGTTCTTTCATTTTTTATGACCTCACCATATAAAATCCCCCCCTTTTTTTAGTAGCGCACACATTCAATTTATATTGTAATTCTTTTGGCTTGAAGGAGTAAAGAAATATGGGCCCTTAGATTCATAAGATTGATTGTGGATCATTTGATTAAAAATTAGGTTGCTTGGTGAGAGGGTTTTCAATTTTAAAATTGGTCATCTCCCTTTCACGATTACTATTAGATCAATAAAGTAATAAATGTATTTTTTTAATTTATGTTTTTGTGTTTTGATTTTTGAAAAAAACAGCATCAACGTCAACTCAATAACCGCGTTAAAAATTGAACGCGTTGAAAGTATATTTTATTTTAAATTCTTTGGTAAAGACATTGAAAATGACGCAAATACGTCAAAAACATATTTTTTGGGTTTTTTTTGCTATTTTTTGATTTTTTTAAAAAACATTTGAATATAATATCAAAATTGGGTAACAACAACAAACCACTTATCACTCACTTTAAAAACAAAATACAAGAGTGGAAAGATGCGTCTTTCGCTCATGAGAAAAGAAACTTAGGCGTGGACCTACGTTCCTTTCTTGAGATCATTCATGCACGTGGAGCTGGTTTATTAGCCTGGTTTTTTTATTATTGTTTTTTTTTTAAATTAATTAATGCCCTCCTTATCTTTACCTTGTGTTAAGTTTTTATTTAAATTTCAATTAATACCATTTCTCATTGATCTTTTATTTTTTTTGCTCACTTATTTTCAATAGTAATATTTTTATATGTTTTTTTAATGTTTCAAAGATATTATTTTAATTTATATTTTAAATTTTACTCTTTTATATTTTTTATTTATAAAAATAAAAACCAATCATTCTTGATAAGAAAAAATAAGCTCTAATAAAAAAAAAATGTATAAATTCAAAAGAAAACTCATGGTTAAATATTTGCATACTTATATTGCTTTTGTTTATAGGAGAAAAGTTGACTTTATATTTTAACTTTTAAGTAGCATTAACAACTTTTTCTTTAATCATCGTTTCATTAATTTTTTTAAAAATTTAAATTAATGCCCTCTCTCTTTAAATTTTTATTTTTTTAGTTTATATTTTTAAATACTAGTTTTTTTATGTTTTTTTTATAATATTTTAAAGATATTATCATAATTTGTTTGTTTTATATTTGATATAAATATAATTTATTTACATGATGTGTTTATAAAAATAAAAAATTATTTTTTTTTCTATTAAAAAAATAACCTTTAAGATGAAAAAAAATAAAATCCATAAATTAAAATGAAAATTGAGGGATGAATGGTCTTTTGCTTTTAGGAGAAACAATAGCTTTCCATTCAAGTATTTAATCAACATTAATAACTCAGTCAAAACTTATTAATTCATATTATTTTTAATTTATTTTTTAAAACATAAATAATATTTTTGTGCTTCTCAATTAAAAAATCATAATATAATAAAACATTTTTATAATATTGTATTTGTGTTAAATCTCATACTAGCTGCTGAGTGAACATACAACCCAATTGATTGAAGATTCAAATCGGTCCAGGTTGAAAAAAAATAAAATTTTCTTTTTAGCTAAACCCATGTCAAAAACTTGACTAACCCTCTAATATTATCAAACTAGGCATGACTTGATTAAAAACCATGACTTCAACTCCTTGACTATTTTTAGAATATTTTTCTTCACAAAAATGATATTTTTTTATTGAGCTAACCCATGTTGATCTTTCTAATTCGTGATCCAAGCTTACTCCAAGTTGAGTTTTACATCTATAATCTTTTAAGAACATGTTTGGTAATGCGACTAATCATGTATTTGCTAAAAAATTAAATTTTTTTTGTTAACAATGAATTTTTTTATTTTAAAATTATTTTAATATATTAATATTAAAAATAAAATTTTAAAAATAAAAAAATATTATTTTAATTTATTTCAAAATAAAAAATACTTTAAAAACCATCAATACCACATTCTAATACTGCAGTTAGCTCTCTTCCAGTTTCTACCATTGTTAATCTACTATATCCAATCATCGCTTCAAGCTCACGTGAGCAACACTTCCTTACTCAAATCCACGATTCACTCCATTAAAGCGAGTACATCTCCACCAATTTTCTCCGTCGCGTTAGCTCTTCAGTTTCCCTTTATGGCGCCTCTGAAATTAAAAGTCCGGTGGCATTCTCGATATTTCTTGAATCATCAGGACCAATTATCCAAACGCAAAAAAGAAAAGAAAATCAGTACTTTTAATTTTCCCTTACGAAACACACAAATTTAGCAAAAATCGAGTCGCATAACTACCACACACTCTCTAACCAATTTTAAATCCCACATCTCCACGTGTCACGAAACTCATATGCACCTTAATCGTATTCCTCCATTCTACCAAAATTCTTGATTTTATTTATTAATCTGACGGTGGATAAATAACCCACCCCACAAGTTTAATATCTGACGGTTTATGGTTTTCCACGTAGCATAACCGAAAGCACCGGAAATATTTTCTTTATTTTTATAACTACTTTAATTTAATTTTGTTAATATTTTCGATCAAAACCCTTCTTCTCGTGAAACCAAAAGAAACCCTAGCTCCTCTCCGTTTCCCACGTTAAAAAATACATTCCTCAAATTACCGGAAAATTAGTTACTAAAATCAACAATTGTTGTAGGGTTTTAATTCGCAATCCATAGATTCACATTCTGGTCCATGTTTCATGCACGCGATCTTCATATTTCTCTTGAGAAATCGAATGCTCGCGGTATTTCAATCCAGGTACGTTTTGTACTTTGTCTCTTTTGATGTTATTTGGTCAATTCAGGGTTTGGTTTTGATGGTTAGTGCTTGATTGCTTTGATTTGTGGGTTAATCTGTGAATTTTGGTAATTTAAGGGGGGGTAATTTTGGTGATTTGGTGTCGTTTCGGTGTTTTTCCAGATCTGAAAATGCATGATAGGGATTTGAAAATCAGGGGTTTTGGGTTTTGGTGTTTGGATTGATGGAAAATAGAGTAGGAAAGTCTCATGGAGTGGAGATTCCTAAAAAATCGAGATCTTTGGATCATAAAAGTCTCTATGAATCTAAAAATCCTAAAGGGGATCAAAATAGTAATAATTTGAAGCGGAAGGGTGGTGGTGCAGGTGATGATGAGAAGGGACATGAGAAGAAGAAGAGTAGAAAGGAGGTTTCTATTAGTAGTTTTAAGAATAAGAATGTTAACAGTAGCTATAGTAAGAGTTTAAAGGAAGTGTATAATAGGAGTTTGAGTTCAGGTTTGAAGGAATCGAAGTCTGGGTTGATTCAGAGATTGGCTGATAGTAATGGATTTAGTGGTGTTTCCTTACCTCTGGATGGTGGGGTTGTTAAAATCCCTAGGCGGAAACGGGGTTTTGTGGGGCGAAGGAAAGTGGATAATGGTAGTGAAGGGTCCAAGCTGACAGGAGGGTTTGGCAGGGAAGCAGGCAATGTCGATCAGGCAGATAAGCTAACTGGTGAAGATGAGAGCAAATGGGTTGAGAATGGTGGTCGAGAGTTGAAAGCAGTGGGGATATCTGGTGGTGAAGTGGATGATGTCGATCAGGCTAGTAAGTTAACTGTTGAAGATAAGGGCAAGCAGGTTGAACCTTTGAAGGCTAAACAGAAGAAAGGTTCTGATGACTTGAAAGAAAATAGAAATGATGAACTGAATGCAAGCAGAAATTTGGAGGAGGAGGACGGGCATGAGGGCCTTTCAGTTGCAACAAAAAGAGATTCATCATCGAAAAGGCCTCACAATGGCCCTTTGGTTGACAACAATGGTGATTTATCTTTGAAAAAGTCACTGAGGAAGCGGAGCAGGAAAAAGGGCATGGTGTCTGATAAGAAAAGAACCAAGGAGGATGACCCAACAGTTGATACTTCTATGAAGATGAGTGGTGTTTTGCATGACGAGGAGGAGGAGAATCTCGAAGAGAATGCAGCAATGATGCTATCATCACGATTCAATCCGAGCTGCACGGGCTTTTCTTCAAACAGCAAAGCCTCAGCCTCGCCATCTAAAAATGATTTCCAAGAATTTGTTGCTCATGGGTCTAGCTATGTCTCTGGATCTGAATCTTCATCTGTTGATACCGATGGTAGAGTATTGCGACCTAGGAAACAAAACAAAGAGAAGGGTAGTACCAGGAAACGACGCCATTATTATGAAGTTTTCTCTGGGGACTTGGATGCTCATTGGGTGTTGAACCAGAGAATCAAGGTCTTTTGGCCTCTGGACCAGAGATGGTATCATGGTCTTGTTGGTGACTATGACAAAGAGAGGAAGCTTCATCACATAAAATATGATGATCGGGATGAGGAATGGATTGATCTCCAAAATGAAAGATTTAAACTCTTGCTGCTCCCTAGTGAAGTTCCAGGTAAGATGCGAAGGAAAAGATCAATAACAAGCAACAAGCGCTCTGATGGGTGGAAAGAAAAACTGACATCCAGAAAAGAAAAGAGGGACTTGATCACAGAGGATGATAGCTATGAAGGGGCATATATGGAGTCGGAGCCTATCATCTCATGGTTGGCTCGATCTACTCATAGAGTCAAATCATCTCCTCTTCATGCCTTGAAGAAACAGAAAACATCCTATCTATCTTCTACTATGACACCACTGTCTTCCCTAAAAAGAGATAAATGCAAGTTATCTTATAATTCTGCTTCATCAGACAGTGTAGCCACTGATGGAAGGAGTGATTTGCCTGTGATGGAGAGCCCTGTTTTCCCCAAAGATAGCAAGCTCCCTATTGTTTATTACAGGAAGCGGTTTCGCAAGACAAGCAATGTGTTGTGTCATGAATCCAAGGGCATTTGTGTTTCTGCCAGTGTACCAGAAACTGATAGTTCTCTTGTGCCTCTTACTGTTGCTTTTTGGGCTTTGCAAGAGCATTATACTTCTCTTGGAAGATTGGATCATGACCTGGATTCGAATAGGTTGGATTCTTCTGATCCTTTATGGTCAACTGGTAATGCAGGGTTGTTGAGATTAAATATTTCTGCCACAGAACCAAGATGGTTGAGGTTCAAGTTAAGCTTCCAATTGCCTTCTTTCTTGAATTACTACTCATTTGGCTCTGAAAATGTTTGGTTGATCCATGCTGTGCTACTGCTTCAGTATGGTATGCTTATGACTACATGGCCAAGAATTCATCTGGAGATGCTTTTTGTAGATAATATGGTTGGATTGAGGTTTCTCTTGTTTGAAGGTTGCTTGATGCAGGCTGTAGCTTTTGTATTCCTGGTCTTAACAGTATTTCATCAACCTAGAGAGCAGGGGAAATGTGCTGACTTCCAGTTGCCAATGACTTCAATCAGGTACAGATTCTCTTGCATTCGAAATCTGAGAAAGCACTTCGCCTTTTCATTCTACAACTTCTCTGAAGTGGAGAATTCAAAGTGGAAGTACTTGGACCATAAGCTCAAAAGGCATTGCCTGGCTTATAGGCAACTATCTCTGTCCGAATGCACTTATGATAACATTAAGGCATTGCAATGCGGAAAGAATCGACTTTTCAGTCCTTTGGTCTGCAGTGATGCCACCTTAAATAAGGTACTTTCACATTATGTGGTTAAATATGCTTTTGAAGGTGACTTGTAGCTTTTATTTTTGCTTCTAGTTTTTTCCCTAGAAAAGAAATTCCTTTCCATAATGTTCTTCCCTCCTTTCTTTCTCTATTTATCCATACAACTGTCTGCTGGTTTCCATTTCTTAACACATACATTATGTGGCTTTTATTTGTTTTCTGTTACATTATTTCTTCATTCATGTTTTCATCATTGTAATTATTGAACTGATGAAACCAATAGCTGCAGCATAGTTACCCTTGTTTGGGACAGCTGTGCTGTCCTTTGCTCCATAGTTCTGAATGGCTACACATATTTTTTTTATGATTGTTATTAACTACTGTGATATTTAATGTTAACCAGGTCCTGCATAGGAGATCTAGGCAGAGTATTAGCCTCATGGGGGTCACCAGAGAATCTACTTTTGTTAATGGCAGCCAGTCTTCTTTTAAGTCTGACAAGAATCACAGATATTTACCTTCATTTGCACTTTCTTTTACTGCTGCTCCTACTTATTTTTTTGGTTTGCATTTAAAGATGCTTGTGGAACATAGTGTGATGCATATTAACACTGAGGATCACAATTCAATAGAACATCCAGAAAAATCCAGTGGTTTAGTGGCTGATAGCTGCACTAGCATAGAGGACTGTTCCAAAGCATGTGTAGATTGCACACCTGGTAATGATTTCAAGGCTTTGACAAGGGGTGCTGACTATGATGGATGCATATCCTGTGCTAAACCAGAGTCACAAAGTGTTGATGTCTCCATTTGCAGTGGTGGGGATTGGAAAAAATCCTTATCAAACCAAAGTGGTGATGTAAATGTTGAAATTTCTGCTAGCTACAGAGATCTTGGAGAATCGGGAAGTGGTGCAATTGTCCCGTTGCAGAATTTGGAATGCAACCATTCAGAGTCACAACCCTGTGACTTGCTGTCAAGGCAGTCAATTAACAAAGATGAGACTGGTGCTGGTTCACATGCTCTTTCAAATGGTATCACGGTTGATATTCCATCAGTTAATCAATTTGACCAGCATGCTAATAAGGAATTACAAGGCGTTCAGCAGTCTTCTGACTTGTCTTGGAATATGAATGGTGGTGTTATTCCAAGTCCAAACCCTACTGCTCGCCGAAGTACCTGGCATCGAAATAGAAGTAGTTTTGCATCTTTTGGATGGTCTGAAGGAAGGGCTGACTTTCTCCAAAACAATTTTGGTAATGGACCTAAGAAGCCACGGACACAGGTTTCTTATGCATTGCCGTTTGGAGGTTTTGATTACAGCCCAAGGAATAAAGGATATCAGCAAAAAGGGTTTCCACATAAACGAATCAGGACAGCCACTGAGAAGAGGACTTCATTCATTTCCAGAGGTTCTGAAAGAAACTTAGAGTTGTTGTCCTGTGATGGAAATGTTTTGATTACAAATGGTGACAAAGGATGGAGAGAATGTGGGGTGCAGGTTGTACTAGAGCTTTTTGATCATAATGAGTGGAGGCTTGGTGTTAAGCTTTCTGGAACTACAATTTATTCATACAAGGCACATCAGTTTCTGCAAACTGGGTCAACAAATCGGTTTACACATGCTATGATGTGGAAAGGAGGAAAAGATTGGACACTGGAATTTCCTGATAGGAGTCAGTGGGCTCTTTTTAAAGAGATGCATGAAGAATGCTATAATCGGAATATACGTGCTGCATCAGTTAAAAACATTCCGATTCCTGGGGTTCGCCTGATAGAGGAAAATGATGATAATGGAATAGAAGTACCGTTTTTTCGGGGTTGTAAGTACTTTCGGCAGCTTGAATCAGATGTTGAGATGGCTTTGGATCCATCAAGGGTGCTATATGATATGGACAGTGATGATGAACAGTGGATGCTAAAAAATCAAAGTTCTTCAGAAGTCAATAGCAGTTCATGGCAGATTTCAGAAGAAATGTTTGAGAAGGCAATGGACATGTTTGAGAAGGCTGCATATTCTCAACAGCGGGACCAGTTTACATTCAATGAAATAGTTGAGTTTATGACTGGAATTGAGCCCACAGAAGCCATCAAAACCATCCATGAATATTGGCAGCATAAGAGGCAGAGGAAGAGAATGCCTTTAATCCGTCATCTCCAGGTACTTTCTGATATTTTCTGCTTATTTTAAATTATTATATTGTGCTTGAGCTATTTTTGGTCTCCTGCGCAACTTAAGGTTATTGAGATTTGCCATTTTTCTTGGTAGAAATATTTGTTTTTGAATTTTGAGATTGTTAACAATAAAAGATTATATTTTAATAAACTGAGCCATGAAGATAAGTCATGCTTTTAAAGTTTCAAAAGGTAGGAAGCAAGACAGCTCTGCTCTAAAATGCTCTAAAAGGAGCCTTTGGAGCTATAGTTGGTTGGTTTAATACTCATTGGAATAGATTGACCAGTTTCTCGATTAAATAATCCCAGTCAAGAAGTCTCAGTATAAGTCAAGGTTAATTGGGGTATATGTAGTAGATGTGACATTTAGGAGTCCTTCAAGAAGTTTAAATTGAGATTGTAATGGACATGATTTTATCCTTCAGTGATTGTACAACTATTTTTGAACACTTCGATTTCAATCTCCAATGTCTCAGGGCATGGCGACACATGGACTTCTTACTCAAAAGGATACTTCGAAAAGATTAGTGCAAACAATGCATCATAGTTAAAGAACCTATGCAAAATTCTCCTCTAGAATATACGGGGATGTATTTTCTGTTTGTTCTGTTGCTGGCCATCACACTGGTAAAAATGTTTGATGGTGGATGCGATGGTCATAATTATGATGTCTGTTGATTCTCAGGAATGCAAACCCCCCTTCCCCCAAACAGAAAAGGAAAATAAACACCCAGCTGATGCCATTCCATTAACATGGAGGTGTTGTCACTGGTTATGAATGTTCTTTTGACTCCCTATCCATCGTGAATATAATAAATTTCTTTTATATCCCTTCAATGTTTTGCAGTCATTTGAGTAACATACATTCTAGTTTTGTTAAATGGAGTAGAGTTTCTATAGATTTATGTTGGGATATTTGGTCTGCAAAATCAATGAGTAGGCTGTGGTTTCTGTTGAACCAAAGGGAAGGGTGCAGGGAAACTATGCCACTGTTTTTACTGATGTAACTTTTGTATGATTTTATTCTCGTACAAGTTTTCTGTTGAATTATTCAATTGTCATCAGTTGCATGACCGCTATTCACATCTATATTAATGGAATAAAGGATCTATCATTATGCTTTAATTTGACCAGGCAGTTCTCTAATCTTGTGGTCCAGCATATAACTTCATCAAACTTGGTTTATCTTTATAATATGTTTCGTTTCTGTATATGTCATTTGTATGCTGATTTGTTCTCTCTTAACATAGTTTTTGGTCTAACTTGATGTGCAATTATGGGTTATATGCAGCCACCACTTTGGGAAAGGTATCAGCAGCAATTGAGGGAGTGGGAGCAAGCAATGACAAGAAGTAACACAGGCATCCCTAATGGATGCCATGAGAAGTTTGCACTTTCTGACAAGCCACCCATGTATGCTTTCTGTTTGAAACCAAGGGGTTTGGAAGTGCCTAACAAGGGATCAAAACAAAGGTCGCATAAAAAATTTTCAGTTGCTGGACAAAGCAACAGCTTAGCAGGAAATCATGACGGCTTGCACCCTTATGGTAATGTTTTTTACCCATTGAGATTTTGACCCTGCTTTTCTTTTCTTTCTATCTTTCTTCTTTTCTTTTCCCCCATTTTCCCATCCTTGATATGCTTCTCAACTTTCACCTTAATCATATTACGTTTGTTTTCATAGGAAGAAGAATAAATGGCTTTGCTTCTGGGGATGAAAAGACAATATATTCAGTACATAACAATGAATCTTTTGATGATTCCCCGTTGCCTCAGATGTCACCCAGGGTGTTTTCACCACGAGATGCTTATGGCCGTGCATTTGTCTCACTGACTGGTGATGGTTATGATAGGAATAATCTCCAGAAACTTTGCAGGACCAAGTCAAAGAAACTTGGTACCTTTGTGTCTCCCTATGATGTTCAGATGGCTACTTCATATAATCACAGAATGTTGGATCAGAGAAATGGATTTCGTCATTGGAATCTGGGGTTTTCTGACTGGCCTAGCCAGCGACATCACCAGACAGATGGATATGCGAGGCATGGCCGTGAACAGTTGAATGATTCAGGTCTTGATGAGCTCAGGTTGCGTGAAGCTTCTGGTGCGGCTAAGCACGCACTTAATGTGGCTAAGCTCAAGAGACATAGGGCACAGAGATTGCTTTACAGGGCAGATCTTGCAATTCACAAGGCTGTGGTTGCCCTAATGAATGCTGAAGCAATCAAAGCTTCTTCCGAGGACATAAATGTTGATGGGTAGAATGAGAAAAACTACATATGAGATGATAGGAATTTGCCAGCCCCTTTAGCTTGCATGTCTGAATCCAAAGAATCCAGTTATAGACTATACATTGTTCTTGCTGGAACAGTGGTGTTTCTATCATCCGTGGCAGTGGCCTTTTGTCATTAGCCTTTCCAGCAGGTTTCTAACAGGTGCTGTGGCATTTAGAAGGGAGAAGGGTTATTTTTATTTTTTTTTGCCTCTGCCTCATTAATCTGCCATCAATCTGGCAGTTTTGGTTAGGACTTGCCAGGTCTTATACCCACTCGTTTTTTTTTTGTTCTGGTAACTGGTTCACCTGCACAGATCCTGCTTGTGAAGGGGGTTTGTGGAGTTTTGGCTGCAGATCTTTGTACAGATCTTTGTTTCCTTTTCCTTTTTGTTTTCTCCCTTAACCATGAATATCGAAGTAGCAGTTGGCAGAAATAATATGGCACCCCGGGATTCGACTTACAAGTTCCCATCTGATTCAACACTGGAGCATTCACTAGATAGATATGTGCCAACGGAATACATTATCCATGAAAATAGAAGAGGAAAAAATTCTGTAAGTAATCTCTCATAATCTTCCATAGAGACTCGTTAGAGGTTTAGAATGTGTTTCTGGATCCTTGTTTCATATCTTTGTCAATATTTTGTTAGATGCCAGAGAGTTGGAAAGTTTGTGGCCTTTGCCTCTCCGATATCTTTTCATATTCTTGTTAATATTTAGTTATTTTAAGCAATAATTAATCACGAAGAAGTTCATGGGCTCTTCAGCTTTGCGGTCTCTCACTAATCACATGCTTCCTTTTCACCTCTGGCATATAAAGAAACCAAATCATAACCTAACAGAGAGACCTAAAAATGTAGCTTACAGAAAATGGGTTGCAAATTTGTGATTGTACTGTTAAAACTTGTACAGACCCGTTTCAAGTGAACTTTGGTTTTTATAATGTGATGAAACTTTGGTTTTTATAATGTGATGGACACGAGTGTTCTGTCGGGGGAGTAATGATTGTGAGTTTCTTTGTAGTTGCGTGTTTGTGACATCTGATGGTGATATGGAGTGTTTGTCTGAGTATATGGTGGTCTGTTGGGGTGATAATGCTTGGCAGCTCAGTCACTTATTGCTGCTTTCGCATTTTTGAAGTTCTGTCTTCACCAGTCAATATGTTTTGATTGTCATTTGTTGTTTTAGATCATGATTTGAACCGTGTCGCAACTTCTAAATCCTCAAGTTCAACAATTCCAGATTCCAGATTTTGTTATTCTCTCTGTGGTAAAGGGGAAGGGTGCCTGCAATGTGATGAAACGTTGGCACGAGTCTGGCCAGGACCCTCCCGGCAGCGGGGGGCCTCGTATGCCTACTAGGGTGAAACTGAAACCAAAACATGCATGGATATTATGGATATGAAGCTTGGGTCAGTTTCATGGAAGTTCTTTGCGACCCGTTCAATTCTATGGTCACTTGATGCCAGGATCAGGATGTAATTGATTCAAAATCTTTGACTTCCATAGCATCAGTTAGCATTATGTATGCATGCGGTAGTGTCTGGTTTGATCAATTTTGACTCCTCTCTGTTGTTGACTGTGTTTGATTCAATTTTAGCCCTTACAGTGAACAGCAATGGAGGCTGCTTTCCTGCTTTTATTCCTCCACTCTGCTTCCATTTTGCCTTTTTCTGATTAGGGGCATTTAGGCTGGCTAGCAAGTCTGATCGTAGTTCCTTCAACCAATGAATTCGGAAAATCATCACAAATATTGTTCGGTAAAGGATTGCGGTTCCTAATCGTAGTGCTTTCAACCAATAAACATTCTAGTTGAAATTTATTTATCCGAAACAGAACGGAACGAGATTTCAAATAAAATAAAATTTATTTTAATTTTTAAATTAATATGAAATGTTTCGGTTATTCCAAATAAAATGAAACAAAATTAACAAATTTGGTTGAAATTTTGATTGAAACTAAGCAAACAAAACCCAAAACCCATAAACAAACATAAAGGATTAATACCACTGTAAATCATCACAAATATTGTGTTGAAACCGCACCATCTGCCAACCCGGCCAATTTTAGTTTAAAAATCAGATTTGAAGGGCTGTGGCACCATCATGTGACAAAATGTTTGAGGCAAGCTCAACAAAAAAATAAAAAAAAATAAAAAAAAATAACTGAACCCTGAAAAGCTAAAACATCTAAAATAGCAACTGAATTGAATAGCAAGATGGTGGTGGAAAAGGATAAAAAGATGAAGAGCAAGGTGTAACTAATGATGTTAGAATATTCGGAAGCCTGGTTGTCGCACAGGCGGTGGTTAGCACAGGGTGTCGAGTTTTCTATGGTTTCAATTATATATAGTTGAATTACAATTAAATTGAAAAAAAAAATTTATATCAAATAAAATAAATAATAATTAAAATAATAGAGAATAAATTTGACAGGTAAAAAAAATTAAAAGATAATAAAATTACAAAAATAATATAATTTTATAAATTATTTTAAATAAAATAAATAGCAATCAAAAGAATAAGGATCAAATTTGATAGATAAAAAATTTCAATTAAGAAAAGGATAAGAGAAAAGAAAATAAAAATAAAAAAATAAGGATCAAAGTTGATATAAAAATCAAATTAAATCAAATTCTAAATGATGAAATTAAAAAAAAAAAACTCGAAACAAAATATATAGCAATTAAAAGATTAAAAATCAAATTTGATATAATCAACAAATTACAAGATATTTTTTATTTTTTCGCATCTTCTAGAAAAATGTATTTTGCCAAAAATAAAAATCTTTAATTTATTTTTAAAACAAATATATCAACACAAAGTTGTTTTATAATTTATTTTTAAATTAATAAGTTAGATTATCGAGTTTTGATTTGGTTTTACAAATTAACTCGAGTTTTTAATTAATTTAATTTTTTTTATTTTTTTAACTTGAATTAATTCAGAATATTCAATCAGCCTGTATTTTTTTTTTTTTTTTTTGTCAAGGAGTAAAAAAAAAACGATTATAAACATATTTTCTGGATCGGGCTAATGCCCATCCATGATAGGGCCATGAAGCCCAAAACATGGTTTTTAAATTTAAATCAGCGAAAAAAACAGCGAACAAAGCGTCTCTCTCGGCTATTTTCCCTCCATGAACTTCGCTCGAGCAAGACATTGTTTGCCACCAAATTCTCCTATGTATTCCTATCCCCATTTTCAATTTCTAGGGTTTCTCTTCTTCAACTTCGATCTCCAGACCCTCAAATCCTTACAACGCTGCGGTTTCGATCGATCAATCCTTCTTGTTGCTGCGTCATCACGAGAAAAAAATGACGAAGAAAGACAAAGAAGAGGAGAGAATTGAGAAGATAATTCGCGGTCTTCTTAAACTCCCTGAAAATCGTCGTTGCATTAATTGCAATAGCTTGGTAATTTCCCCCTCTCTTTCTTTTCTGTTTTTATTTTTTTAATCCTATTTAATTTTATTTTTTTTTTGCAGGGACCACAATATGTTTGCACAACCTTCTTCACATTTGTTTGCACAAGCTGCAGTGGAATTCAGTAAGTGTTATATTTTTGTTTTATTTATTTGTTTTTTAATTGTTGGGCGGAGTTTATTTGTTTGCTTTTTGTTGAATTTTCTGTTATTTAAGCCTGAGAGATGAATTTAATTTTGATGAATTTTTCTAGTCGGGAATTTACGCATAGAGTTAAATCGGTTTCGATGGCAAAATTTAACGCGGAAGAAGTTAGTGCTCTCCAAGCAGGAGGGAATGAGGTGAGGCATGAAATTGAATACTACTTTATAGCTAACAATGTCGGTATTTTTATTGGAAATTTTTTAATTTCCTTGTCTAACTTTTTAATTTTTATTTCTCAATAGAGAGCGAGACAGATTTATTTGAAGGATTGGGATCCGCAGCGTAATCAGCTTCCTGATGGCAGGTGGTTTTATATGTTGGTGTGCAATATGTTTATTTTTAAGAGAAATGTTAATCATGATTGTGCGATTTGCGTTGTGTAAGGGGATCACAAGATTGCACATTCGTGCATGCGACTGTGCTTGGAAATTGGATTTATTTTTTTATTGTAGGAATTTTGAGTAATGTGTTCTGATAGTTTGCTTCTTTTTTTTTTGGTTCTTCTAGTAATCTACAAAAGCTTCGAGATTTTATCAAGCATGTTTACGTGGATAGAAGATACACTGGAGAGAAAAGTGAAGAGAAACTCTCAAGGCTGAGATTGGTAAATCCCTCCAAAGATAGATATGGTTACATATACATAATTTCTATGTTTCGTTAAATTTTGGGCAACATTTATCAGTATGTAATATTGAAAGTAGTGAATTCAGCAATTTGGACCACACGAATTGGAATCATGGGAATAATGGGAAATCTGTTGAGTGTGCTCCAATTAAAGCTACCAAAATTTTGTTAAAGGTTATTGTGGCTGTTATGCAGACTGACAAGGAGGAGTCTAGTGAGAACAGGAGGGTTGTTTTATATTCTGGTGGATCTAGAACTCTGAACTATGAAGATAGACAAGAGCGGAGTGAAAGATGTGGTTTTAGTGGAAGAACTGATGACAAGACTTTCAGATATTATGATGATGAAAGAAGAAGTCCTCGTTATTCCCAAGAAAATACAAGATATGGAGGTTTTAAGAAAAGTCCTGCTCGCTTTGAGGTTGTTGATGACAGGTTTCGAGATGACAAAATACGAAGTGTCAGGCAGACTGATGTCCACCTGTTTTCACCGACAGAGTCCAGGTTTGGGAACAGGTCATCTGACATTCAAAAGAATAATGCCCCTGTGGTACGCCCTCTTAAAGATATTCTAGGGGAGAATCTTCCGCCTCTACAGGTTGTTGAGCATTCTAAAGCACCCAACGGGAAGGATGCATCTGTTCACAGCCAGGTGTGGTAATCTCTAAATTGATGTGGTAACAATAGAATAGCTGAGTACACTTACTTTACGTAATAAAATCTGTATAGAACCATCCCAGTCAATTCTAGTGAGGACTGAGGTAACGTGGCATAAAACATGCAAGCTGCACTGGCAGGACTTGTTGAGATGAAATAGAAGCATTGCAATTGTTGCTAGACTCTCATCATTTTACTTTCGTGGATTCTCTCACCTTCTGTATTGAAGGTTTATTTCCAATGACAAGGAATGCTGGTGGAATGATCTGAAATTCCATAATTCAGCTCTAGATACAATTTTGAATAAAAACTCGTGTGTGACTGTGATGTTTTACAAACTTGTATTTTGTAGTTTTCTGCAAATCACAATTTGATATATACAGTCAGTTCTTCTTGTAGACTATTTACTTTCTAGTCCTATGAAATTCTCTGTGTTCCTCACTGCAGACGCCCGCTTCTTCCTGTCCTATGGCATCTGCTGATGGGAATCCTGTGCAACAGAAAAGTTATAATTCAGAAAGCTCAGTTGATTTAAATGCTGATTCCAAGTCCTCCAATGCCGCGGCAGCACCAGTGGCACTGGAGAATCTTCCATCCAGTGAAGAAGGCAACTGCTCATATGAATCCTCTGGAAAGGAGAACATGCCTCCGGTCCCAAAACCAAATGTGTTGGAATTTTTACTGATGGAGTTGTCAGTTCCCTCAGTTATTCCTTTTGATAATACATCTGAAATACCAACTAATGATAACCCTTCATCAGCTACATCTGAAGAAAATATACTCATGAGTAGTGGTGCTTCAGTAGCTGGGCCCTCAGGGCAGATGTTTGCATTACCAAGCAGTGGTGTTGATTCTGCAACTGATGCTTCTACAACTGCATCTGGAGACAACATGCCTGCTGGCAGTGTTTCACTACCTGTGGAGCAGATGTTAACACTGCCCAGTAGCGCTGGTGCTTCTACAGCCGTGTCTAGAGGCACCATGACTGTGGGAAGTGTTTCACTAGCTGCACCTGTGGTGCAGACAGCAACTGCATCGGGGATCAGCCTGCCTGAAGGTGACCCTGTACCAGTCGTGCCCTTGGAGGAGACATTGACACTAATCGATGCTTTTGATGCATACATAGCCCCTTTAAATACTTCTTTGCCAGTGCAACCTTCTAATGCAGTTCCTCCACAAGCTGCGCTTGATAACAATGGTGACTCAACTTTCAAGGTTTTTGATGGGCAACAGATATCCACCATGCAACAACAGTCTTCTGCACTGCCTGCCAATAAAAGCTCTACTGGACACCAGACTACTAAAACACCAGCTGGAGGGGTAAATGACCAGGTTAGTTTTTGGACTAGTTTGAGCTTCAGGAGTTTAAGGAATATCTAGAACCATGCTATTTCAGAGTCCAAGGTTTTTAATAACTCTATCCACAAGTTATAAGACCATGTTCTGGAGCATCCACAGAAGGACTTCCGTGTCTTAAATATGTGAATTGTAATATCACTTTTGTCCCTGCAGGCCACCCCTGATGATTTTTTTCCAGATCCATTTTTTAATGAAATAACAACCCCAAAATTTGGCTCAGATAGAGATACTAAAATGAGTGGGAATCGCTATGGTTACTATTTTTTTTTTAATTTTATAGTTTCAAGTTTTGTTATGTTCTCTTGTCTTAAAAAAAATCCTTTGTTATGTCTCACATGCATCCATGCCTGTGTGGTGATGCTGATATCAGGTAATTTTATTTATAACTTATGTGCTTGTTCTTCAAATTTGCAGATCTGGACTTCATCAAATGTTCCTAATGCTCAGGGACCTCCAGATTTCCTCGGGGAATACCCTTCTCAAGATGTCTCGACACCAGCCCAAGAATCCAATTCTGATGCCAAATCCATGCCTCTTGCATCAGAAACAAAATCTGGTGGAAGAAAGGAACTTCCAGTGGTGATTGCCTTGCCTAACATGGTGTCAGCTGTTTCTCATATTCTTCTAATGGTGGTATACATTCAATTTTCTGCAGGACCTTTTTACTACAACCATACCCACTCCAGGCCCAATTCCAGGCTGGCAAATTTCTCCACCTTATGGCATGGGATTTAACATGCAATATTATCCTAATGCAACGGTATGTTATTAACCAAATGATAATGGGAAGGAATTCGATTTTTCACCTGTGAAACATATAGATGCCGATGACTATTTATCGGGTTCTTTTACAGCCTGTGCCAGCATATCCCAACACAACAAAATCAACGAACCCGTTCAATCTTAATGGAGAATCCACTTCGGTACAAGCCCCACCTGTATGTACAACACTCGAACTGATATTATCATGCATTTACCTTTCTCATCCTGCCTATTTTCTTTTCTGGTATGCTGATTTTGAGCTCTTGGCACATCTTTATAAGATCAAACTTTGGTCATGTTGGCCTGTACGAGTTCTTCTTCAATCTACATTACTTGGACATATCATGTCTTTGTGCACTTTTTTTTATCTGTATCTAACTTGCACCACGGCCAAGTAATGGTGGCTTTGAGTTTTTCTTGGATTGGCATTAAAACAAGTTTTCAGATTAAAAAATATGGTTCAAGAAGCCAACAGAAACTCAAATAAATTCCACAAGACGCATTATATCCTAATATGACTTGTACGATCATGCTGAATTCACCAATAATTAACATATACAAGAAGCAATTTGCATATAATAACCTTTATAGCCTTGCCAAGGACCTGGATGTGTTTTATCATAAACATATCAAGATTAGAAAGCATATCTACCGCAAGCAATATTTTTGTTCTTTTTCAGAGCTGTTGCAAGGCTCTTTTGTTTCTCTTGAATAAATTTTTTTAATCTAGGCCTGTTGTGTAAATTTCTAAATATAGATACTCCTTTTGATGTAGTTTCCTTCCATGGGAAATATGCACAGTAGTCTCCCAATGCATACTTCCGCATTGCCTCCACAGTCCCCACCCTTTGCATCAGCCATGCCTTATGGTAAATTCACTTCTGCCTATCTTCAATACCTACTGATAAATGATCCCTATCTGGTCCTCATATTCAGTTTTCTATATCTTAGGTGGATACATGGGACAACAAACATACATGAATTTGCCTAATTCCAGGTAACATTCTTTATCCTCAGTCTCATCATTTGCTTTCAAAGTACTTTTCACCATTTGGTCATCTTTATTATTCAGTTCACTAGATCTCACCATGTCACTTGATTTAATTTGCCTATTGACTCTTAAGGATCTGACTTCCCAATTGACTGGTAGGATAGGAGGGGGGGAGTCAAAGTCGGTGAGAAATAGGATTCACACACTGTTTCAAATTTGCATGGTCTGTATAAACTGCAGTGATGTTCTTCTAAGGATTATCCTACAAGGTGCTCTCTTCATATGCATTTTCCACACCATGGACATCCAAAACCACATTATGCTGATGTATAGACAACAAGCATAACGCTTTGTCTGCCGTCAGCATACTTGCATGACTAGGTTCACCAAGGCACACGATGATAACTCCTCTCACATGGAATAGAAATTATTCATACTTTATTGAATTTCCTTTCAGACCACAAGGACCAGGCGACCTTGGCAGTGAGGGATTTCCTTTTGGGTCATTGGATATGGCTCAACAACCAACCAACGAATACTTGCTCCCAACCTCCTCAAGTTCTCTTCCTTCAAGGGGAGGCAATCCATTTGGATAGATAAGATTCGAAATTCAATTAGAGTCCCAAAATTTTCAGGACAAAAATCTACCTTCCTTGCTGTCAAACAGGAACAAGCTGGCTGAATGAGGTCTTGTCTTCTGCACCAATGGCCAAGAGGATGATCATAAACGTCTTCAAAAGAGCATAGATCTGACCATTTTGGACAAAGTTATATTGCCCGAATCACGGTACTTATCCGTAGTCATCATTTAATGACCTATTATTTTGTTTCTTTGTGGCTCATCAGGTGAATTCTGCCATCTCTCATAGTTTGATGGTATGGTTTATGTACTCCACTGGAGCGAGTTCCTTTCAGATGTTTTCGTTAATTATGAAATATAATGAAGATAAAACTTGAAATCGTAATCTAATAAGAGAATGTCGTTTCAGTGATCTATAACACATGGAGTTAGAAGCCTCTTTCAGCTTGTGCTTGTCCTCTGGATCCTGTCGAAGACAAATGTTGAGCAGCCACCAATCACATTTTAGGCTTTTAGCTATAATGGCAAGGATCTAACAAATGTGAACAAGAATGTCTCAGCGAATCATTTGTCTATGTTCTAACAAATATCTGATGCAGAACATCTTGTATTATTTGAAGTTAGAAAATATAAATTAGATACAAGAGAGTAAAAAGGTGTTACTGATATTGTGTTTCTTGATTCGCAACCGAAAATGTTCTGCCATAGGGATATTGGAAACACATAGCGAGAAAGATCTAACACTCCAATTAACAACAACAAAGCCTTGATCCAAAACTAGTTGCTGGGAACTCTAAGGGGTGTAGATCAACTGGTCAGATTCTAGGTTTGTTTTCTAGATATCACTAGTTTGAGTCTCATAAACCTTAGGGTCATTAAAGGCTTATATGGTTGTTAACTTCAGGGTCCGTAGGATTAGTCGAGGTACACGCAAGCTGGTCCAGACATCCACGTTAATCAAAAAAAAAAACTAGTTGTTGGGGATCTAATACTCCAATACACTTCTAATTATTCATAGAACTCACTCATGGATCTTGAGGTTTCCATGGAATTCTATGAAGCTAAAATGTTAAGCATGGCCAGTCTTTCTTCTTCTTTTTTTGTTCAAGAGGCGTGAACACCGCAATCCCACATAAAAGCCAATTGCTGCACTTGAGCCAGTGAGTGAAACTGCAGTTCATATAAGCATCACAAAGGAATCATCCTTTGTCTTCATGTCCTTAATACATGCCTTTCCGTTTAATGTTATGGATACAGATTGGCCATTGCAATGTTCCTACAATGATAACAAATCAATATTTCTATTTGGACAAACACATATATTCATTTATTTAGAATCAATTTAACCCAAGTATTTAAATACATAATTTTCATACAAGCTTAATCCATTTCGAATATTTAACAAGCACAAGATTAATTCATAATTATTCACATTTATAATCATCCTAAAAATCCATATTCTTGCACTTCCAGGTTATCATAACAACGTAATTTTTTATACACTAAGGTTGTTATAATAGCTCTTATTTTTCACTTGTTAGGGCGACCATAACAGCCCTAAATCTCTCTTATTTGAGCTGTCATAACAGCACAAACTCTCATGAATATAGGTTACATGACAACCTTTTTATATATATATTAGGGTTTTCACAGCATTTGTTTTTAGGACTGTCATAACAGCTTTAAATCCTAATCATTTGTTGTGTTATGACAACCTAAATTTCCAAATTTTCATATTCCATAAATTCATGATAGCCCTCATTTTACATGCTTGAATTGTCATAATAATCCTTGTTTTATGCATACACACACACAGCTATTATAACAACTCTTTTGCACTCAAAAAATCCCTACAGCACACCTAAAATCTAACCAAATTCCTTGCCACCTTTATCCTAAATCTTTGCCAGCACACCCGACTCAACAACACATACACACATTTGCATTTGGATTTGGATTTTAAACACAACCTAGATCAAATTCAAGTTTTCAATTTTTTCCCCTCACCTTCACAATTTACCAACTTACCAAACTACGCATAACACATAGTCAACTAAATTATAAGTTCCAAACTCAATATCATACTGAAGCTATCCTTACCTTATATAGGATTGAGCAAAAGGTGAATGTTGAGACTCAGACAATAAAATATTAGGTCAAAGTTTAGTTAATGATTATATACAGGCAAATGAAATAAGAAGTGCAGGCCACTGTGTGTTTCATATGCCCTCAACATTATTGTTTCTGTTTCTCACTGTATTGTGTTCCTTAGCTAAATACACATATGTTGTTGAAATAATTCGATATGGTCAAGAATTCCTTATAGCTTTAAAATGTCTTGTTTCTCTTTTGTACAAAGATTGTTGACCATTTATAGCTCTTATTTTTTGTTGTCTCCATACAAAAAATTTTAGCATGGTTTCTCACACAAACTTTTCTAACAAATCAAAATTTTCTCACACAAATAGTATAATCAATTAATATTTACTAAGTGACCAAATCATCCTTAATAATTCCTAAAACTAAGTGACCTTCTTGCCATAAGTTCACATAATAATTCCTAAAACTAGATTAACATTGAAACATTGAAATCTGATGCATCGTTGAAGGCGAAATCTTTCAGATAGCTGTAAAAGATATGACAAGAGCCATTGAGAAATGAATACACAGCAGGAGACCATGTGCGTATTTGGCATTGGGTTGCGGTTGCGTTTATAAAAAAACATTATTGTCATGTGTTTGGTTACGGTCGAAACATAATTTTTTTTTTGTGGGACCCATGACTATCTGCATTTAAACCGCAAGACAACCAAAAACAACTTCAAGTTGTTTTGTGCTGAGTTGCAAATTGTATTTATAACACAGTAAACAGAGGTCACAAGAAAGAGGGAAGGAAGAAGAGCAGAAACAGAGGAAAAATAAGAAGTGAACAACGGAGAGCCAGCGTAGCCTGCTCTTCCCCTTTCCCTTCTCCTTTTTCTTCTTCTTCTTCTTCTTCTTCTTCTTCTTCACTTTCCCATCTCCACTGTTAATGGGCCGGACTAGGTCCAACTCAAACCTAAATGCATTGGACCGGGTTCGATCCAATAAAATAAAAATAAAAATCCAACAAAATTTCTTAGATATTGTTTTTTATTCAAAAAACTAGTGTTTAACATTATTCAATAGCACTACATAATTACATTAGAAGAAGATCGCATGATGACGTAGCATTTGCAGAATTTGATCGCAATCCCAATTTTATTCCTGAAGATATTTTACTTGATATTGTTGCACGCTCAAGAAGCCATGGAAACTGTAGTCTTTGTTGCATGGATTTCTTACGTGATGGAGTTGCAAATAGTTTAATGCAACAATAAAAAATACTTTATATAAAGTATTGTTTATTTCATGATGTAATAGTAGTAGTTAAATCTACAATATTTCAATTAAAAACCATCAATATTAATATATATTTTTTTTAGTTATTTTATAACCTCAATTTAAAAAGCATTCTTAACTAAATATATTAAACTATTTTTTTGTTCAATCTTAATTTCAATCACAGTTTTAATTAAATATATATATATATATATTTAAATCAATTTTAACTAAAAATAATTTTTATAAAATATTTTAAAAAAAATTATAACCACAACAGTTATTATAATACCCAATATACGTGACAAGACTCTTGACTATCAGCTAAAAATCTGCCTTGGCATTTGTCATGATATACCTGCTTTTCATGGTTTTGCTCTCATCTTATTTAGTACACTCAAAATTTCAAGTGAAATATGCTACCGTAGAAAAGGAGCTTGAAGTACTCTCTTGGTGCTAGAAACCTGAATTTCAACTTGGAAGAGATTCAATGGCGAAAACTGAAGAATCTGAGGACGCTTGGATTATCGTTGGATTAGTTCATATGTTTCAAAGGATGAACCTGAAATCTGTCACACTAATTTAACAAGCCAAATGAGCATAGAAATATATTTTAAGTGTTATTTGATAGGAATTGAACCTAATATTTTAAGGTTGCAACTGGAAAGATGTTTTCTTGCTCCCTTTCACCTTATGGCGAAATGAGTGCAGAAGTAGAGAGAAGCAAAAACCCCGGGGTGATGAGGCTGCTGTATCCTGGAAATATAAGAACATAATAAACAGTGACGTTGAAGTGGAACAGATCCTTCCATTGAAAAGTTCAGATAGATTGCTAAGATGAATCTCATATCTGTAATTACAATCTGTCTTTCTCTCTACATCTTTCCTCTTATTAACTACTCAAAAACAAGCATGGCAATTTAATTATAAGAGCATGGGAAGCTTTAATCTTCTTGCACACTTCTCTTCCTTCCTTTCTTTTCTATCTCCAAATGTCTTTTTCAATATCAGTTCTGCTGCGTTGAATGGTGTGAAACAATTCTTGAATGATTACCATAACATAGGTCCGGTCTTTGCCCCTTGTTACCAAGAATACATGGGAAGTAATTGTGATTTTGTAGGGCTGGTGAAAGGAGAAATCTATCAAAAGAATTGTCAGTTTAGCTGATTGATGGAGGTGGTGGAGATGCATAAGATATGCCAGTAATTGGTGGCAATGGACCATTATACACTGGAGCTGGCAGTGGTGGTGGATTATTAACTGGAGGAGGTGGCAAGTATTGAATTGGAGGCGGTAGCGCCTGGCATGGCGGTGGTGATGGAGGTGGAGGTGGTTCTGCACATGAGGGAGGTGGTGGAGATGAGTTTGGCGGAGGTGGTGATTGATAAATAGGTGGCGGCGGAGGTGAGTTTGGTGGGGGTAGTGGAGGTGAGTAGAAGGGAGGAGGTGGTGAATGATAAAAAGGTGGCGGCGGAGGTGAGTTTGGTGGGGATAGTGGAGGTGAGTTTGGTGGGGATAGTGGAGGTGAGTAGAAGGGAGGAGGTGGTGGAGGTGATGGTGGAGGTGGAACACAGTGTATTGGGGGTGGTGGCGGCATTGATGATGGAGGGGGAGGTGAGGGAAGTGCTGATGGAGGAACTAGTGAAGGTGGTGGTGGTGGTGGTGGTGGGGGCGATGATAGTGGAGGGGGTGGTGGTGGAGAATAAACCGGTGGAGGAGGTGAAGTAACGGGTGGCGGCGGCGGCGGCGGCTGTGATGGTGGAGAAGGATCAAACTCGTGACAGTTAAAAGCCTCACAGTGAACTGGCCTAGACAAGAACACTTTACATTGCAGTGTCGATCTCTGTTTAGGCCTTACCCTGAAACAATTCCTGCTATCATCAAAATCTTCCAAATCCAAACATGCCTGTGGCTCACCAGTGATGAAGTTATAAGCATAACTAAAGCTCTTCAGATGTGGAAGCAAACACACGCTATCATGGATATCTCCTGACAGCATATTATGTGCCACATTTAGCTGCTCTAGACTCTCCATGTCTCCGATGGTGTCAGGCAAAGATCCGACGAGTTTGTTATTACTTGCATCAAAAACCGTAACTTTCTTTAGCAATCCTATCTCCTTAGGCAAACATGAGCGCAAGCCATTGTTCGTAAGAATCACTTCATTTAGGGTCTTAGACATGTTAGCCAAACTCGTCGGAAAACATCCATGAAATTTATTATTCGCAAGAACCATAACAGAAACAGGTGAGTTACCAAAATTATTAGGTAATTCAAGAGCAAACCTGTTGTGGTTTACGAATATTGCGTCGAGATCCTTATTAAACAGCTCTTTCGGCAAATCACCTTCAAACTCATTAAATCGAAGGTCAAGATACTTGAGCTTTGGAAGATCAAGAACAACGCAAGGAAATCCGCCTGCAAAACGATTGTTGCTTAGATCCAACTCGTAGAGGAGTTTTAGTTTCTTGAGAGTTTTCGGTACTCTCCCACAGAATCTGTTGGAGTTGATGTGAAACAAGGCAATGTCTGTCAGGAGTCCAAGCTCTTCAACCAAGTGGCCTGCCATGTCGCCATGATTTAGATCAATCCCAGCAACGGTTTGGATCGACGAATCATCAAGAGCTGTGGCACAGAAGACACCAGTATAATTACAAACATCAGGTCCCGCCCAGTTGGATGTGAGGTTCAAGGGATCCGAGATGATGGCTTGCTTCCATGCTTGGAGTGCAATGTAGGCACTTCTGAGTCTTGGGTTGTCAAATTTGAGGCAAGGTGGTAACATCAGATACTCATCTTCTACATCAAGCTCCTCTCTGTAATATAAAAGCTGTCTCTGGTTCTGTTCAATATGTGTTATTCGTAAGTCTCGAGGGTCAGCATTGCTAGAAAAGGAGTGGTGTTGGGCAGCGGTGAAGCCAATGAGAGTGAGAGTGGTAAAGAATGGAAGAATGTGAGTCTTTTCCTTCATCAGACACCAGTGAACATTCATGGATTTGTTTTTATACAATATAAAACGGAACCCTCTCTGTCTTTTTCAGCTTTTCTAAGATTTAGACAGAGAGCAAGAGAGGTGGTAATGGAGGAGGAGACTTTGGAGGTGGAAAAATGGCGTTGTTTTTTAGATTAGTTTTGAAGGCAATGAGAAATATAAATAATTGCAGCTAAGTCACAACAGAAAGCCAATCTGAGATATAAATGAAGACTTTTTGGTGTTGCTTTCTCATAATAACTCGGCTTTATTTTCTGCCCATGGCTAAAATCCCCACAGAAACCAACAGCCTAACAGCTTGAACTTGAAGCTCTTGCACACGGGAACGACTATGAAAAGGTTATTTTCTAGATATTCGTGAAGTACAGTATTTTGTTGTTATCTGTTGTCAAACATAAGGATTCGAGTTGCTATTTATTAAATATAATAAAATAATTTTTTTTATTTTTAACACCAACCCATCAAAATAATTTAAAAATATATAAAAAATAATATTAATTTAAATGCAATTCCAAACAAAGATATAAATTGTGTAACTTTTTATTTTGTATTTATGTTTAAAAATATTTTATTTGAAAAAAAATATTAAATTAATATTTTTTATACTAATATTAAAAATATATTTTTTAAAAAAAATTAATTTTAATAAATTTCTAATAAAAAACATTTTAAGAAAATTATTAACATTAAAATAAAAACACATTACAAAACAAATAATAGTATTCTCGAACTAGCTTACACGTAACATGTCTTCAAATTCAAAAAAAAAAAAAAAAAAGCTTCAAGATAAAACCGACCCGACAACCAGCTCGCTTGACTGCACTCCGGAGCAACTAAATGTTCACCTGTGAACTGAGTAGCTTACCCTACAATTTGGAACCAAGCAATTTCACATTGGCCATCCACAGTTTTTACCCTAAAGATATTGCTTGTAGGGCCTACTCTATTTTTGGTTCTTGAATCAAACGAGTAGGCATACGATAGAAGCAAGCAAATCCCCTTGTCTTTGTAAGGCTACAATTTCTCAGTCAGACGAGTGAGGTGGGATAGCAGCATTTGCCGGAAAACTTCTTTTATGGGCAGTAGCAGCGTCTTACTCTCCTCGTCTACCGGACTCAACAACCTCTTTTTTTAACCTTTTATTTAGATTTTATTTGTTTATTATTGTGATAATAATTATTTTTTAAAAAAAATTTTAATTAAAAATATATTATAATAATATTTTTTAATATTAGTATATTAAAACAATTTTAAAATATTTAAAAAATAATTTTAAAATATAAAAATAAATGATGACTATTGATTAAATTTACGAGTGCTGGAAGAAGAGGGTGGGGCGATTTTAATAAATCAGACCATGGTTGAATTATCTCAAAGAAATTATTCTATATGAACGAAATCATATTTATTTATTTTTACTGCACGAATGCGAGCAAAGGATAGAAAATACAAATTTTGAATAATAAAAGTTTACTTAAGAATTATACAAATATGAATCATTGTATAATTTTTTTACTTGAGAGTTTTTGTTTTATTATGTTTACGGTTTTTCAAAGTACTTTTTATTTTTTATTTTTAAAGATATAAAATTAATATTTTTTTAATTTAAAAAAAATTATTATTGATATCAATACATTAAAACGATATAAAAATATTAAAAGATTAATCTAAAACAAAAAAAAAATCAAATTTTTTATAAATATTTAAATCACAAAAACAAATGTGTTGAACATCTTTCGAGTTATATTTTTATTGATGATCCTTGAATGGTATTTGAGAGCACTATTAAAACTATATTTTTAAAAAAATTTAAATTATTTTTATATATATTTTTATATCATTTTGATTTATTATTATTAAAAATAATTTTTAAAAAATATAAAAAATATTATTTTAATATATATTTAAATAAAAAATACCTTAAATCATATCCACTATCACATTTTTAATAACAAATTGTGAGCTCAACAGGCTCTGAACAGCGTGAGAGAAACTGGCTGAGTTGCAGGGCTGAGCCGTACCCCCACTTGAGCAAATCAGTGACATGACATTTGAACTGATAGCAGCGGGGTCCAAAAAAAGGACACGGTATGAGAGAGACAAGGACCCGTGAAGTCTGGACCCAAAAGCTTTAACGTCTCTCATTGCCGATTCGTCGGCGCCTCTTCTTTCTTGTACAGAGAGCGGAGCGGAGCTGAGCGGATCCCCTTCCTCTGCTTCACCGCATCCCGCGTGACCACGCCATCAATTTGCTTCCTCTCTCTTGGGTCACTGAATCCGTTTATAGTTTTGGGCTCGGAGATATCTGTGTGAGAGAGGCTATGAGATTATTAAATTGTGAGCCTGGCCCAATATATGACCTTAATAAAAGCTTGAAACATGTTCCAAATAAAGATTTTGAAGTAAATAAAAATAGAAAGTTTTGGAGGTCATCTCACACTCTTCCATAAGAAATATTACACATAGATCACATAATTAGTTTTTGAGAATATAATAATAGAATAATAATTATTTTTTAAAATATTTTTTATTTAAAAGTATATTGAAATAATATTTTTTTTATTTTTTAAAAATCATTTTTTATATCAGTACATCAAAACGATATAAAAAAATTAAAAAAATTTAATTTCAAAAAAAAAATTCAAATTTTACCCGACTTTCATTTAAAATGCAATACGAAACAAAAACTTTATCTAAAAATATCCCGACCACACTTATCTCAAAGTCAAAACTTGAGGTTTATTTTGAAGGATAGTTGTTTTTGTGTTTCAGAAGTATTTTTGAAAAAAAATTAAAAATTTTTATTTTTTTCTTTGTTTCAAATAAATATTTTTTGGTATTTTTAGATCGTTTTGATATGTTAATATTAAAAATAATTTTAAAAAAATATAAAAAAGTATCATTTTAATATATTTTCAAG
Source organism: Populus simonii (assembly GCA_007827005.2). NCBI lineage: Eukaryota > Viridiplantae > Streptophyta > Magnoliopsida > Malpighiales > Salicaceae > Populus > Populus simonii. Next base: position 2,916,624 of record CM017481.2, read on the forward strand.
AAAAAAACACTTTAAAAAATAATCATTACCACATTCTTAGACACCCCTCGAAACTCTCAACCTCATATATAAAATGCTTTATAAAAAGTTCATGTAATATATACATTATATTGAGGTGAGTTCGACTCTCGTATCCTTCAAACTAAGGAATTAAAGCAGAATATTTCTTTACAAAATGTTAAGAAAAGGAAAAGTTGGGGCTAAAATCAAATAGTTTTCCAAATATGTTTGTTTTCATTTTGATTTAAGTCGAAGGAAACGTAAATATAAACAAACTGAATAAAAAAATAAAAAGAAAGTTTAAACTTATAGGCTTGATTGTGAAAGGATTTGAGGCTAAGAACAGTGCTCCAATATTGTTGTCACACCAGATAATAAGAGGTGGGGAAAGGTAAATCTGGAACTCCTTCAATAACATCCTAATCTAGTAAGCCTTTGCTATAGCTAAAGCCATGCTTTAGTATTCAGCCTTCGTGCTTGAACGTGAGGCAATTTCTTGTTTCTTGGTACACTATGATATTAGATTTTTGCCTTGACGAATACTGAATTCATTGGTGCTTATTCTTCTATTGTTGGGAATTGGGATTGTCATCCCAATTCGAGTCACAAAAAATATTTAAGTTGATAGTGAAAGGTGCATAAAAAAAATCATAGTCAGTTGTGTCTTTCAAATACCGAATGATCTTTTTGGCTGCAGTCTAATGACAGTCTCGTGGACTGTGCATAAATTGACTTCGCCGGTTTACTGCATAGAAAATATCCTGATGTATAATGGTGCAGCACTGCAAGGCACTCACCACACGCTTGGATATTGTTTAGGTTTTGATTTTCCTGCTTTAGAACATGTTATGATGATAACTTTATCATAACATGTTCTAAAATTCTTTCCATTGTTTAGATTACAACTTTCTCTATGCCTCATGGTTTATTCCCTTTTAGACTGAGAAGTAATGTTTTTGGTCTTTATGACTGGATCCTAACTGCAGTTGCAATGCAAATGGTTTGCAGTTTTTATTTGTGTCGAGATATGATGTGATTGTCTTGCCATGCTGACACACTATTCACAAGAGCTGCTAAAAGGAAATGTGGGATCATTATCAGTGAGTTCCCCTCCAGCAGCTGTTTCCAGTTGCTTCTTTAATGGTTTGGAAACTTGCAGAGATTTATACTTGTTACTGTTACAGATATGCCTGCCCTCTTTGCTCGAAGTCAGTCTGTGATATGTCTGAGGTATGGGGGAGAAATTGGGCGTGGAAATTGCAGCTACGCCAGTGCCAGAACCTTACCAGAATATAATTGTTGATTCTCTCTTCTTCTTCAGTTTTAGTATAACCATTAAAACTATTTTTAAAGATTTGCAAGTTTATCAAATTTTCCCAAGACGCTGAACCAGCTTGCTGCTTGTTAAATAAACTAATGATTGCTCTGCAGGTTTGGATCCTTTGCAATGATTGTGGAAAGACCTCAGAAGTGGAGTTCCATGTAGTAGCTCAGAAATGCCTGAACTGCAAGTCCTATAATACTCGTCAAACCATGCCAGAGGCTGAGATAACTTCTATGCTGAATGAGCTGTTGATATGAAAACTTCACTGAGTTCTTGCCTCTGCTTTTCATTTTTTCGTTCATTTTCATGATCATTTTGTTTCCTTTTTATCCTCTCTCCAATTGACCTGTGTATAAGAAACCACCAATCAAGGTGGTCATGCAAGTAAAGTAGTTGCTTCCGTTTCTAGTTCTTGTTTCCTTGTTTTTTAAAATAATCAAAGATTTACTGCTAGAGTACTGAAAGTTATAGCCCAGCCAAGTAACTCTTATCGTGGGCTTTAATGAGAAGGCGGAGGCCCAATATCTTGGGCTTGATACTCTTCCTTTCACACTTAAATGGGCCACAACTGTAAACTCAACAGCACAGTCCAATCTCGTTACAAGAAAGGAGGGAGCTGAAACCGACGGCTAACCATCAAAGGCCACAACATCGTTACAAAGTTGTTTTGTTTATTCTTGCATTTAATGTACTTTAATTTGGTTAAAAGAATTTCTGGTAAATAAATAAAAAATGATAATTTTTAAAGGAAATACAGAGAATTTCATAAAAATAATTTTAATTTGAATAACACAGTTTTTAGTTTTCCAAGTTAAAAAATATTTTAAAATAAAAATGAACATTTTTTATTGAAAAAAACTAGAAAAAGAAAAAAAAGAAAAAAGGAAAGTTTTTTTCGGCCTAACTTCTCCAAATCTTCTTCTCATCTCTCTCTAAACACAAGCCAACACTAAAACCCACACCATCCCACTCACTTTCAAGACCAGAATGAAATCATAAATTTGTTAAAATCTTGTTCGAATATAAGAGAATTTTCACCATTCCATGCCAAGTTCTTGGCTTTCTAGTCTTGCCCATCAAATTTTAGGTTTTGCCCATGAACCAGAAACCACAATTTGGAATACCCTTTTAGAAAACAAGCTTCAAGAAGGATGTCTTGGAGAAGTGTTTGAGGGTTATTAACTGAAGGTGTGTTGCTAGATATATTTTCACTTTTCACTTCTTGATTCATGCTTTCTGTTGGTATATTTATGTTAAATTGGAAAGTGAAGTTCATGGGAGAATTTTAAAATGTAGGTTGGGCAGAAATAAGTCTCTGAACAACAATTTGATGGGTTTGTACTCTATATTGAAGGGAGTATGTCAGTTGTTAGAGAAAAGGACTCGTAGAAATGTTATTAGTTAGAACTAGTCCATTGGCAAGCAATCCGTGAACCAATTTTTTTTAAAATGTAAAATAAAATATTAAGAACACAAATAATTTTTTCACAGTATTGTCAAATTTGATCAAGTGCGGCATCTCAAAATTTCATGAATGAGCTTTTTATCTAATTTGAGTTTTTAATTAAATTTTATGAGAGTTATTTTGATTTAAATCAATTAATTTTATGGTCTAAATACAACCTTGATATCTTGTAAAAATATATTGGAAAGCTTAATTTTGAATTTACTTCATGTTAAAGGATAAAATCATTAAAATATAACATTTACTTAAAAAAAATAACAAATTTAGTGAACTCGAGTCCACTAACCAAAATTACGATACAAGTCATACACGTCATCAAATTCAATAACTCTTTTATTCAAAAGATTATTTTTCTTTTAATTACACTACAATAAAACACTTAATAATTTTTTTGTATTATATATTTTTTTAGACAAAAAAAATTGTGATAGGCATATGGTGCCGAGATAGTAAAAATACATCATTGATAATAAATAATAAAATTGTATTTTTCTTTCTTAAAAATAAAGGGGCATAAAAAGCATTAAACAAAAAAAAAACAAATAATAGTTTGGATGTTGCGAATTAACCTATTAAACCCGCGACCCGTTTTATAGACTTAATTCGGTTCAATGAATCTTTTCATCATTTAACCCAAATATAAAATAGCAAAAAAAAACACCCAAAATATCCCCTAGGGAATTTTAAAAATAAAAAAAAAATAACATCTCAGGTATTTAATTTTTTAATTTCTTAAAAGGAAATACAACATATCGTCCACCCTAAATACCTAAGATCATTGGAAAAACATGGTCTCTTTTGTTTTTTTCTTAAAACCCTATTTTAATATATTTTGACTCTAAATACTTAAAAAAACACCTTAAACACCTTGATAAACATATTCAAAGCCTCAAGAAACTAAAATCAATTCAAACCCATAAAAGTTGTTGCGGTCATATTTGCCTCTTTAGGCAAGGAAAATGAAAAAAAAACACCTAGATGAAACTCTCATCGTTAAATGGAATTCATTGACACCGATTTTAATATTTTTAGTGGTAAAAATTATCGTCAACGGCCACTTTCTCTCTCTTCACTGGATTTCAAAAACCCTCTCTCTCTCCTCTAACAAAAAGAGACTAAAAATAAGAGAAATGGATTATGGTATCAAAATTGAATTTTTAAAAACTAATGGGACCAACCACTTATAAATTGAAAAATATAAAAAATCAATATATTTTACTAAAGACACAACTACTTTACTCGTATTTTTATATTTAATCCTCTAATTTTCAATTCAATCCTCTCTTAAAAAAAACAAGTAATTAGATGCTAATTTTAGCTCAAAATAACTTAATTATGCATAGAAAAAGTTTGAAGATTAGATTAAAAAAAATTTAAAAAAATCACTATTACAATTCACAATCATTTATAAGAAGATGAATAGTGATTTCAGCTACAATATTTTTCTCCCTAGGCTTGGTTTCTATTAATACTATGATTTCTTGTTATGTTTTAAAGGGAAGGTACAGAGAAGCGTTGGATTTATTTGATGAAATGTTGGTTAGTGGGGTTTTACCGGATGAGATAACCATGGTTAGTTTGACTTCGGCTTGTGCTAAGTTGAGGGATTTGGAAATGAAAAAAAATGTGCATCTTTGCATTGAGGAAAATAAGTTAAGGATAAGCGGCAGTTTGTTGAATTGTTATGTGGATTAATTTGGTTAGTGGGTATGTGAATCCCAATAAGACAAAATGAGGGAGAGGAGCTTGGTGTTGTGGACTCGGAGATGTCTGGTTATATTCAAGGTGGGTATTATTATTTTGAAAGTTTAGACAATTCAGGTTTGAAAATGTAAGCCTGCATGAGGTTGCTCGTCACAGCACTTTCAGCTCATGTTCATGTAGAAGACTTGAATTAGGAAGAGTTGCTCATACCTTGATTGTGACATACAGAATGATTGTGAATGGATTTCTTGGGAATGCTGGAGGCTTGATGAAGTTTGCATATCTTTAATTTGAGCAGTTGCCTAATAAAAGTGCATCGTCATGGAATTTAACATGGCTTCTTCCAAGTGGAGGTGTTGATAGGGCAAGAAACTTCTTCAATATGATTCCAGAGAAGGATATAGTTTCTCGGAACATTATGATCCGTTTTTATGTAAAACACGATCTGTTTAGTGAATCATTTGAACTTTTCTGCAAGATGTAGAGTTCAAATGTACCTGACATTGATCAGTTTGTTTTCATCCTGTCCTAATGTTTGAGCCCTGAATCATGGCATTTGGGCTCATGTGTTCACAGAGAAGAACGAGGTTGGTATGGATGCTATGCTGGGAACTGCCTTAATTGACATGTATGGGAAATGCAGGTGCGTTGACATGACCTTTGAAATCTTTTCTCAAATAATTTACCAGAACGTATTTGTTTGTACTCTATATGGAGTTCCGTGATGAGAGCATGTGGGAGTTACCACGACATATGATTAGAAGAGCATGCATTTAAACATCTCATGGAGATAGATCCTACAAATGATGGCGCTTATGTCCTCCTTTCGAATATATATGCAGATGCAGGTAGATGGGATGCTGTGAGAAGGGTGAGAGCGAAGCTACATGAGACTGGAGCACAAGCAACCGGGTTTCAGTGTGATAGAACAAAATGGAGTTGTTCATGACTTTACTGCCTCAAACCCTGTATCTGCAGACATTCTCTGCATGTTACAGGATATAGAGGGAAGATTGCTCATGAAACAGGAACTATCAGATACCACATCTCAACATAGCGAAAGGTTGGCCTATAAACAACCAAGAAAACTGTCCAATCCGGGTTGTGAATAGTGTTGGAGTTTGTAGAGATTGTCATTCGGTTATGAAAATCATATCTCAGGCCTGTGATAGAGAAATAGTTATCGAGGATAATTATAGGTTCCATAGATTCAAAGATGGATATTGCTTCTGTAAAGATTACTGGTGACAGGAAGTTTGGGATTTATTGTAAATTGTGAGCACAAACTGCACATTTGTATTTTCAGAAAGATCTGGAATAGAAGCAAACCTACTGTCCCAAAAAAAAACTAAGAAACTATGCCAAGTTGCTCTCTAAAGCTCAACAAAGTTGGTCGCCTGGGTAGGAGCTCTGCCATTACCGAGTTAAGACATTTTTCCCTATGCCTTCAAGGATTTGAAATAATTCAATAAACTCTTAGCTTTGCATGTAGAACTGGTTGATGAAAGCTCCAAGAGGTGCATGGTAGTATCTCCTCAGCCAAGTTAGAGACTGGTTGAGGTGGTGAGGTTCATGAAAAATAATATTTTCAACTCAAATAAATTTCCTCTTATCACGGAGCTGTTCATGAGTTTGGGATTGCATCTCTAAAACCTTGGCCTCAGAGAAGACACCGCATCCCTGGTGAAGCAGAGGAAAGGGTGGCTGATAAATGGTGGTGAAGATTACTAATTTCTGTAATTGTGCAACACTAGATACGGGCCCTGCTATGATGCGGGCCAGCCTAAATTTTTTTAGATGTTCAAAAAAAAAACACCAAGGCAATGCAAGCGTTTAAAAAGAAGCTAAAATAAAATCTGAAACTTTGATTATTAATTTGATTAGGTTTAATAAAATTGATTAATTTAAATAATAAAAATAAATAAATATAATAACAATAAATAAATTGATAAAAGAAATTAATGGGAAAAAAAGTTAAAAAACAATAACCAAGTTCATTTGGGTTAACATGTCAAGTTCACGATCTAATTGTAATATTGAAGTAACATCATCGAAATCAAACTGAATAAAACCATGAAGCTAAATTATAAAACAATCAAATATTCAAGGGCGAAATCAAGAACAAAATGAAGAAAAAAAATGTGTCAACTTGGGTTAACCTGCCAGCCACATAAAAAGGAAAGCGGAGAAAAAAAACAAGAAGACTAATTCTTAATAAATCAAATATTTAAGGTTGTAATTAAAAAAAATTAATTTAAAAAAAACCTAAAACAAATCAAGATGAACTCATGTTAGTTTTTAAAACCAATGACCCGCAAAACCAGTGACCCGCATCATATTTTTTATAGTCTTTGTAATATATTAATGTAATGTTAAAATACCAAATTATCCCAAACAATTGGAAACTTCCAAATTACTCCAAGAGTAAGCTAATAATAATTTTTTAATAGAAAGATCAAAAAATTAATGATCATATTCGGGTGAATAGGAATCGATATCTATGTAAACTTATATTCTCAACCTCTTTCAGTTTTTTTATTAATTTGCAGAAACCTAACATCAATACTTGGCTCACTTCTTCCCCGGAGTATTAGAACCCCACAGCCATGTGATTGGGGTCCAAGCTTCATAAAAGCAGGTAAAAAGAAGAGATAAATTGGTGGGAGCTGCCCTACTCGACATTGTATGCAAAGGGAGGAATCACCAAAAGGAAAGCCTGTAGATTGTCTTCTGTAGTGATATATTGGAGGACCACAATAATAGCAGCACATGGAAGTGAGGGATTCCGCAGGGAACATTTAATATTTCGCTGTGTCACTGTCAGCTCTGCTCTCCCTTCTTTTGCAGCCATGGAGAGTTGGGTGATAAAGCTTACATGATCCGCCGTGGTTCCAGCACCTTCCGATTTGGATACTTGGAAGAGGAAGTTCATCGGAACCATCAACATTCAATTGGGTTTCTTGCTACTCTCTGTTAGCAGCAGCAGCAGGATGTGAGGAAGAAATGAAAGATTATAGCCTGGTAAGCATGGAGCTAGTGAATGCCAGTGTCGAGCGACCAGGTTATTGCCAGATCAAACATGGAGCCCGTGCATTTAAAAATTTTATTATTTTTTTTTTGTATTTTTTAATTGTTTTATATGTTAGTATCGAAAATAAATTTTAAAAGATAAAAAATATTATTTTAAAATATTTTTAAAATAAATATATTAAAAAACATCAACTGCCACAGTATTAAATATGCTATTTACAGTCCACTGCTCCAACCATTAATTTCAATATATAATTCAATATCCAATAAAAAAAAAAAGGAGAGCAACACGAAATCACAGGAAACATCTCGTAATAATGAGAGATCCCCACACTGCTCTTGGACCTCACTAGCAGCCAAGCAAGAACTTCCGTTCAGGTGCCACTGACCTTCAAATCTGTGGAGAAGGTCAAATCACATAGCCATAAAAGCTCGCATCAGAAGCCTTGGGAAATCTTGTCATACAGGGAGGGTATCACACAGATCGAGTACCGCCTTTTCCAAGGCGGGTTCTGCCCTTGTAAAAGATTGTTGGCGAATTTTATTTTTTATATATATAAAATCGCTGGTAAATCTCGTTCCTGACTTATAAAACGTTATTATAGTAATTTTTATTTTTTATTTATTAAAATTTATAATTATATTAAAATAATATTTTTTTTATTTTTTAAAATTTTTTTGCCTTCAAAACATTATAAAAACACTAAAAAAATTAATTTAAAATTAAAAAAAATTATTTTTTTTCAAGACACAATTTTTTTTTTCTGGAACAAAGTATTGCTAAATAGCGTCTAAAATCGACAATGATAAATTATGAAGCTAACAGGAAATAATGAGCAGTATATAATAAGTAGCATCTTATATATTCAGTCAAAAACATGTTGTTGAGTTTGCAGGCTTATACAATAACTTATGCTGCAATGGAGATCAAGGATAAAATAATTTGAGCAGCCATAGTAATCGGCTGCAACAGTTTTACATGAATTGCAAGGCAATACAAGCCTGAATTATGGAAAACAAAAACTAGCCATAACCATGAATGATGAAACATAAACTGCGAAGGGAACAATGTACAAAACGACCATCCATGGCTGCTAAGAGATGCACATAAACAGCTCTTTATAAACAGATGATCAGGGGTGCCTACCTTCGCATTAGTTTCATCAATCATGGGCATGATGGCAGTTGGTAAGTGTTTGCAATTGCCGTCATGGAGCTTCAATGGTGCCAGTTTCGAAAAGTCCCTTCCAGCTGCTTGATGTGGGAACATCCACGGCAGATTTACTGGTGGTATTCTCCAACTCCTCATCAATCATAATCTCCTCTGAACGGCAACTCAAACTGCAAAATGCTTTCTCGCCTCTGCATGAAATCAATTCAACCTGGCATCTTAAAATCAATATCCTTCATTAACAAAATAAAATGGCTTATAGATAACTGGCACAAACCTGTATATGTAAATATCTTTTCCCTCGTCCAGTTTCTTGTTGCAATAGTAACAGAAGCTCAAGAAATCTTCAGAGGGAAATGAACTTGGAATCTTTGAGCAAGTAGCAGCCTGGGCCAATCCAATCTCCTTCTCTTTGTTCTTGCCAAAATTACTAAAGTCATTAGAGTGACATTCCAAAATGCAGCCACCATAGATATGAGTTGTTTTGGGGTTGGGACCATGTGAAATTACACATGTGTAATCCTCAGAAAGCTCAATCTCACTTGCAGAGAGAGAACTGATAAATCCATTGCCAGAGCTTGCCGACATCGAGGTATAAGTCAAATTTGTGTTCGAAAAGTTGTTTGTATTTGAGCTTCCTCCAAGTAATTGGGGAGGGCAATCAACTTGGGTAGTTATGTTATCCAAGGAAAAATTCAGAGAACTTGCTTTCAAGTTCTGGACAGCCAATCGAGACATGGATGAAAATGATCTGCAAGAGTCCAATGAACATGACCGAATCCTTCCAAAGGGCTCAGATTCAAAAGGACCTTCTCCAATTTCAAAAAGAACATCGGAGCTGTCCTTTTGAAGGGGAGATTTGGTGAGGGTGCGAGGGAAAATTGCAAAATTTCTTGGCAATGACTTTGGTGCTTGAAAAGGATCGGTATGGGATTGAAAATTAGCGGTTTTACTTCGCACTCGGGGTCCAAAAAGAATGTTCTTACTCTCTGATGATTGGAGAACTTTGCCATATCCTTTCCCGTCATCGTCGTCGTCGTCATCAAGTGAATCTAAAATGCTCAAACCTACTTTGTTACAATCCCAGCTCTTCTGTTGCCCACCATGGGATGACCTTAGGGACTTATGGGGGTTTCCTATGTTTGAAAACATCCTACTATCCAGGGGAGATGTAGGGCTCCTAACAGAATCACAATCTGATAAGCCCTTATGGCTTAACCCAACAAACAAGCCAGGGACAGTGAAAAAAGAGTTAGCTTTGTGACTGTGCCCCATGTTATTATCAGGTTGGAAATATGACTCAGAACCAGAATCAGACATTGTCAACTGACCCGTTTGTTGATCTTTCTTGAGTGACCTCGTTCTCTTCCTCAACATTGCCACAAAACCCTTCTTGGAAAAACCAAAATTCCCCTTATCTGCACCCAAATAAGTATATGTCAATGAATTGCTACTATATTCATAACTAAATTAGAATCAACACGAAACTGTTGACTAAACAAAGATCATTTATTAAACTGCATTGAAGAAACAGAAAAGGAAAACTTGCAAACACAAAAGGATCAAAACTTTCAAAGGAAGATCTTTCCAGTTAAGAAACCTCAAAAATCCCAAAATACCCACATCAAGAATTGCAAAAACGGTAAAGAAGGAATGACAAAATCCCACCTTGAAGATCACACAACATTTTCTACGCAAAACCGTGCTCCCACAATCAAAATCACTCGAAAAACAAAAATCCCAGATGATAAAACCTCGTTAATCCATTGAAAAGCCTCCGAGAAAAAAATACTAGCAGTGCATAAGAACATCATCAAGACATCAACTTTGACCAAAAAGACATTAAAACTAAAACAAGAAAAAGAAAACACAATGCATCATGATCATCACCATCTTCAAAAGAAAAAAAAAGAAAGCATACCAGATTTCTTTTTCTTTTCTTCCTCAATAAACCACGGAGAGAGATGATGTTTTTAAGGAAAAAGACACAAATGCAGTAAAGAAAAATATGGTTTTTTGTCAATTTCTTGGACTGTTTATGTGTCTGTTGTTGAAACTTGCACAGTACTCCTTTATCTCTCTATCTCCATCCCTCAAAATCAGCAAAGCAGTGAGCTTCTGAAATACTCCACTCACTTAACTTACACACTCACACTCTCTCTCCATTAATATACATTACATACCACCTTTCTTTCTTTGTTCCTTTCTCTCTCCAGAGGAAGTACGTATGCAAATACTGTCTTTAGCCCACGGGTTTCTTTTTCTCTTTTGAGTTGATTGGTAGGGTGGGAGTGTATTTTAAAATATTTTTTATTTTAAAATATTTTAAAATAATAATTTTTATTTTTTAAAAAAATTACTCTTAATAATAAGTTAATAACACATTAAAACAATATAAAAATATATATAAAAAATAAATTCTACTCGTAATACACCTACCCTACCAGCTACTTTTGTAGGTATGCGCATTTTTTCACCTCTACACCATTTTTTTACCCCCATTTTGTTTCTTCTTTTTTTTATCCTCTCACTCTGTGCTTCATTAAATAAATCAATACCTTTTCTCACTGTAATGATGCTGTGAATTGAATTGTAATTAACCTTTTGACAGTCTTTGACTTTAATAAAGCAGGAGTAATTAGTGTAATAAATGGGTAATCTCGTATTGGTCTTGGCAGACGATTTAAAAACCAGACCAAGTCAGTGGTATCTTTTCCTTTCTATAGAGATGGATGGATCACCGCTTATGACTTGCCACGTGTAATAATATATAAAGTTAGATGTAAATGTGTGATTTAAACCAATATATCTTTCATTTTTCGTGTCAAGGGAAATACATGTTGGAAAATAAAGGTGTCACGTTAAGTCAAGTCATGAATTTGTCACGTTAAGCTAAGTCCGAGTTCGAGGAACAAGTTCCTGAATTAAAGGGTAAAAAATCCAATCAGCTTGATTGTTTGATAGAGAAAGTGAATTTGAATGAATGAAAAAAAAAATAGCCTGTTAATGTCTTGTAATAGGAAGAAAAGAGATGGATGTGTACAGCAGTTCTCGAGTTCGAGTCAAGGCGTGTATCTCTTGTAAAAGCCTGAAACAGCCGGGATTTTACTCACTTATCTGGGTCTATAAAACACGCTTTTTAAAAAGTGAGGTTTTCTCGAAACTTAAAAAAAAAAAAAAAGAGAGTCTTGTAATAGGAAGAAAAGAGATGGATGTGTTTTATTGAGAAAACAGACAAAAAAAAATAATAATAATATTTCTATGACAGGGGCGAAGCTGAGAAATTTTGTTTTGTGGAACAAATTAAAAAAAAATAAAATCTAGGTGGTAAGAGTTAAAACTTACTAGTTTTAGGGTTAAAAGTTAAAATCATTCGAGGGAAAGGCAAGAAAAAACACAAACTTTGCGGGGGTTGGGGCCTCTGCCATGTCTGATGACAATTTTAAACTAAAGTTTTATATTTTCAAAACATGAAATATATAGAGATATATCATGTTTATTTTTATTTTTTCTACCCTGAAATAATAATTCGATGTTACCTAACTAATTTGTATAGTTAATTAAAATGACAATTTATAGTTTATATAGGTGGACTACGCTTTCCTACAGGTGGAGATGATTTTTTATAGCATAAAAAAAGTGATGCCCAGGCTCTATTAGTGTATTTTAAAAAAGGCAAAAAATTCGTTACTTGATTAATTACTCTACATCAAATAAATAGAATTGAAAAAAATAGCAATTATCAATCCTTAATAATTCAAAGAAGGATAAAATTATGAGGAAAAAATAAGTGAACAAAAATAATTTAAAAAACAGAGTATTAGCAAATCTGGGTGAGGTTGCCACAACTCACGAGCAGGATCATTCGAAAAGAATAACCTAATAAAAGATAAAACAAAAAAAAAACAAAGCTTGATTTTAAAAAAAAAGTTTTGAAGCACAGATAAAAAAAGATAATAAAAAAAGTCACCTAAAAAAACTTGGATTACTCAGCCAAACTTCATTCCTAAATTATGATATGGAGATAACCTAATTGAAAGGGAATCGAAGAAAACAACAAAGTTTGTTATTTTAAAAAAAATCAACACTTTCAATGATGTAATTAGGAAGGGAATACGATGTCGGCTCATGTTAACTTTTCAAAATTATGATCCAAATCAATCACTAAACCAAAAGCATCTCATTTGAAAAACCACTATTTTAAAACTTGGATTGACTTGACAGGTTGATCCGTTAGACACCTGGGTTCGACTAAGTTTCAAAAGAAACTGGAGAGAATTGATCCAATGTAAAACAATTAAACACGGGGGTTGACTTGGGTCCTTGTAAACTTGGGGCAAACCAAGTCAAGACCAATTGGCTATTTCATTCGTTTTATTTTTTTTAAAAAATGATGTTATTTATACTTTTTTGTGAAAGAAAAATATTTGGTTGACTTGAATTATACGAGTCAACCCACTCGACCTGTGACCTAGTACTTGTCCTGGATTAACTCCCGGGTTGGGTCTAAAAACTACTGAAAAAATCACGGACATCAAACCCCAATAAATAAAATATTGAATGATGAAATAAAAAAATCAATTATATAAAGGGATAACAGAAAAAATAGCTATTAAAAGAATAAGAATCTCATTTGAAGAGAAGGGGGGGGCGCCTAAAATTTTGAAATAAAGAGAAAAATTGAAAGAAAATCAAATTAACAAAAGAATCCAAACTAAAAAATAAAAATCAAGAGAACGAGGACAAAGTTTGAAAAATAAAAAAAATAAAGATTATGGATCTAATAATAAAATTGAAAACAAATTAAAATTTGATACAAGGTTAAGATTTAAAATTAGAAATAAAACAATTGAATGCCAAACTTGAAATATCATCAAATTTTGAATTGAATGGAAAAATTGAAAAGAAAAATAAAATTCACAAAGGAATCCAAAAAAAAAATAAAATTAAGAGAATGAAGATAAATTTTTTTTAAAAAAAATAATTGATTCAATAATGAAATTAAAAATAAATTACAATTTAATACAAAAACTAAAAATCAAAACAAGGGTCAAACTGGTGGCCAGCAACAAATAATCACTGTAACCACCATAAGTGTCCCATGGAAAGGGGTCGTCGTAGTGCTTCCAACTCCCTGTGAAAGCTGGTGTTCCTCCATTGAAATATGGCTTGCGCACTGTTAGAATAGCGCGGAGCAGTCTCGTACGGGTCACTAATTTTTTTAATAATTTTGAAAATTGAAAAAAAAAAACTGGATTGCCTTAATCCAACTTAATAATAACAAAAAAAAACATGGGAAATGATATAAACACCCACGGATGGTAGAATTAGAGAACATGGGAAATGATATAAACACCCACGGATGGTAGAATTAGAAAATTTGACTTTAGGGGCAATTTAATCATTCTAAATTTTAAAATAATGTAAAAAACAAAAAAAAAATCCCCTAATTCTGGTTAATTGAAAATAATTTTTAAGAGTAATTTAATAATGTTACTGTCTAGTAAAAGTATGAGCTTACCGTTATATCAATTTGATAGTGACATTTGCATTCCAAGAAAAAATAAAATTGAATTACTCTCTTAACCAAGCTAAACGGTTTTGACTAACAAGGGTAAAACGATCGTATGAATTAGACCGAGTGTGTACAGTAAAAATCCGGTCATGGTTAGTTTTTTTTATAATTATATTCTAATACTCACCCTTCCCTTGAATGAATAGTCAACTGATGTAATGAGAGACAGAAATAGTTTAATTCATCAGTTCTTGAATTTAATTTTTAATAATTATAAGTAAAAAAAATATTTAAATTTTATATAATTTTTAATTTTTAAATCTATAAATTTAGTTGAGATACTCACAAACTAACTTGTATATTCATATTAATAAAAAAAAAAAAATAACTGATGTATGCATATTTTTATTAAAAAAAAAAGTATTAAATTACCCTCCAAATCTCACTTCATTAATGAAAGGTTCATGCATCCATGCTAAACAAATCTCGTCAACACGGTAAATTGATAGTTACGTTTTTTACAGGTTTGGACATCTTTTTTTTTTCTTTTAACATAAGGTATTTACTCTTTAATTTTTTATTTTTTTTTAAGTTTAACATGTTTTAAAAGGAGGAAACGAGAATGAATTTTTTTCTCAACATACTGTTTTGATGTAAATAATATTTTCAGAACTTATCCCAAATAGACCTATTAATTAAACACGAAAATATCTGATAATTAAAAAAATGATATTAACTAGAATAAAAGAAAAAAAATCCTAATTATTAATGGGAATGCTAGTGGCAATAACATTTAGCAACCGTCATTACACTAATCTTTTTATATCTACAAGTATTTGAGAGTGAAATAACTTTTATTTTTAAATCAATTTTAAAAATATATTTTATTTTAAAAAATATTAAATTAATACTTTATCTAGAAAAACATTTTGATACTAAAAAAATATATTGCACAACAATACCAATATCAACATGCAAGAAACCATGGTAATTAAGCAATTGACACTCTTTTCTTTTAATGAACTCTTTAATCTTTATCATCTACACATCGTTTATTTGCTGGAAAGTAGTTTTTTTTTGAAAAGTAGTTTTCTTGAAAAATAAATTTCTAAAAAGTGAATTATTTTTTGATATTTGATGGTATCATGGAAAATAAGTTGGAAAAACTTTTCAAAGTTGAAGATGATGAAATAAAAAATATATAATTTCATAAATTATTTCAAATAAAATAAATAACAGTCAAAAGTACAAAAATCAAATCTGATAGATAAAAAATTTCAATTAAAAAAATAATAAGAGAAAAATAAATAACAATTATAAAAATAAGAACCAAAATTGATATAAAAATCAAATTAAATCAAATTCTAAGAGATAAGATTGAAAAAAAAAAAAACAAAACAAAATATATACTAATCAAAAGCTTGAGGATTAAATTTGATATAATCAGCAAATAACATGACATTTCTAATTTTTTTCATAACTTCTGGAAAGTGTTTTCCACAAAAAATAAAAAAGAAAACACTTTTCTAAAAATCAAGCGAAATTTTTCTTTGATTAAAAAATAATTTTTACTAACTAATTTTTTCAATGATAAACAAATAAATAAAAATTTAAAAAATAATTTTCAAAAATCACTTTTTATAAAACAAACAATCTTGATCTAATACTAGTTTATCTCTCTTTGTCCTTCTTATTTATCCTATTTTCCCCCACAATCATGTAGATTTTCTCATCCCTCTTCGTCTCACTTGTAAAGTAAAAACCCAACTTTGAATTTTCCACTTTCCACTTTCCAATTTTTCACATTAATCTATATGAATTGTTATTCAATACAGAAAAACGCGTTTAATTTCTTTTACTCGATGACAAAACAACAGGGAGACCTCATGACACTATTAAGGTTCGAAATGTCCACTACAACAAATGTTTTCACGTCTTTTTTTATAGAAATAAAATAAAAATTAATGTCTTCCTTGAGTTCACTAAATCTAAAAAAAAAACAACTAAAATCAATGAGAGGTCAAAAGGATAGTAATAAATTACGCATCATTCAAGTTAAAAACACATCATCTATTTATTTTTTTAGCATGTGTGTTGAGCTTGATTTCAATACTTTGTTTGTTTTTGTGTTTTAAAAATATTTTTTAAAAAAATTAATTTTTTGCTTTAAATTAATATTTTTTTTTGGTATTTTCATAATATTTTTATGTGTTAATATCAATAATAATTTTTTAAAAATATAAAATACTAGGGATCATAGACAATTTTAACATCATTTCATTGAAACTAGAATCCGACTCTGGTCTCACCTCCTATTGAGCAAGCAAAGAACCCGGCAAATAAGTAATAATCAAAGTACACGCTCCTTTAATAACATGAAAAGTGGACTTGACTTGGGATGAGGAGCCACCCATTCCCATAGAAGGGAAGGGGTCCAAAAAAAAGTTCAAGAAATGCATTATGAAGAAGAAGGCCACTAAAGTAACTAAAGAAGTTAAGCAAGAAGAAGATTATTTTGATACATTTCTGAGTAAAAAATATTTTAAAAAACAACCTCAATCACACTCCAAAACACGCTTTAAGCCTAGATATTTTATATGTTTTTATTTTGTCCATTCTCAAACATGCTTTGTTGCATTTGTGTGTATTAATTTTTAAAAATATTTTTTAACAATATAATTGTTAAAATTTTGGTTTTTTACTTTATTAAAATAATATGGAAAAATCAGTTGCCTGAATTAAATTATAAGCTATTCTACACAATTTAGTAATTTGTAACAATGAATGAATTAGAGTAGAATAATTTGTTTATAAATTAAATCAAATTAATGAACCAACGAGTGATTGTGTCAAAGAAAAAGAGATATTTTTACTAAAATGAGTGAGTTTTTTAACTCTACGAAAAAAAAGAGAATATCATTGTTGAAAAATTAATATAATAATTAAAAACATATATAATATAGAGAAATAAATTAGTCATATTCTCGGATAAATTGGTTTTAATAATGGAGGGGTGGAGATTGAATGATAACAAATATATGTATTTGTGATGAAATTATTATGTTACCTTTTCAACTATTTTAGATTATAGCTACAAATATTTCATTTGATATGTAACTTATTTTATCATTAAATATATTTAATAATTGAGTGAATCGTAATTTAATCATGTTATCTTCTCGACAATGAATTATTTCTTTCATAGTTATTATAAATTTTTTAATATTATTTTTATGAGCACAGAAATTGTTATTTTAAGTTTGTTAAAAAAAATAAACCAAAAAACAATAATTTCTATTTAAGTTTGATAGTGATATACATCACGGATGTAACAATTTTTTATATTTTATTTAATTTATTTCTTATCAATTAAATAATATATAAAATTATTTATTCTATTTTATATAATATTATTAAATACAACTATATCTCTATCTCATTTCTTTTCTCCAAATATTTTTATCATTTTTATTTTTATTTTAAGATAACAAAACAGTAACTTAAAAAAAAATTGATTCAAATAAAGCAGAAAGTCCATAAAAGGTTAGGTAGTACAGTGGTTAATTTTTATTTCTTACTGTGGTGATCAGATTGGGGGAAAACACGAGGAAAGATAGTGTATCTGGCAATGCAATTGTGTCGAGTTTTTGCCAAATATGTATATATATATATATATATATTAAATTGTTTTGATAGGCTAAAATAAAAAATAAAAAAATATTTTAATATATTTTTAAATAAAAAATATTTAAAACAACATTCACTGAAAATATAATAATAATTTTTTTAAAAAAAAAATTTTACATAAAAATGTATTAAAATAATATATATTTTTTATTTTTTAAAAATTATTTTTAACATCAACACATCAAAATAATTTTAAAATATTAAAAAAATATTAATTTAAAAATAAAATAAAATTTAATTTAATTTTTTTAAAATATTTTTAAAATACAAAAATAAAAATAAAGATAAAGAGGTACTGACAAATGGTACCGGAATATTGCTAAAAGCAAGCAAGTGGAGAGAACAAACATTGAAGTAAAAACAAAAGGGAAACATGAAAAAGGGGAAAAGTTCAGTTACTTCTTTACCCCTATCTAGGGCGAGTGGTCACCAAACGACAAGGCTGGCGAGCGGTCACGGCCATTACCTGCGGTCAGTGTACTGAGTTAACTAGGTTGCAGGTTCAGTTAATCGGCCCGTTTGGACAAGTTTGAAATTCGTACTAGATTGTGGATGGAAGAATTGATTTTGTCTTTGCCAAGAGGATAAAACTTGTGTTGTTTGACTAGACATTTTTTTTGAATAATTGAAAGGCTAATTATTAAGTTTGGACAGCTTAACTTTATCAATCGTTTGTTTTGTTTTTTTATTTTTATTTTCTTTACCCTCCATGAGATTCTTGTGGCACCGTTGCATTCATGTGATTAATAGCATCCTTTTGTTTTTTTTGGGTCGACACTTGTAGATCATGACCTAGAATCAATACCAAACACAAAAATCATGTCATTGACTAGGGAAAGTGAGTTTTTATTTATTTATTATTATTAATATGCATTTTTATATCAGTTTGCATACATCTCGACTAATTTTATAAGCTTTAAAATAAATAATTACATTATAAATTCTAAAATTAATAATTATATAAAGCTTCAATAACCTAAAATTTATTAGACTTCAACCAGTAATTTTTAAAAATTAAATTTAAAATTTTATCAATTAAACTACATTTTTCTTTGGTAGAGAAAAGTGTTTTTGCTTGTATGAAAATGTGCCCAAGATGTCTTGTCGAATTTATTTGCTTACCTGTTCATATGCCATGCAAATTACATCACAATAAAACTAAAAGACATGGTAAAAGTACCAGGGCCAATGGGCCATAGTGCCGTTAAGGCTCTCGTCATTTAGTATAAAGCTAAAATTTAATGATTGAATTTTTTATATATATAATTGAGCATCTTTAAGTTTAAATTAGATTCTAATTGGATTTTTTTTAGAAGTGAGGGTTAAATTAAAAGGGATGGGACTAAAGTGACAAAAAAAAGGTAACATTAGTGGTAGGCATGTAATTTGTTTGAAAATTCCATTTTCACCCTTCATCTTTTTAAGCAATTAGATACCCAATCCCTATAATTTTCAAAAAATACATTGATACCAAACATTTTTTTTCAGTCCTCTTTTAAGTAAATGAAAGAGAGGTTCGTCGGATTTCGGCTTACAAATAAAAAGTTGTCGTTGGGAAAAATTTACACCACCAAAACATTCAATTTTTATGTCAAGAGATTCAATATAACAAGGGGGTTAATATTAAGTGTTTTTTTTACCTTAAAAACACCTAAAAAACATATATGAGCTTAGGAAAAAATTTCATTTCGGGATGATTTTGGGTTTTAGGCCTTTTTTGTGTTTTTTAATGTCATGGTTTGGTTAAACAAGGTTTTTTATGGTGGTTTATGGATTATTTTTTTTTGTCAAAAACAGGTTGAAAATAAATTTTTAAAATGTAAAAACCATGACCCTGTTTTTCCCATACACCATGGTGACTAGATTTTAGGATCTCAGATGCTTTGTCTTTTTTTAAAAAAAGCACATTGAGATGAACCACGGGTCGTTCACCCCTTCAACTTAAAAAAATACAGTGTTAGCCCCTGCATGCACCCTTTCTATTTGGGCAGGCACATGGCCTAGCCTCATTTTTTTCCATTTTTTTAATTTGTAAATTAATACCTATTTTTATATGTATATTTTAAAAAAATAAATTAATATAATTAATACATCTTACCCATGTTTTTGTTTTTCTCTTATTTAGTCTTTTTTTTCAAATAGCAATTTTTTTTTATTATACTGTGTGTGTTTAAATTGTTAACAAGTTAGTAGGACTCATCTACAATTTTGCTAATGTATTTTATTTATATTAAATATTTTATTTATAATTATTTAAACATGTACAGTTTTGCATAATATTTTTTTAATTTTATTAAAGAAAATTATATATATCTCGATCTCTATTATAA
This sequence comes from Populus simonii, assembly GCA_007827005.2. NCBI lineage: Eukaryota > Viridiplantae > Streptophyta > Magnoliopsida > Malpighiales > Salicaceae > Populus > Populus simonii. The sequence goes on from CM017481.2 coordinate 2,936,850, forward strand.
ATTGATTTTAATAAATAAATTTATTAAACATATCAAGCTAAATAACTTGTGTCATAATATTAAATCTCTTGATTTGCCTCTCAATTTTTTCACTTATGTTTTTATTTATCGTTAATAATTTATTTTTCATTTATTCACACAATAGTTCATGATTTATTTAATTCGATGTGTGCATAAGTTTTTCAATTTATATTTATGATTTTTTTAACTTTAAAAACAAGTGCAAAAATTCTACATGTTCAATTGTTTTTATCATATATTGGTGTTTTTAATTTAATCCTTAATCTTATGATTTCTTGTTTTTTTCATTAACCTTTTATAAAGGTTTAATTGTTTATAATTTCACCCTTCAATCAAAGTTAATAGTGTTTTTTTTCATTTTCATCATTTTTCTTTTGGTTTCTGTTTTCTTTCTGTTAATATTTTTATTCTTTTCAGTTTAAATCTCAAGGTGAAAATTTATTGTTGCCCTTTAATTTATGTTTTTTCAATTTTAACTTTTATTATTTTAATTTCTATTTTCAATTTTGGATTTTTTGTTTGTATTTTTTTTTTATCTCATACTTGCACATTTCATTTCCTTTGGATTGGGCTTCATAATTATGTTATATATGGTGCTTAAAGTCTGATGACCCCGGTCAATGATTGATTATTTTTTTGTCTTATTTTCTTTTTCGATATTGTCATTCGAAGTTGTTTTTTTATGAAATAACTTTGTGGTTTTTTTTTTGTTTCTTTTTCTCTTGAATTATCCCGACATTATGACCTATAACATGAGTTTATCAAGTTGATACGGACTAGCTCACCCTTTAATGTCTAGATTAGATGTTTATCGTGCTGACTCGGGTTGGCCTGACCTCATTCCTCTCTCTCTCTCTCTCTTTTTTATAGTTTTGATTTCTTTTTAATTTAGAACTTTTTTATATTTTAAAAAATAATTTTTAAGTTTGTATTTCACTTCTTTGTGAGTTTTTGCTTGTTTATCATTTTTTAAATAATGATTATTTTTTAATTATATTGGATATGTTTGATTTTTTTGTTATATATATATATATATATACATATTAAATTTTTTTATAAATAAAAAATATTTATTTCTTATAATAGTTTTAATATATGCAACCTTGCATAATATATTTTTTCCTTTTATTTTTATTCAAGAAGTCTTATATGTGTGTAGATTTTTCTTTCAAATTGGTTTTAACAAACAAAATCATTAAATACAACTGAGTAAATTACTCATATTGCGATATTAAATATCTTGATTTATATTTGTCTCAGTTTTTTCAATTTTGTTTTTGTTTAAGAAAAAATATACAAAGTCAAAATTAGCTTGTTGGGGTGTTTTTTTTTTTTTTTCTCTCTCTCTCTATTTATCGAACTTGACTTTTTTTTCTCACATTGTAAAAAGAATAATTTCAGAGAAAAACTATGGTATTAAACTTTATAAAATCCATTGACATGTTCGTAGATTTAGCTGGTTGACCTAGTTCGCAAATATGGCGAGTTTAACTTTTTTTGATGTTTTCTAATTATTTTTTTCAACGTCTCAGTATTAGGTTAGTGTTTGATTTTGCAATTATCTACTTTTGTTATCATATAGTTAAATACAAAATGGTTTTGAAAAAAACAAATTATAATCTCACTGAACTTCATAACCCGGTTCACGGGTTTGACGTGTTAGCCCGGGTTACCCGGTTCATAGGTTTAACGAGTTCATCTACTGGCTGAGTATGCTTCTTTTTTTTATCATTTGATTTTTTTCTTGATTTTACCCTACAATATTATATTGGTTTCGAAATAAACTGCACAATTTATTTTTATTTGTTTTTTATATGGTTATCACTATCTCAAATAAGTTTTTATTTTTAGGGTGCTCAATTTTACGACCATATATTTTTATCATATAATTAAAAAAAATTATAAAAAAAGTTATTAAATTCAATGGAGTCCATGACGTGGGTCGCTAGGGGACTAAAATCGATCTAATTTGTCATTATCTTAACATTTTTTTTAAATTATCATCTTGAAGTTTTTTTCAAAAAAATCTAAGCCTTGTTTTTATCATTTATCAAGATTGTATTTGAACACATAAAATCTATCAATTTAGATTAGACTAACTCCCTCGCAAGTTAATTGAAAATTAGATGTAGGCAAAAAGGTTGTGATGTTTCAAAATGAATCCATTAAATCATGTTCAATAACACAATTAAAAAAATTATTCATGCTTTTAATATTTTAAAAAATTAATTCGATCCATAATGAAACGCGGAATAATAAACTAGTAATTGATCGTAAATCAGAACATTGAAAACACATTTTCATCTTGATTGCTGATTTTTTGTTTCTTCAATTGCCTTCTCGCATATGTGATATTTTAATAGTTTATAGTTTCTTTTATTTATGTATTTTTTAGAATTAAAAGTTTTGATGCGATCTATGAATTTAACCAAGGGCTAATTTAATGAGATACAATTTAAAACTACAAAACAAAGACATGATTTAAAATAGGGTCAAAATAAAAAAGAAGAAGAAGAAGAAGAAGAAAGTAGGGTGTTACTCAAACGTAAAAAAATATTTTGGTCCAAATATTCTTCATTAACTCATTTTTTTTCTTTTAGTTTTAGGATTTTTTTTTGGTATAAATTTTTATTTTATTTATGTTTTAATCCATGAGTTAAAAAAAAAGATAGAAAATCACAAAAAACAAAGAGACGAGATAAAGTGGTTTTTTGACCACATTTCAACACATAAAAAAAGTTGACCTTAGAGTTAGAAGGTTTCAATCGACGATAGAAGTGTCAATAAGATGCTTATTGTTCTTTATCTTACTAGAAATAATCATGACTTGAGAAATTTTTTATTCGTGTTATTTTTATTTTTTTTACAGATTAAAGGGTGGTTTGATGATAAAAATAAGTTTATTGAGTTTTTTAAAGTATTTCTCAAGTGTTTTCAAGCAAAAAATATATTAAAAATAAAGTTTTTTTATAAAAAAGTCGAAACCTAACATTTTAGCCACCTGAAACGATTGTAGTATATACAAATAGATGATGTATCATATGCTTTGATTAAAAAAAAAAAAAAGATGACCAACATGTCATCCATCTTATTGAACCAAAAAGATAAAGAAACAAAAGTCAAGTACATGGAGTTGATATTCTTTTCATTGGATCATACTTATTTGTGTCGTCTAGGTTCTGATATTTGGACTCTTTTCAAAAAGCCTCTTCTTCTTTTTATTATTGTTGTTGTTGTTGTTGTTGTTATTGTTATCTTAAATTTTAATTAAAATTAATTATATAAAATAAAAAAATTATATTTAAGATATCATTCCATTAAATAGCATTCATTTATTTAGTTTTAAACTAGATTATAATATTTTTATATATTAGAAATAATTTTGTTAATTATTATATATGAACATACTATGCATTTTTTTTTATAGGTTTGTGATTGAAGTTAAATTTTAAATTTTTTCATGTTTTTATTGTAAAGTTTTTAAATGATTTTCTCAATCTAACTATCATTTTATTTTTTTTAATTGCTTATAAAATATCAAAATATGATTTTCAACGTGTTTTTTGTTTTGAAATTTGCTTTTCATATCATGATAATTTATTTTTTATTTTTAAAACAATACTTATGATAAAAAAGTTTTTAATCTTAAGAAAATAAATATATTAATAATGAAATGTAGTTTAAATTGAAGAGATGTGTTTTTCTTGGTTATTTAATTTCTTACAAAAAAATATTTTAATTTCCTTTGCTTTTAATTCAAAAAACATGCCATTTCTAAAAAAACATTTTGGTAAAAAAATTTGCATAAACGATAAAAGAATAACTTGTTTGATAAAATATTTTTTCATGGTAGCCTTTTGATTGTTTTTTCTTCTAATTGTTTAGACTTTTTATTCAATGAAATATATTGCTAAGAAAAAACTATTTTGTTGTAAGAAAAAATTAAATGTATCAGAAAATATAATTTTGAGAAAGAAAAATCCTTCTATAATTTTATTTGTTGTTTTTTCTAAGAATATTTATTTTTATTGTTATATTATTAATTAAAAAATTAATTCTAAAAACATTTCCCGCGACAGCAGGCGGGCAGCAAAACTAGTTTATATTAATGCTGTAAAATCTTAATCTTAGCAGACACGGTCTATTAGTAGTCGTGACAAGCAATAATCCACGTATTCATGCTTATATTCTTAATTCAAATTATTAATTTTTCGATTCTATAATGTACAGATTCAATAAGTCTATTCACTGTAAAATAGAATCATTCATGCTCTCTCTCGGTATTTAAACAAAAGTATCCTATTTTTCTTCTTCGGCAGTCCTAATTTAAATATCAAATCAAAGCACAACAAATATATAAATTTAACTTTACACTAATTTTATTTTACTCCGAAATATATAAAAATAATATTTTTTTATTTTTTAAAAATTACTGTTAACATCAGCGTATTAAAATAATCTAAAAACATTAAAACAATATTAATTTGAAGCAAAAAAAATAAAAAAATTTTAATTTTTTTCAAAAATAATTTTGAAATGCAAAAACAAACAGGGCTAAATTTTTTAAAAATAAAAATTGAAATGGAAATGTAAGAACAAAATATGAGGCAGGAGTAGAAAGATAAAATACTGATAAAATAATTAATATTTTTTAATGATTTTCTTAAAAATTGCGAGCTTTAGACACCTAATTTAGGATTGAGAAAGTAAACTCTATTAATTATTATACATTGAGATAATTAAAATAGAAATTTACCAAATTATATAATTTTTATTCTCCAAGTCAAAATTAGCTTCGTAACGGGTTGTTTTCTAGAGCTAAATATTTTAAGAAATCATTGAGAGTCAACTCTACTAAAATCTCATTGAAAGAAATTAAACAATCGATCATTTACGTTAAATGAAGGCTATATAATTAAGGACTAAACTCTATTAATTAGATACTCGTAGTGGTGATTTTTTATCCATTGGCCACGTCATTCCACGTGGTTAGGTTATAATTATAATTAGAACTACTACTAATAAATCAAAATTCATCATGTCATTGTTACTGTACAACACACTCATGAATCGTTAATCTATTATAAACATATTAATTAAAAAAAATAAAAAAATTTAATTATTTTTTAAAAATATTTTTAAAACGTGAAAACAAATAAATTATCTAATAAAAACCATGAATTATGCATTTATTATCTTATTTGTTTTTACATAGAAATATTATTTTTAAAATATATATATTTTAATGATTTTAGATTATTTTAATATTTTAACATAAAAATAAAAAATAATATTTTAATATATTTCTAAAAACAATATTTTAAAAAATAATTATTATTATAATATGTAAAACAAACGAATAACATTTTAAAACCCATACTCTACTACCCTAAAAGGACAGTTAACGACGTCAAGTAACTGCCACGACGTAAATGGCCAGTCCCTTTCAGTTTCAACGTCATCAAAGTTGATTAACCTGACTAGAGTTAAAACCTGACTAGAAGTTATCATTTGATTCGCCACTCCCTTTTTACAGTTCCATTCCATCTCTCAAGCGATTTATTCCTTGGAAAATCTATTACAAGTGATTTGTTATGGCGAGTCGGCATCGATACAAAGAGATATATTGAAGCCTGGTTAATACAAGCCATTTTAAAGATTTTATAGCAGCCAGTGGAGTCCAGTCCAAGATATTAATATGCGCACCCACATACTGACACTCACACACTACGATACTATTTATTTTTATATTTTAAATTATTATTTTAGTATTTTTAAATTATTTTGAAATACTATTTAAAAAGTAATTTTCAAAAAATAAAAAAATATTATTTTAAATATTTCTAAACAAAAAAACATTTTAAAAAAATAATCGGTATCACAATTATATCATTTCTGGAATTTGGCATTGAAAACACTGATCAATACGAACTGTTTCTCGTCAATCCGACACCGTCTAAATGATAGAATCCAGGGAAAAAACAGAGAAAGAAGGAAAATGCTTCCACTTTTTATAAAAACCACACGTGCTTGGAGGTGCCTCCAAGAAATCCCATGGCGTGGAGAATTAAGAGACATGATCTGTTTACTTTAAGAAAAAGATTATTTTTCTTGTCCGGGATTGTCTCCTCGATAAGATTTTGATACTTAGGTTAGACGATGCTTAATTGTTGGATTAAGAGCAAAATTTGCCATCAAATCGTTGCTTTTGTGGGCATCAAAAGGTAGATTGCAGATCTCGAAAGGGTTATTTTAATTTGTTTTAATCTAGTCTTTCAAGAACATTTGGCATTGGTCTTGTAAATTCTTGACTAACAAGGACTGAAAAAATTGTTCTCTTGAGCTACCGCAAGGTGCTGCTGCTGTGCTGCAGCTGCAATGCATATTGGATTCTAAGCTTTAGATGGGCCTCAACTTCTCATGCTTTAATTAGCCCACAAAAAACAGAATATCTCTCGAACACAAGGATTGATGCCCATTTTCTGTGTTTTAAAATTGTATTTGAAAAAAATTAAATTTATTTTTATTTTAAATTAATAAATTTTTACTTTTTCAGATCATTTTAATCCACTGATATTAAAAATAATTTTTTAAAAAATAATAATAAAATATTACTTTGATACATTTTCAAATAAAAATCAATTATAATTACACTCTCAAACACCACTTCAAACACCTTTTCAAAGCAAGACTTCTCTTTTTTCTCTCTTTTATATATATATATATATATATATATATATATATATATATATATATATATATCCACACACACCAAGTGTTTCTAAGAATCTTAAATTAATTTAGATGAACATTGGATGATGGATCATTACACCAAATAAATTGATTACTTGACAAAAAAAACGAATAATTCCAAATCCATGAGCTCAACCAAATCAATCTTAACTTACTTGGACTTAAAGATATCCATGGCATCCTATGTTTTATGGGAATCGATTTTCCTCCATTGAATCCTCCATTGGGTCTAGGCTGTCATTAATTAAAAAGAACATCTTTTAACATTTTATCACTGTTTTTTTTTTAATATAAAAAAATTCAAATAAAAAGAATATATTCCTGTTTTCAAATGATAAAAATTCATTAAAAAATATATTTTAAAAAAATATTTATTTTATATTTTTATTTCCATCCCTCAAACCATATAAGTTTTGTTTCTTTGTCTCGTAACACTAAAAATTCATTTGTTTTTATATTTTAAAAATATCTAATTACATTTTTGTTGTTGTAAAAACAGACCTAATTATCATGTAAAACCATAAATGGAGGCCCTTATATAAAAATTAATCCACCAAAACTCAGCCTACCTAGTTCTAACTGGTCCAGTACTTCTGTTGAAATCAAAATTTATAATTAAACTTTTAGAAAAGATAAATTATCATGCAAATGAATAGAAAGCATAGTTATTAAATTTAACTAAAATTGGTAAGTTTACTCGACAAACTCGTAAATTATAATTCATAGTCTAATCTAGTTTCAATTTGAATTTGAAATTGTTTTGATATTAACTCGATCAAATTCTAGTAACTGGATGAATTATCTTGTAATTTAATTAACTTGATCAAGTTTAATTTGGATCAATTTAGGTTAAAATCAATGATTTTTTTTTAAATGAAACGTATATTTAAAAAAAAATATCAAAATTGATCCTACAAGGAGCTCATGACCCAAAGAGCTCAATTCTTAGACACTAAACTAGCCTATTAGCTGGCATTACACTATTAGTTAGAGTAATTGTTTTTTCAAACACAAATAAAAATAAAAATTTAGGTGTTGCTATCGTGTTTTTTTTTAAAAGAAAACATATTTTAACAATAAATTTAAAATCAATATGAGAAGCTTGTAGGGATAATCTTGACAAAAATAATATGGGAAGCTAAATATCTAATTAACTCAATGTTGAATGATACAATTGGCAAAAACAAAACACACTCATTTTTTTCTTAAAAAAATAATTAAAGTGAACTTGGGTTAATTAATCAAACTCTTGACGCAAATTATGCATGCTACAGGATTCAATAAAATTTTTATCCCATGGATAATTTTTCATTTAATAGATTTATATAACAATAAAGTGCATGTGATTTTTTGTATGAAATATCTTTTTTTTTAAGAACATGACATGCTCGTGAAATTGAGATAAAAAAGGGTGATATTGTAATTTTTTTTTAAATTAGGTTAAATAAAAAAATAGACCATTAATAACAAATGGTGAAATTATATTTTTTTAAATCGAGGGACAAAAAATACACGAAACAGAAAAAAACAACAACAATAAACTAGATATTTTAGCTTAACTCGTCAAACTTGTGATATAAGTCACATACTCAACCGAGTTTAACATTTTTTTTTTTCATAAATCTATATTAAAAAAAAACAAAAATGATCAAAAAAGATCCTAGCATCACGGGCCTATGGCTCAGTGCACCAAGCCTTTGAAAGAAACAACCCAGGCGGGTGGGCATTTTAGTTCATGCCCGTGTGCATGAACTTTTTTTTTTCCATATTTTAAGGGACAAACAATCTATCATTCACCTAGTTTTTCTTAAAAGACAAACGACGCGTCGTGTGTTAGTTCAGATTTTGATCACCACCATTGTGGGCTAAAAATTAGGGTTAAGGTTTTGTTATCTAAAAAACCCATCTTTCAATCCATTTAAAGCCAAAAGCACTCTAAAACTAGTACTAGAACATGTAAACACCAATTTAGCAACCCAATAAACTCAAAAAATAGCTCAAATCACAAAATTAAACTAGATAAATTTTTTTCATCATCGATTTGGATATGTTTTTCTATGCAATATCGAGGCTCAAAACAACCATTATAAAACTCCTCTCATCAAATGAAACCTATTGACACCAATTTAACAGCTTTGATGGTCGAAATTGGTGTAAACGATGACTTTTTTTTTTTCATGCTAGAATTCAACGATTTACTCTCTCTTCTTTCACAAGAAATATTGAAAGTTAAGGAAACTGAAGTTTGATATCAAAATTAAATTTTTGATAATTAAAGGGACCAATTATCTATAAAACAAGAAACAGGGGCCATAATAAAATTTTTATATGAAATTTGAAGCCTTTATCTATTTTACCTTCCCTTTTCATTTTGATCCCTTGTATTTTAATTCAACATTGTTTTTACAAATAAGAAAAGAAAAATAATTAGATGGGGTTTAAAAATACTCCATTATACCAAAATAATAATAATAATTAAAAGATCAAATTTAGAATTTATAAAAAATTGATTATTTCAATTCACAATAATTCATAAAAAATGCACATTAAAAACACAATGGAGGGTGTATTTGACATTTTCCCAATCCTGTAGAAATTTAAAAAATCCCGCTGTATAGATTCCCTTCACTTCACGCTACCTCTGGTTCCACACCTAGCATCCTCTCTCTCTCTCTCTCTCTCTCTCTCTCAAAAGAAGCTTTTAAAAAATCTCTGCAATCCTAGCCTTCTTCTTCCTGCTACTTCATCAGAATCTCTTCTCTCGTTTACGGTCCGTCTCTCTCTCGCTCCGCCTCACGTTCATTTCTCTCCATTATTTATTCAAATTTCGTTGTTATTTTGAATATCGTGTTGATTTTGTTCTTATAATCACACCTTAAATTATCATTTTCAAGAATTTTTTTTTATTAATTCAATTTTATTGCTTCCATTAATCGGTTTTATTTAGGTTTAGATATCGTACGAGTTCACGCCCTTGATTTCTGGTATTTTTTCAAAAATAATTCAGGCCGTACAAAATCTTGTTAGTGTTTACTAGAATCTGTGTGATCGAGTGAGGTTAAGCTAGATAAGTCGAGAAAAAATAATAATTACATAATACTCAGAGAAGTCGGTTTGTTAATGATAATGTTTTACACATCGATCTCTGTTTGGCTGTGATTAATAAGCATATTTTTCCGATTTAGTAAAAATAAAAAAAGAGTTATCTCATGACTTTTGGTCACGTGGAATTTTGAATAAACTTGAACTAATATTAGTGAAATAAATATAACCCTAATTAGATTAAATGTCATGTTTCTTATTCAAGAAATTGAACGTGAAATTTTATGTTGCTTTTTGATCATTCTATTCTCTTGTATGCAGATACGTCACAGCAGTTTCAGATGGGAGTAGATAACATGCTTAAGATGATAACGTGAGTTAATCAGCATAAGAAATTGTTAAAATTGCTGTTACTGTTTTAATTTCTGAAGAAATATGGCAGAAGTGGTTTTTTTTTTTTTTTTTTTTTTAAACTTCTCTTTTGCTTCAAGTTCTGAGTTTAAACTCTGTGCAGTGAAATTGATCAAACCGCGTGTGGGGTTATGGAAGAGATAGGGAATGCAGAGATACTGCTTTTGAGAGGAAGAAAAGCTTGGAGGAAGAGAAGGGAAGGTTTCAGAAAGCTGCTTATGCTGTACTAGGCATGCTCAATAAGAATTGTAAGCTTACAAGTCTTGTGCTGTTACCTTTTATGTTTTTAGTAGAGCTTGGCATTCAGAGTGTAGCTATTGTTTTCCATTCATTTGAAGATACTGTATCGGTTAAGTATATAAAGGCACAGACCCATCAACAGTCACAAAATATGTACTTAAACATAGGAGCATGTATTTCCCTCCCCTTGTCATATATTATACATCTCAAACTTTTAATATGTTTCTACAAAATTCACTGAAATGAGCTGCACATGGAGGCTGATGATGGAATGTTGGTTTTGTGTTTTAAGATTCAAAAATAAACAATCGATCATTCTCTCTTAAAGCATCCAATTCTTCCACTTCTGAACCATCCTCCATGAGAATTTTGTTTCCACGCTTGCCGAACTTCTTTTCTGCATCCGTCAAATTTATCAAGGTTTAGCTTCAATTGGTGAGCAAACAATGAATGAATTCGGACTTTTAGTGATATAGGACACATGATGCGAACTTGTCATGCTCTTCATGCACTTATCTGGCCTTTCTTTGATGTGGGAACGGAGATTGTCTTGGGCCTTTTGGCTCCTCAATTTTTGAAAATCTCTTTCCAGTTAGTATTTTGTCAGTTGTATATATGCTTCTTTTTTAGTGTTTGAAGACATTTCTTATATCTTTTATTAATTGTTAAAACCGATATCAGCATCTGAGAATAGATACTCGTTTCACAACCATGTTACCTGCTACATTGAATAGATCTTCTATAGAATCGGGCAAATGTATGAGCTTTCCGTTTGTGTCCCCCGTTGGACTTTCATTTGGATGATGCCCATGTATTATCACTCGTGTGGGATATTTGCTTGCTAATGAAGTAGAATCTTCTGGTGTTCCTGAAAACGCATGGGATGAAGCTCAAATCTTTCATTAGTTGTGAAATCACCCAACCCCCTATCCACCCAAAAAAAAAATCTAAGATGAAATGTAAATTTAACAATCTTTATTTCCCATCCTTTTTTTCCTGCTTGGCTGCTCTATGATGTTTGAGTAGTTTTGGTTTAAGTGTCATTTTTACCTTCTAAATTTGTTTCTCTTTGAGAATTTACTGCATCAGAACTTGGCAACTCCTCATTTGCTGTTGCTTGCTGCAAGGAAAAGATAATGACCGTTATATAGAGAATACTAATTAGAACTGCTTTCCAGATTTTATATTGGCCAAACTGGTATTATGCATTTACCAGAAACACTATAACATTCAGTACAATCCAAAACATCTTTTGGAGTGACTTGATACATGTCTGGGAGCCAGTATTGATAAATAATAAATCTGAAAGGCCGGATCAGAAAAGTCTGCTATGATACATGCAATTTCAAAGCTAGTTCTGAATGTCTTGAGTGATGCTGTTAACATTTTTTCTTTTCTTTCTTTTTTTGGGTTTATACGTTGGTAACTTCAATTACAATTGAAATGAGGACAATACACTATTCTCTTGTATCATTTAAAAGCAATTCAAATTCCAATGCCATAAAAGGTTTATGCATAGTTGAAAACAACCTTTGCCTTTACTGGCAGATAAGTGCATTAAGATGACTCTGTTTAGTCAAAGTATTTGTTTAACACTAGTTAAATTGATTGAAGATAGAAATATACCTCTACAGTTGTGTCTCCCAGCAATTCCTTGAGAGAGGGTATTTCTTGTTGCATCTCTTGTTTTAAGTCCTTCATGTACTGCACTCAAAGAGTCATTATAAATAACTACATCAGCTTCAGTTTAAATTGCAGTTCCGATACATGTGCTGGTGGGCGTACAACTGATTATATTTGGTCATGCAATGAGACAAATAAGTTCTTTAACCTGAGTGAAGTTGGAGATAATTGTTTTTCCATCTTCGCTATGGGGCTGCACCATTTGCTTGAGATGATGATGACTGAGCCGGATGACCTGGGAAAGTCTCTTGGTCCTCATAGTAAAAGGCTGTGGGATGTTGAACACAACCCCTATTTCCCCTGCCACATCTGAAGGTCCTATCTTTGACAAAACCTGAACATCATGAACATATAGTGTAGATTTGTTTTGAGTTTCGCTATCATTTCCTGAGAGCTTTCTCATATTAGTTTGCCTATGCTATCCTATTTCTTTAAATTCAAGAAAGTATCAATACTAGGATAAATGAGATGTGCAGAGATCACTTAAGAAATATTCTGTACCTTTTCTTGTGGCCATAAACATTATTCTGCTTATTATATTTGCATTGTGACTCCTTGTCTTCTCCTATTATTTCCCAGTTCTATTACATCTACTTATCATTATGTACTATTATCACAGGTAGGACTGGAATTTATTTTCTGATATTGTGCCTTGAACTTTATATATAGTGATTTCCTGAACCTTCTTTTGTTGATCTGCCACAACAGGATTCGAGACAGGATCTGTGAAGCATTACCCTTCAGGGATTTGCATCCCTAGCATCTGCTCTTTGGATAAAGTGATGTCTCAATTAAACGGCATGTGTGACTATAGCATGATTTCTTTTCTAAATATATTCTTGACTGCCAGGAAAGTTCCCGAAGCCTCCCCAAATGACCACTTCTTAAATAAAAAGAATAGCTGCTGACTGGTGATGATAAAATCGTACTTGCAGAGTCTTTGCTACATATACGCAGGATGAATCCCCTTTACAATCATCTGCAGTAGACTTTTCCTCTTTCATCTGTTATACGCCAGGATGGCCTAACCTAGTTCAACTTATATGCACTATTCCTTTGTAGGGAAATCTTATTATGTAGAACATGCATCATGCATGCATAAGGTGTCATCGTTGTGCCTAAATGGGGTATTCACTCAATCACTAACATATTTTAGCGATATGATTATCAGCTAATTTATTTCTTGACTATTTGGTACTAGAAAATCCAATTTATTTCAGGAAGTGATGTTTTGATGCATGTATTTGAAATTACCTGCTCTGTTCCATTCGTGTACACCAGCACGTCCTGCAATTTGAGTCACAATTCAGATTTTATTTCTTACTTTACATGGATGAACTTGATAGATATGTGAGCATGGGGAATACCAGCGTTCCAGATACTAAGATGTAAAACTCTGTGGGAATCTCGTTTTGTAAAATAATTTCAACCTTAGGTGGAAAATATTCTGCTTTCATTTCTGTTACCTGGAAGAAAGCACAAGAAAATCCAGAGTTAGCATTACTTTGTTATAGGCATCAATCATAATTTCTACCTTCTGTCTTAATACAACGGTGTCTTAATACAACGGTAGCTATACCAGTGTCTTTACTGATACAAGTTTTACGGAGAGCAAAGGGCATTTACCAACTGGGTAAGAAGATCTTCAGAAACTCCTTTGAATAGGTAGGTGCTTGCAACAACATCATGGAAAAGATGTAGAGCAATGCTGGATCTGATTGCTTTTGGTAAGTCCTCTAACACTTCTTCTTGCTGCAACTCTGCTGTCTTGAACTTGAGTTGCATATGTGCTAGCATTTGCTCTTTCAAACCTTCTGGGAGTCTGTTCTTGCTTGCATATCTTAATATCTGATTGATGGCATTCCTCTGCGAAACACCAAACAATAGTAGATTATTAAGTAGCACAATGCAGTTGTGTTCTGTTAGATTGTTCTAGCTGTAGGATTGTTATATAGACGAAAGACTCGACCGTGACTTGAGCGTTCCAGTTTTAGGTTGTTAAGGCGTGTTTGGTTAAGTAAAATTAGCAAGCAAGTGGATTAAACTATAGAAGACTCCAAATTTTATAGATATTCATAGTCCTGTAGAAACCTTTGACAGAATCTGTTGCATAGATACAACATATAGGTAGGGTAAAAGAGAAATTACCATAGCAAAAGTACGGACCGCGGCATGGACAATGAGATTTGTCATGTTTCCGATTATATAAGCTGTGAGGCCAATGTTGAATAGCATGTAAAACATATTAAAAATTTTCTCTCCTGTGTTTACTGCATGCAAGTCTCCGTAGCCAACAGTGGTTAGAGTGACAATTGACCAGTAAATGGAGTAAGTGTAACCCAACCAGATGCTTCTGTGTTTGAAATCTTTAACCTGAACTCCAATCCATGTATTGCCTGCTGTTTTATGATGGGCAGCAAGCCAGTAGTAGAAGCATCCTGCCGAGTGAACCGCAAATAGTGTAACCTGCCATGGATGAAAGATCAAGTCTTGATGGGAATGAATGAATGGCGCAGGGCGTATAAAACTCAAAAGTTATTGTTGTGGTGGTGAAGGAATTGACTATTACAGTGATTAGTTTCATTAATCTGGTATAAAAGTAGCTGAAGCGTGTGTCTTTCTCTAGCCTGTAGAAAATAAGTTGATGATTAGTGTAGAATAAGCACACCCTCCTCTCTGTTAGACAGTAGTGAGATTTACCTTTTGTAGAGTTCAGCCACACGCCTGAGTCGCCAAAGCCTAAGCAAGTTGAGGAAACCGAAGATCTCTCCTTCGTGCATTTCGCCAGTTATGATTCTATAAATGATTTGAAATGGTAGAGTTGAGGCTACGTCCATGGGGAACAACAACCTGGTGATATACCTGAGAAAACATGCGAGAAGAGAAGTGTTATCTTTCAAATCAAATTTATTACTAGGAAAATAAATGTTTTAAAAAAATTATTTGGTATAAAGATTATAACGGAAAAGGTGTCAAATCATTAGATTAAATCTTAGCAGATTTATTATGAATTTAATTTAGGGTTTATTTTACAATAGACATCTCAAATCCCTCCATAATTAGGAGTACATCATCAAGGATCCTCGAGCTAGATAATATTTTCCTCCAACTTCTTAACTTGTATGGTTTTTCTCTCTATAATTTTTACAAGTTTGAGTATTCATATGAGATCATGCATTGTTAGTTCACATTTGTATAGGATCAGCAGTTGTATCTTCGAGAGTCTATCACCATTAACTTGCTGCTTTAAAAACTTTTCTTCAGAGAATGCACTCTACTTTTAAGAAAAATAGATTCATACGCCACGACCAGTACATTTATTTTTTCATTTTTATTTTTATTATCGATATTAAATTATTTTTCAATATTTTTATTCATTTACTTCAATTTTTCCTACGAGAAATCCATGATTGCATGGTGTCAGAGAACAGGTTCTTAGAAATGTAAAAAAGATTTTTAGAAACTAAATTCAAAAAAAAATTTAGAAAAGGTTTAGAAACATAAAAATATTCTTTGGCGACAAGGAGAGTTATTCTAGGAATAACTTTTTGTTAATGGTTACGCATTGCAATGAGTACTGTGCAATTGTTGTAATCTATTATATTTGAGAATTACAAATGTAATTGGGGTTATTTTTTAAAATATTTTTATTTAAAAATATATTAAAATAATATTTTTTTATTTTTTAAAAATTATTTTTAATATCAGTACAAAATGATCTAAAAATATTATAAAAAATATTAATTTGAAACAAAAAAAAAATTTAATTTTTTTTAAAATGCAAAATAAATAGGGAATTGACTATCTAACCATAGGGATATCTTAAACCCTGGGTTTATCTTTTTAACTTGACATTAGCCATTGTGGTTGTAGGTGAGGTGAAGAATGCTATAATAAGTCAAAAAATATAATACAAATTAATGTAACATTTTCTCATTTCTCTTTTCATATGCTTACCTAGCTATTCTTATTTATCATCCGTTACATTTGTTTTTATAAAAATTTAGCATGATTTGTTTGAACGCATAGATTTTTTTTTTCAAAAAAAAAAAAAAACAAGATTCAGATCCTTTCAACCTTTGATCACTTGACAGAAATACCCTACCGTTAGAAGCCACCCAGTGATAGTTCTGTCATAAATTTATGGCAGCTTCTTCTATTTTTAGGGCTAAACTGGAGTAATTTGTTGTGAAATTAAATGAATGTGTTGCTGTGATTTGGAATCATACCGTGCTGCAATTTTCTTGTGATCATCCACAAGAAGATAGGTCGAATTGTCCAAATAAGCCACAAAGAAAGTTAAGACAATATCAGCGGCGAAGAAGGCATCAACCACCAAATCTACGGGCAAAAGTGCTCCGGTAGCGGCTTTCTTAAAAGCCAGTTCAAAAGGAGATGCCCATGCTGAGTATACCACCAACACCACAAGGAACGTTTGCCACCACCTGCATCACATTAACATTAATTCTTGTCACGAATGAAGCATATAATTACTCGGTAAAAAACTTTAGATAAACATTGTAGCATTTGTACTTGTCAAAAATTATTTTTGCATGACGCAAAGTTCCTATAGAAATTCCTATTAAATTAATTTTGTATATTCTTACTCTCAATCAGTTCCATGACTTGTTTTTCCATTCAAGTTATTAAGTATATTTAGAAAAAAAGAGAAACGACAAAATTTGATTCCACAGCAAGGTTGTCAAAATACTTATAAAATTATATGATTTTACAATTTAATTTATATTTAATATGCAAAATCAGATTAAAAATTCAAATACCAATAAAATCAGATAAAATCATGCAAACTAGATAAAATCATGCAAATTCGTGAATTTTATGAGTTTTGATGAAGTATAAATACTATATTAATTAACGTTTTTTTCTCTTAAATTAAACAAAAAAAAGCCTTAGCCCACTCCTCTCTCTCTTTCAAATCACCAACACCAATCTCTTTCTTTCTTTTTTTTTGGTTGTGTCTTAAGGTCACAAAACTTGGTAAAAGACATGTTTAAGGGTTGTTGCCGGTAATTTGGTATCCATTTTTTAATGTGAGTTTTTAAAGTTTGTTTGTCAGTGTAAAAATAGTTATTTTCAAAATATTTTTTATTTAAAATATACTGAATTAATTTTTTTAAAAATTTATTTTTGATATTAGCATATTTAAATTATCTGGAAGTACAAAAAAAAAGAGATTAATTTAAAACAAAAAAATTCTTTTATGTTTTTTCAAAAACATTTTTTTAAAAATAAACACACTCTTAATTTTATTAATTATTTGACTGCAACTACTGGGGTTTTATGTTGGCATATGGGGTTATAACTGAAATTATAATTTCTTCTCTGATAAACAATGTGTTAATGATTGTCTTTGTTCTCATAGGCACACCTGATGCCTTGATTCCTTATTTTTGTGCTGCTTTACCAGACTGGAAAAACGAAAGCCTGCCCCTTATGGCAAGCCATTCCCCCCCTTCTTTTGTAAGTTGTTTACTTCTGAGGATGCACTTATAATTACTAACCTAGCCTTATTTGAATTTTATATTGTTTATTTTACTTTTATTAATTGTGTTATACTAATATTTATATTTATTATTTGATTAAGATTATCTATATAATTAGTTAAAAAAAAATTATTTATAATTTAATAATCTGAATTTTATTATTTTTCATGTCATGAAAATTGTTCCACAAATGTTCGAATTGGTGAAACAATTTTGGCTCGGTGCATTCGATGGACTCATTGGAACATGGAAGTTAGAAATATTAGCATGACTAATCAGGAAAATTTTTAATCAAATTGTTTTTTTTTCTTTTTTATTATCACAAATAAAACCATATTTTCTTAGAAACAAGGAATTTTGTCCATGTTGAGTTAGAGATTCATTTGGTATTAGTATTTCCTATCTCTAAAAAGTCTCAAATCCCTATTTTGAAAAGAAAAGAAAAGAATTTATGATTATGTGAGTGGAGACATTATCACGTGAACCCTAGTTCGCCAACTAGATCATGACGAAGCTAATGATGTTTTTACATATTATTAAATTTGTCCATATTATTTTCTTGATTGACATATTATTAATTATTTCATTCCATGATACTATTAATTATGAAAATATTCACATTTTAAATATAATTTACTAAATTTATGATTAGACAAATTTAAAGATTTGTAATAAATTTGTTGGTTGGTGCATGGTCTTGGATAGCGAGCTAGGTTCATTTCGTGAGTTATTAGGCAATATGCAATTTAAATTAGAGGCGATCATTTTTGGTTTGGTTCGATTTTTATAAAAAAAATAACCAAATTAATTTTTTTTTATTTTAAAAAAACCGAAACTGAACTGAAACCGGTTCAAACTGACCGGTTTTGATTTTTTAGAACAAAAACCAGTTCAAACCGGTTTGGCTTAGTTTTTTCAGTTTGGCTCAGTTTTTTCGGTTTGGCTCGATTTTGGCTAGATTTTTTCGGTTTTGTTTGGTTTTTTCACTTTCAGGCTTATAAAACCGAAACCGAACCGGCCAGTTTTTTCAAAATTTTAATCGGTTTAATCAGTTTTTTTTCACGGTTTAGTTTTTTTGTTATTTTTTTCTGATTTAATCAGTTTTTCAATTTTTTTACTCATCTCTAATTAAGAAGTTAAATTGCAATAAAATACAACTCCGACCCAACAAACGCATTTATCATTTTTAGAATTTCCTACACTCTTTTTTTTTGTACATACAAACCATACCTGTATGCACACATGATGCTCTTTTTTTTTTTTTTTTTTGGGAGAAAATGGGTATTGCCCATTTCATACCTTAAGGCCCAGCTACTTTCCATAAAATCTCAAGTAAATCATCGTCCACCTTGAGCTTCGAATCAATGTGTTCATAAGACAAATCATTTTCTTGAAGCATACAAATAATATTCCACAGGATAACCTCGAGACCAGATCCCTACTAGCAAATCTAAGATTGTAAGAGTATTCTACACTCTTGTAAGAGTCAAATAATGTAATTGACCCGAGTACTCCTTGGTCCCCATCTATTTAATGTTCGTTGAAATTTGGATTTATGATAGCAAGAGGTATTAATAGCGACGAACTAGATCAAGTTCCTCCCCTCCCGATAAAAAAAAATAAATTAAAAATGTGTTAATTTAAGAGGTCCGCCGCTTTAAATAATTTAAATTTAGCCCCTATTAATTACCCCATCTCACGGATGAACCATGAACACTCACGGACGCCAACTACAAGCTATGCCCAGTACCGCTCAATATAGAAGTAAATTATAGTTTTTTTTATCCTATAATTTTAATGCTATTTTCATTTCTTTATATTCTTCTTCAAATTAAAATCGTTAGTCATGCACATCAATTTTAATGCTATTTTCATATATATATATATATATATATATATATATAAATTTTCTGGCGGAAAAGAATGGAGTTTTATATTTATGAACAAGAAATCGTACTGAATTAAAGAAGGTGGCCGGAAAAAAATAAAATTAAAACGGAGAAGAAATCAAGCAAGTAAACTCACCGGTATCTTCTATCATATGGAGCGATAACATACTTCTTCAGGTGTAAGTAACCATCATCAACAACAGTTCCAAAAGCCGGTAAGAGGCTGCTGGAAACTGAGGCTAAGTTCTTTGTGACGTCTCCACTCGAACGTCTTCGAAACGGAAATGGCAACGGTGACCTTCTTTCCGATCTGGACATTATTGGCCGGACCCCTACGTAAATATTAGGCGAAAGGGGGGGAGAGAGAGAGGGAGAGAAGCTCAGAAAGAGGACTTCGTTCTCTGTATGTACAAGACGTCTTCCATTTGTGTCTTGGACTCTGAATAAGAAAAAATAGTGCGAGGAGGGTGGTGATGACTGATGACCTTTCATAGAATAATAATCAATATTGTATGCTGGGAAGATTGTTTTTTTTATTAATTTTGGATTTTTCTATATATGTACAAGACGTTGAAAACTATTTTATTAAATAAAATGTGGAGAGTTGACAAAGCTTCGCCTCCGATTAATAAATTTCCGTGCAATTATAGCGGCAAGCGCGCCAATGGCATTTATTATTATTATTATCATCAATATTCAATAGTAATAAATTAATAATAATACATTTCCTTGCAATTATAGCGGCACGCACGCCTTGGCATCATTGGAGCTCCACCGCCATGTCTAGCAATTATAAGTGACTTTATTTATTGTTATTATTATTATTATTATATGGTGCTATTGACTAGTGCTGCTACCTGGCAATATATTAAACCAATAGCCTGCCAGTAACTCTGATTTTACCGGCACTAATTTTACTGGGTGGAGACATAACTAAAACGAAAGCTTCGTTGAAAATCACAGCATAGCTTTTCTACTCTGTAGTGGCAGTACTCTCCCGCTTTATCACACACCCGTGCGCAAGTTCACTAAACTTTTTTTCTTTTCCGAATAACGACAAAATGGACTCCACTAGTAAACCACACTTTAGTGCATGTTTAGCTGCTGTTTAATTTATTTTTCGTCAAATTCTGAATTAATTTTTTAATATTTTTGAATTATTTTATAGGTCAATGTAAAAAATAAATTTTTAAAAATAAAATAAAAATTATTTTCATGTATTTTTAAATAAAAAATACTTTAAAAAACAATTCTTAAATAACTTGATTATTACTTTCAAAAACATATCTGGTATGGAAGATTTCAGGACAAACAACTTTAGATTGTATTCATTGGGTCTGATAACACAATTAATTACTTGCTTAGGGACACCTAATTAAAAAGATTAAGGTATAATAATTTTTTAAGGTTTATTTAAGATCTAGTGACACAAACATTAAGAAGTTCTAAAAAAATAATATTTCTGACGTGTCATCAATGAATTATTATAATGAATGTACTAAAATTATTATTCTCCATCGATATCCAGGTGTCATCAACAAATATTTAATTAAAAAAAAATAATATTACTATCTAATAACTTAGAACCCACGAACCAGAACTAGGTGGATTTTAGAAAACAATACCCAACATTCCAGACATTGAATCTAAGGACAGGCTTACATGCCTAAAATACTGATAATATTGGATATAACAAAAAAGGAAATTAAAACTTGTAAGAAAAAGAAAAGGGTTGACTACATACTATTGATCATATCAACATTTTAATTAAAATTTATACTCAAAAGGATAAAGTTGACATTCTAAATATATTATTGTTCAAAAATTATATAATAAGCCCAATTATATATATTTTCCCATTTTTTTAACCATATATTCAAATGTTAGGTGTGGATAAGATTATATATATATATATATATATATATATATATATATATATATATATATATGCATGCGCGGGCAATATTATTTTATTTTTATTGCTTACGACATTCTGTATGAAACATGAAACCTAGAAGACTTGTTCTATTGACGAGGGTAGAGGAAAATCAATCCCATGCACAGCTCAGCTTGTGCTAAAACAAAAACCTTAAAACTAATAACCTTTTATGTTCCAAATAAATTATTTTATGTTTTTTAACTTCAGGGTTTTTTACAGTAATAACAAAGTTCAAGGCCTCTATGCTTGAAAACATCACATATTAGTTGCAAACTAGTTATCTAGTTGGTGCTTTGCTTAGGTCAGATAAAAAAAAATAATGCAAAAAAAAAAAAAAAAAAAATTCATTACCGGGTAAGAAGATTAATCATGATTATAAATTCAAAATAATGCCCCAATAAATATCATTATTATTAAAATGCTATTTTTTTTAACCATATACAAAGTCGGAATTCTAAAAGATAGACATTGAATAAAACATTTAATCATGTCTATGAGTAGCCATCAAAGTTTATTAGTTTATTTATTTGATGACATTTTTTATATAAGAAAAAAACAATAATTTAAATTTTATTGAAACAAAATAATTTTTTAGTGTAACTCTCATTAATATCTGTCACTTTTACAAATAAATACTTTTTTGTTGTTTTATATCATTTATTTAATGAAAATAAAAAACAATCACTCTAAACATAAAAAAAATCTTAGACACTTTAAAATAAAAATAAAAAAAGTATATTTCTAGTTAAAATTTTTTTATCTTATTAAATTGTGTGGGTCACCTCAACTTGGCTTATATTTCAAATATTTAAATTGTGTGGAAATTGAACTAATATGATCTAATCAATTTGGTGCCTCCAACCATAACTTGGTTGACTAGGTCAAAACCAGGTTTTACTATAAAAAAAACTCTAGACATCGTTGTTTTAATATTTTTTTTTACAAATATCAACATGATGATGTTTTGAATGGACCCGGGTCTTCAGGTGTTGCCTAGCTATTCGGTCGACTAGGGCAAACTCGATTTGCTTCTTAAGAAAAAAGCTTAAAACAACATCGATCTAACATTTTCTTTAAAAGAATATTGGGATGATGATATTTTGGATAAATCTAGGTCAAACCAGGTTAACCCACTCAACATGGGATTTAGATCATAGCATTTTCCATTTTAAAGGGAAAAAATAAAACCAAGCCTGCATGCCTAGGTTGATTTCTTCTTCTTTTTTTTCATAGAGGCAGATAATATGTTGATCATTCTATTTTTAAAAAAATAAATAAATAAAACGACACATCATCTTGAAACCAAGTTTTAAATCACTACAAAAGTGTGGTTGGAAAATTAAAGTGTGATGTTTTGGACCCTAAAAACCTATTTTGACCTGTTCATATATGAAAATACCTCAAAAACATCATATAAGCCTTAATACCCATTTCTAACCCCAAAACACCCTAAAATTACTCTAAAAAACAAAAATCAATTGAATTAGAAAAAACTAAACGGATCCCAATCTACTTTTTCAAAAACACTACCATCATTGATCTCTTCTAAAAAAGACAAACCCATTAAGAAATACCGTTTTCAGTGCCAAAAAATGGCAAAACCAAATATTTTCTCTTTTCTCTACTGTTTTTTGACAACCCTTTCTCTTCTGCCTCAAACTTAAGGACTGATACAAAGGAATTAACGGAGGCCCGTATAAGCAGTGAAGTAAATGGTTAAAGAAAATACAGTTTTGGACTAAAATGCATAATTGAAAAATTAAAGGACCAAAAAAGAAATTAAAAAAATCCTAATGAAATGTTTTTAGAGAAGGCATTGACAACATAATAAAAAAGGGGGTTATATATTTATTTTTATGTCAAATTTAGTCCCTTGAAATTTTAATTTTTGATAAACAACAAAACCAAACCCTATCTTGCCAAATCGAACATTAATTTAACACTATAAAATCTTTTCAACACCTTGAGAATCTTATAGGAAGCAATTCAAAATAAATTATGAGCTCAAAACCCCATTTAACCCAATTTGTAAGGACAATTAAAAAAAAATAACTAGCAAAAAAAGACAGAACAATATGATGCAGGCGAGAACATAATTACGTTAACAACAAGTCAACAAGCATATAAAGACTGAGTTTGGTAGAGAATAGGGTTACAACACGAGCACCCTAAGTCGTTTTATTTCTAAAATAAAAGCTTAATGTATTATGCTTATTTAAAAGGTTTACATCTTCTTAAATAAGTCCAAAACTGATCTCTATTAGGTAATAACATCAGAATCCCTAAACAAAAAGAAAAATAATAAAAAATCAAAAGTTATGACCTCTTATTGTCACTATATTAATTTAGAGCGACTAGACCTCCTTTTAGGCCTGACCTTGTCCCACTAGTACATAAAAGACGTCAAGTGATGTATATTAAAGACATAGAAGTCTTCAGATGGCTAGGAATGCGAGGTATAGATGTGTTGTCATTTGTCTTCTACAACACCTCATGAAAACCTATCTTACTTTCCTTGAGCTTATTGTGCTCTCCCATAAATACGTGTCATGAATGAGCACTGCCTACATAAGATTACCCACCTCAAACACCACTCTTCGGCGAAGAGCATCAGCTAAAGCCTTATACTTGGAGTTGTTGTATGCAATTATTTTCCTGACCTGCTCATGAATTTCCTACGAGTAGTCTAGCATACCTTCAACTTGAAAGCTCAATCATTCAATATGAAAGAAACGGGTGCTAGCTCAAGCACTATAGAAAGGTTATTCTTATAGACTATCTTAACTCAGTTGGGTGATTCGATTCTAAGACTTGTTATAAGCAAATTTTGCTAGCGGCAAAGTCATATCCTACTATTTTTGGCTTATCTTCCACCAAACTTCACAATAAGTTTTTGAGGCTATAATTAACCATCATTGTTTAAAGATGATAAAAACTGTTAAAGTTCAATTAGATGTCTAGCTTTCTCCATAAACTCTTTCAGAAGTTAATCATAAACTTGAGATCTTTGTCCAATAAAATAGACTTAGGGATGCTATGTAAGCAAACCACCTAGTTAAAGTAAATGTGAGCTATACGGGATACATCCATGGTCTTCCAACATGCTATAAAATGGATCATCTTCGAGAACATGTCCACAACAACAAAAATAGAATCCATGGCTTGTTAGGCACGAGGTAAGCCCAACACAAAGTCCATGCTAACATCCAGCCACAAAGCATCACAACTGGTAACATGTTGTACATCATCACATTCCATAATAACTTATTGGATCTTTGACAATCAACACATCTTTTCACAAAACTAGATACTTAGCCTTACAACTTAAGTAAATAGTAATATGATGATGTTGGGGCCAATGTATTGTCCATGTCAAGGGAATTCAGCAGTACATTTAAAGATAAATTTGACAATTACCTTCTATATTTGTAAATATCTTATTTTTTCCTTTTTTAGGATACTAGTTGTACTCTAGTTGTTAGGAAAATATGTATACGGCAGGTTAGATATTTTATAGGAGTTAAAGTTTAGCTTGGAATCATATTCAAGATAAATAATGATTCTCTAAAGAAGGAACACAACTTTTCTTGCTCAAAGTTTTCTAAGTTTGTCAGTCACATCTAAAGTGTCTCTCACAATGCAACTCAGGGATGATATATTCCTGTAAGGAGTAATTCAAAATATATAATTGTAAATCACAAAATAAATATCCATTCACAGGCACTCAGTTATCTCACCTACCTCCATCCATCAATTCTGCATAAATATCCATCGATATCTCCTTGGCATACTTTGTCGTGACTTATTTTTCCCTACTGGTTCTTTACTTTAGCTCTACACTTACAATGAAACTAATTAGGCTAGTTACCCAGATATTAGGAAATCTACTACTAGTTGGTGTATTTTTTTTGGAAATGAAAGAAACATGATTGTCTCCAAGTCATCTACTGAGATCTAGTACCGTGCCATGTCTGCCACTTTATGATCATTTGGCATTATGATCTTTTCACAGAACTTGGTCTTTTTTTCAACCTACACACCAACATGTTAACAACTCTAGTTCCATCCGAACTGCTATCAATCATGTCTACCATGAACACATGAAACACATAGAGGTTGATTGTCACTTCATACAGAAGGCCTTTGACCATCATGTTATTACCCTCCCGCATATCACTACTACTCTCTAGATTTCGGATATCTTCACAAGATTCATGACTTGTTAGCGCCATCATTTTCTTGTTAGAAAATTGATGCTCGTGGACTTACCAACATTAATTTGAGAGGGGATGTCAAAGGAATTTGTTGTCTATTTAAAGAAAGATTTGGCAATTACCTTTTATATTTGTAGATATCTTACTCTTTCCCTTGTTAGGATACTAGTTGTAGGTTACTTGTTAGGAGTTAGGACAATATGTATATGGTAGGTTAGCTATTTTATAGGAGCTATGCTTAACTTGTAATCTTATTCAAGATAAATATCGATTCTCCATAGAGGGAACACAACTTAACATGTTTACATCCATCCATCCATAAATATTGAAATGCATATCTATTCATAAGCACTAAATTATCCCGCTTACATTCATCCATCAATTCTGTATAAATTTGTTTGAACGAAGAATCACCTAAATATAGTTCTCGAGAAGCATCAAATCCTGTCACTTGTGTACACGTAGTAATGAGTTAAGCAACTCATGCACTGAGCGTGCCAACCACTTTGTTTAGGCTACCCAATTGGTGTTTTAATGAAAAAATAAACTCTTGCAGAAATAACACTCGCTTTGCAAGCCTACTACCAAGCTTATGTTGCCTATTTATATATTTAAAAGCTTCATGATCTATGATGATAATAAATTCCTTACGTATAAGGTAACAATGCCAGTGTTTTAGGGTCTAAACAATAGTATGAAATTTCAAATCATATATGAAGTAGTTTTTTTTAGTAAGATAACTTCTCATTGAAAAAGAAAATTGGTCGTTCATCCTGGCTAGTAACTCTTTATTTATCCTAAATGCATCATAATTTACCTCAAATAACTTGTAGAATTCAGGCAATGCCAATACATAAGTCATCTTTTACTAAGAGTGAGCATTTTCTGTTTGGTCTGGTTTTGGGCCAAAATAAATAACCAAACTGAAATTATTTTTTTTATTTTTTGAACGGAAACTAAACCGAAAACTAGTTCAAATCGACCATGTTCGGTTTGGTTCGGTTTTTTTCCTTCCAAACCAGTTTAAATTGGTTCGTCTTATTTCTATTTCCACAGTTTTGTGCCTATTTTCTAAGAAATCTTGGCTTTCTCAACAAGCTAAATCGGTTAGGCATGCATAATATTTAGAAATCCAACCCTAATTTTCTTTTTGTTAGATCCTTGCTCAAAAATTAAACTTTGCGCAAAAGATACACAAAACAAAAGGAAAGAAGAGAAGTCATTTGACTAGAAAAAAAGGAAAGATTAAAAGATATCAATTATTCAAATGTAAAATCAGAACGAGAGGAAACCAATTACAAATAGTTTACATAGACCCACACCATCTATTGAGAGTGTGGTGTTTTATACTCGATCTCTTCAATTAATAACCAAACTCGATGCCCAATTATTGTCCTCACAAGACCAACATCAAGAAAAACACAGAAAAGCCTTTTACTGGTTTGACATAATAATCTTTTTCGGTTATATAGGTATGAAAAATAATATAAAAATTACAAGTTTATGCAAGAAATAGAAAGAAAAAGGATAAAAAGATTAAAAGCAAAAGTAAAAGTAAAGAGGTGCGTGCCTTTGATAGGAGAACTAAAATAATTAAAATAAAAAATGAAGAAAGGTGTGTCTTTGATAGAAGGACATAGAAGCATGGAGCAGCAGGTGCCTAACAATTTCTAACAATTGTGGGATGTGGAGTATAGAGGAAAATCAAAGAGAAGAGAGATGAGAGAGCAAAGGGAGGGGGCAGCTGACTGTCTTTAGATAATGCTACTTTAGGTTTAGGGTTATAAAAAAATATCTTATTTATACTTGTTTTTTTTTAAGTGTTGACCTGGTTGAACCGGTTCGGTTCAATCGATTTCAGACTTTAAAAACCGAAACCGAATCAAACCAGAATTTTTTTGTGATTTTTTAATTAATTAATTCAGTTTTTTTTATATTTAGTTTCTTTGGTTGTTTTTTATTTTTATTTTTTTCGGTTTAATTAGTTGTTAGATTTTTTTTATTCACCCCTATGTTTTACTTGAGTAACTGAAAGGTAGCTTCTGCTTCAATCAATGAGCTACATTTCAAATGAATCAAAACATCACACTCATCAGTTTCTTTACCATCGCGCGCCACTACCTAAATTCCAACACGTGCAATTTCTCTCATGGGCGCCGACCTGACTTGTTTAGAATTGTCTTTTTTTTCAAGGTTTGTATCCATACGCGTCATAGTTGCGTAGAGTTTGCGCCAATAAATATAGCCATCATGCCAGAGATCTTTAGAAAGCTGATTGGTTTGTCAAATAAACTTCATAGCATGCTTAGAGAGTCAAATATACTAAACTTACGGGACCATTTCTTACAAGTTTCTCTCTCATAATATGTTCCTATCAATGAGGTTTTTTCTTCGTTTGAATGCTATTGGAAAGCTTACGTCCTCAAATTGGAAATCACCTCTACTCGTGTCACTTTCCTCGATAGTTGCCATAAGATCTTGCTTTTGTAGATCCCCGTCTTTATGGAATTTTTCTTGCACAAACACAAGGCAGTTTCTACTCTGCAATTTAACAAGGGGGGTACTGTGACGAGAAATATCATGCAGTTACCTTCGCATTGTCTAGGTGTTTAACAGCTTCCTCTTGTGAAGAAAAATTCATGAATAACTGAATACAACACAGTCCAGCAACGTCATGATCATCCTTCTTGATTTACCTGAACCAAAGTGAACCACAGGCCTGTTTGAAAGGTGATTGAATCAAAATCATAAAGTCAACAATATATCACCAAACCCTTGAAATAGTCCAAAGCTATGGCATAGTACGTACTGCTGGCTCGAATTTCTC
This sequence comes from Populus simonii, assembly GCA_007827005.2. NCBI lineage: Eukaryota > Viridiplantae > Streptophyta > Magnoliopsida > Malpighiales > Salicaceae > Populus > Populus simonii. The sequence continues at coordinate 2,965,373 of CM017481.2, forward strand.
CCCGGTGCATCAATATGCTGATGCGAAGTTGACAATATGGCAAAGAAATTAAGGGTTTCTACTTTTGAAAGGAGTGAAGCCTCCCCCTGTCTCTCCAACTGGGCCACCACTTTTTTTTCATGTTCTGTTTTTCAGGTGCTATATATCACTTTCTGAAGGTACTTTCATGTCAGGTTTAGGTTACCTCATGTTCTCTTACTGAGCAACTGTTTTTGTCAACGACAATAATGAGAAAGAAAAAAAATCTGACAGCATGAACAGAGAGATGTTGAAATGTAGAATCATGTTGAAAACTAAGATTCACATCTGAGTGGAAAGAATAAACATATTTCATGTGGTGAAAGATCATGCCCTCCAGATATAATCCGATGCCCGAGAATTAAGTTCTTCTTATCTTTTGTAAAAAAATAAGAGAGAAGCGAGCATGAAAAAGAGATCTAGTTCCATTTACCTGAAACTGGTATGGATAATTGAAATGCTTATGAGTTTCAAAATAGGAGCAAATACGTGCAAGGGCTGCAGCAGTATGCTGGTTTACTGCTACATCCTGTTGTTCTGCAGACGCTACTCTTGTCGATATCACTTCTTCAGGAACATTCTTCAAAAACATCTTTTTAGCGTAAAGAAGGTAAAAAAAAGAAAAAAAGTTCAAGAAAAAGCTTTCATGTGATGACTCACCAGATATTATTTGATCACTATTAAATTAATTAGTTAAAAATTCACATGTTTCTGGCAAGACCGCCATTAATTACAGGTATTTCTAGTCTTCCTTAATGCATGCATGTCAGTGTCAGTGGTTTTTTCCCAGAGAAATTTTAAAATTACTTTATTGGAGTAATTATTCTGCAACTGACAAGGAAAGTCAAGTTTTTTAGCAGAAGAAAGATTAAATTTCCTTAAGATTTCAGTGTCAGTTTCTTTCGGATTACGATTTTAAAATACATGCATGCCCCCATCTTTGTATTTATATCATCATAATAAATATGGATTAGCTAGTGTGTGTGTGTGTGTGTGTAATCCAGAAAGGTGTAGAGTGCTGCCGACAGAAAAAACTACAGTAAACTTTATTCCCAGATGAGTAAAAGATCTCTGCAACCCTATGGGCGTCGGCGAATTTGCCGAGCCACGTAAATTACGCGCTGGGCGTGCTTGATTTCTATTTTCTTATGGTCTTCTACCTAATCATTCCAATCCTAATAAAAATCCACATAGAAAAAAAGATGATGACAGTTGCAGCAAGACAAGTGCATTGCTGTTCTTTAACACTGAACTAGCATAATTGTCTGTTGAGGAATACGGTATAAATTAAATTTTTTATATTTTTAAATTGTTTTAATAAATTAATATTAAAAAAAAAAATTTTAAAAATTTAAACTAGAACTAATACAAACATCCCAAAGTCCAGCTCATGAAAGTTTCAAAAGCCCTTAATATTCAATCGGGATAATTTTGTTTGTTTTATTATTTTCAAAATTATTTTTTATTTAAAAATATATTAAAATAATATTTTTTTTATTTTTTAAAATTTATTTTTGATATTAGTATATTAAAATATATGAAAATACTAAAAGTATTAATTTAAAAGAAAAATAAGTACTTTTTAAATTTTTTAAAAAATAATTTTAAAATACAAAAATAAATAAGTGGACTAAAAAACAAAACTCCTACAGCTGCCCCCGGAGAAAATTGTCAGTACCTGAAGACCTTAAAATAAATTTACTTTCTAATAAAAGAAGAAGAAGAAGGCCTCAAGCTAGAATTTAAAAGGCACAAAAGAAAACCAAAGAAAAAACAATCACAAATAAAGCATCTTTGATGCCCTTGACTTTAGCTTTGTACAGATATTCTCTCCCTGCATTGCCCGTAACATTAAGCTCCAATTAGACAAGAAGGGAATGGCTCTCCGGGCCATCTCAATTCTCAAGTATACAGCCCCATAATCCAAAGGCACTGTTTGTTGTTATGCATTGAAAAGTTAAATTGAAAAAAATAATTTAATAAGAGAATTAGAAAAGAAATTATCGAGAGAATGAGGATCATGTTTAAAAAATTAAATTTTTTTATTAAAGGATAAAATTAAAAATAATTAAAATTTATAGAAGAGGCAAGAAAAAAAATAATCATTACCAAATTTAAAAATCTAGATTGAATAATGCAATTGAAAAAAAAAACTTAGAATATTGCTAAAAATAAAAACAATTAGGACTAATACTAAAATATACTCAACTAAAGGGATTAACCTAAAATTCTAAATGTTAGATACAAATTTCCAGAGAAAAAAGAAAAAAGAAATAAAATGACTAGCAACAATTTGCTCGACCAAACGAAACATGAATCGTTTATAAAGAAAGAGGATGTCATGAGAAATCCAATGACAGGGTGGAAACAAATTTATAACGTCAGATGATGTCGAACCACTGCGGCGGCATCCTCTAACATTCCTAATTGTTTTTTTTAATATTTTTTTAATTGTTATAAAAAACTAATTTACTCCTCAACAACCTTATTATAACTAAAATCCCTTGAAAATACAAAATTACCCCCCGACAAAAGCTTGAATTAATTTTGAAATAAAGGTTATTTTAGTAAAATTACTTTGCTAAAAAGTGTGAAATCTAAAGAAAGCCCTTGCAAACCAATTATTTGATTTTTTTTTTTGCTTTTAAGGGTAATAAAAATATTTTATTGTTCTAAAAAATAGAAAAAAATATCTATACCCCCAAACAAAACAAAAATAAGAAATAGATCACATGGAGAAAACCATTTTACCGCTATATTAGTCTTATTAAATGATTTGATGAAGGGGAAAAAACATTAATTCACTATTATATTTTATAATAAATTCTTTTTTAATGCTACAACGAATTTCCCACCCTTGCATATATTTTTTTAGTTTAACGTGGGTGTTCGGGCTAGCTTGCGCGCACCTCGACTAATCCCACGGGCCCTGAAGTTAACGACCATGTAAGCTTCCAGTGGCCATCATATGAGCAACCACAGGGCTTGAACCTGAGACCACATAGAAAGCAAACCTCTTGATTCTAAGTTTTTATTATTGGGCCATCCCTTGCATATTTTTAGTAAATATATAAGTGCAATAAATTAGGTGGTTTACATGGACGTAAAAATAAGGATTATGTCCACAATTAATATTGTTTTGATTTGTCTACGTGTTAAAAAAACCACTCGCAGCAAATTATTTTTTCGGTTAATTACAAAATAAAAATGCTAAAAGATTTCCATGCGTGACACTATCAATGCAATCTTGTCTTCTATTATATAAATATAACTAGTTTATAAACTTGTTGCGTGTAGAATAAATTTACTTTTTTTGAGTATAACAAAAAATATAGAGGTTGCAATAACTATTTAATATATTATTATTACACATGATTTAATGTATCAAGTCCAAGTTTAAAATTAAATCATATAAAAATTTAACTAATATAACCCAGTCGACTTGATAGATTCTATGCAGTGGGGGAGACCTGTAAAAAAATTGATGATAATATTTATAGAAATAAACCTTTTGATCCAACTTATTATCTATCTTGAGTTTAAAATTAAACCATGTAATAGTTATCGTAACGTGATTCAATTGACTTGATGAATTTAAAGGTAACATGAATGATTGTTAAGAAAATACTGAGGATGAAGTTGATAAAAAAAAAAAGAATAAATAAGGGACTGAATTGAAAAAAAGAAAGAGAGGGAACAGTGAAGTTACCCAAATAATGTAATTGATTTAATGAATGTGATTAAAAGACTCTTTTATTTACAAAAGTGCGATGAAAAGATATGGAATTTCAATAATATCTTTTTAATAAAGGTTTAGAATTGATTAAAAATGATTAAAAATACTGAATTGTATATTTAATACATATAAATATGCATATATTATATTTTTCTTATTACATCCACACACACAATAAATAATTGAATATATATATATATATATATATATATATATATATATTAAAAACATATTATGATTAATAAAATTAGCCTGCACACTGGTTACTCGCGATTTTCAACACAAACAAAGGCGGTATAAAAGCAAATGTCAAAAACGATTGCGTTTAGCTGCAAAACAACAAAAACGCTGCGCCTTACAAAAAGGGAGAGTCCTCCTAGTCCAAAAAGAGATGGCCTGAAATTAACTAATCAATAACCCTAGAAAAGGTAAAGTAACCCAACCACGATCCTTACAGTTAACAGGTCAGGCCAGTAAAACTCATTTAGGCGGGAAACAAATCCCCAAAATTTTACCCCCTTCCCATCCCCTCTCTCCGCCAATCCCCTCTCCATTTCACTCTCTCTGCAAAATGATCCATGGCGAGAAGGCAAAAGATGTTGTCGTTTTGAACGACGATCCCTATTTCGAATCGGAAATCGACAAGATTCGTGGCCGCTGGGAACTCGCTTCGATTCTTAATTTTTTGAGCGTAAAATCAACAATCCTTCTTCTTTTGAAAAAACCTCTTTTTTAAATAAGTTCGTGTATAATTTTATTTAAAGATTTGAAATTGGGGTTTTCTTTACAGATATTTGAGCCAGTCCTTGGGGTTGATTTGAAGTTAACAGCAGAGGAGATTGAGAGTGGTCTTGTTAAGCCTAATAAATCACTTGCTCAGCTTCACGTTAAGCTATTAAAGGTTCTTTTTTTCCCCCAATTTTTATTTATCTATGCTTGCTTTGATTTTTTTTATGAATGCAGTTATTATTATATATAAAACAACTGTAAGGCTACGTTCATTAAAAATAAAATCACTGAAGTAATTATCTGGGGTTAGAAATTCTTATCGTGATGTATATTTTAAGAAATAGGTGGAAATCAAAGACACGGATCGCGACAAGAGATAACCACAGCTCTTGCTTTGTGGAACCTGCATGTGGGGGCTCACAAATTTGATGGCTATCATTTATTTTTTCTCTCCTGTCGAAAGTGTGTTTTTCATGCGTTGTTATTTTTGGTTTAAATGATGTGTGTTGTGTTTTCTTGTATTACTGGATTTGATGCATCGAGGAAGCTGTACTGATTTTTAGAGTTGAAAATCATGCGTATGGATGTTATGAAAGGTAATTGATTCATATAAGATGCCGTAGAAAGCGAGAGAATAATGCTACATGACATGAAAGTAGTCACATGGAACCAATCCTACTTGAACGAATGCAGCGCCATTGGATGCGTGGGACACACCTTTGGGTCCCAGCGGAGACCAAAAATCCAATGGCTATGGACCTTCTGCGAAGGGATCAGTGTCGTTAGTTTGTGTGTATAACACTTTGCAAAGCGAGAAGGAATAGCTTTGCCCTCATGTAGTTCGTGTTCAATGTTCTTCAATTTCCTTGGAAATTTTTCGAAGTGGATAATATCTTTATAAGTTTTTATGAATGTGGAATTTTCAACAGGGGATACCACCTGTGAGTAAAAAACTGAAAGCATCTGATGCATGGGTGACTGCACTTTGTAAGAAACTAGCCACGTGGTGGCCATGGGTAAGCAACTTTCAACTTTCAACTGTGTAGTGAGGATTTTCATAGAATTTGAAATTTGCACTGCTTATTACAGGTTGCTGAAGGTGAGTTACCACTGAAGGAAGCCAAAGGGTAAAACCACCAATAATTTGTCTCATGCCATTTCCTAAAAGATAAGTTTTCATTTTTCATTTAGACTAACTCAGATCATTTGCTACTGTGGCATGTGCAGAGGGGAGATATCTGAATACAAGGAACTAGATCCAACTAATAGATTGCTGATTTTGAAAGCACTCTGTGAAATCAGAGCTGAAGTAATATGCCTTGCCTTTCTGATTCAACATTTTTCTCAAATGTCGGCAGTTCTTTATCTTGTTTTTAACTGGATGATGTTCTAGATAATTGTATTTCTGATTGGTACTTTTGCATTCGTTTGTTTTTCAGAGTATTTTTATTTTGTGCATGCTTGGTTTGTTTAAGGCTTAGTGATCATGTGTATTTGGGGAAAATCACGTTCTCTATCTGGGTGGATATATTTAAGATGAATGAGATGTTGTAGTTTTTCTGTGTTTCCTTGTTAATTTGGTGTAACCCATTCACCCTGTTTACAGCAAGATGATATTGCATCATATGTTAATACTTCCTTGAAAGATGGAACTGAAATTTCTTATTTCCGGAAAGATAAGGTTGGGGGAGATGGAACTGCAATCTCTTACTGGTAATTCTTGTGCATGCTCTGAATTTCATTTAATTTGCTGTGCGAGTGTTGATAATATTAATTGTATGTACAGGTATGATGGAAGTTCTACCATTGGCCATAGATTATACAAGGAAGTAAACATGACCAGGGCTAATAATAGAATGAAGGGTAAAGCATCAAAAAATCTGCCAGCTACCTGCTTGCAATGGGAAATACTTGCAACCAATCTCGAGGGATTTCAGAAAGTTGTGGTAAGTTTAGCATTCTTCTTATTCAACTGCTGGAAATTTTAGTTACTTTGTTTCTTGCTGGTAATGGCAGAATGAACTCTCTTCTAGCAAAGTTGTGGCAGATGTTGCAGCTGGCAAGACTATTGAAACTGATGTCCTGCCTATTATTCAAAAATTTCAGAAGGTATGCTTATGTATTTCTTTTATAATCATGTCTTAATAGTGTGGGTGTTGTCACAGTTTTATCACGTGCTAGTTTATTAATCTTTCATGTTGATGATAAGTAATCTGTTCATTGTCACTGTATTCAATAGAAGAAAGATAGGGCCCTCAAACAAAAAGAAAGGCAAGAAGAGCTCCTGAACGGTTTTAGATCCTACACTGCTGGGATTACTCGTTCCTGCCGCAGTCGCAGACCTATCAGTTATACATTTGGTATGATGTGCATCTCATCTGTATTCATTCTGTGGCCTGCTTGTGGGGCATATAATCAATATTTGTTGGTGTTTTTGCTTCATTTTCATTGTCTTGCTGAATGGCATCAAATATCAAATAATCATACAGACCAGCAGAACATTTTTTGGAATTATAACTGCCTCCCTGTGGTCAAGTGCATTACTAAACTTCTACGGGTTCTCAAATTCTGATTAAGATGGAGAAAAAAGTCATGCACTAAATGTCACAAGCTAACCGATATTTTTCTTTGTTTTTTGGTTTCAATTTACCATAGTTTCTTGCTTGTTTCAAACATTTTTTTGATCCGAGAACCTTGGTTGTACTTGAGCATTACTTACAATTAACCTTTTGATTTGGGATCCAATATGCAGATGATTATGACCGTGCGATTGATGAGGCTATAAAAATAACAAAGTAAGAGTCGGCTGTTATCCCTATATGAAATATACTTTTGTTGTTGTTGCTTTGTGAACTGCATTTCTATATTCTGAATGTACCAACAAAATTCTTTGCTAATGCTGTTCTGAAGTTCTTTAATACCTTGAATGCAATTTGTCCCTCTTATTGAGAATACAATACATAACCTTTTCTAGTTGCTTACTTCAATTTATTATCCAGGAAAAGGAACACAATTGAAGAGGAGAGCAATGACAGGAAACATGTTAAGCAGGAAATTACTTCTAATGGGGGTTCAAACATGGGCATAAATTCAACAGAAAGTCTTGGTGAAAAAGGTGATTCAGACATGAGTGCAGACTCCAAAGGTACTATTGAAAAGGGAAACTTCTCGGATAGTGAAGAAAGTGGCAAGCTTGATGAAGCAGGTAATGATGATGATGACAGCGATGATGATTATGATGACAAAATGGATTATGATAACGGGAATAGATCTGGCAAATCTGATGAAGAAAATGAAACTTTTGGTGGCAAGAACATTGCTCGGAAGTTTGGTTCTCGTTGGAGTTCAAGACTTGCTGGAGTTGCAAGCCATCCTGTTGTGGAAGCTGGAAACTTTGGCACAAAGAATAGGTTGAGGCAAAGACCCATGCGTAACTCTGCCCTGGACTCTATTAATGTGCTTGATTCAGATGATGAAACTTCATCAAAACATAGCGACAGCGAGATATCTGGACATAAAGATTTGTCTCCAGTTTGTAATTCAGAAGGGGCGAGTGACAGTTTGTAAACCTGTTTGTGCAAGTGATTATGCTTGAGAATTTTGCTGGGAGGAGATATCGATGCAGAAACATATCTTGAAGTCAGTGCATGTTAACAGCAAGTTTTGAAAATGTGCCAATCCCTGTTATCCCGTCTAGGAATCCAAACTCTAATCTGCACCCCCTGCCCTGTGCTTTCTGAGATCCTGATTTGTTAGGATTTATAGAGAGAAAGATGTCCTGTACAGAGTTGTAAAGCTACCACTAAGTAGGCACCGACGGATTCACATCTTTTGTTTGCTCTGTTTAAATGGAATTCCTCCCTAGCATGGAAGAATCATATGTATAATTAATTTATTAAAGGCTTGTAAAAGAGGTTGTCAGATAATTGGAAACATGGGATTTCGCTAATTTCCGGGCTACAAACTGATACAATCATCGCGAAGCTCTTTTTGACAGGGTACCCAATGTATCTTGAACCCACTCATTCCGCTCCTCGTAGAGATAGTTTTACTCTTTGCAGTGCTGTAAATTGGTTCTTAATTGCGAGGGGTTATAGAAGCCAAGTTTACCTCCATTGTATGGCTATAAGGTCAAAATAACTTTTCAAAAACCTGAGTTTGTTTTTTTTTTGAGATTATCAATTCGAGTTTTATAAATTTCAGGTTATTAAAGGTTTACATGATCATTAATTTCAGGACCCGTGAGAGTAGTTAAATATACGTAAGCTGGTCAAATATCCATATTAATTAAAAAAGAAAGAATAAACTTAAATTTTACTCCGGGAATGTACATGATGCATCAGAAGTTTCCAAGAGAAGAATGCAGTATCAAATATCTGCTTTTAAGTTCAAATAAAATCTTGAAACGATAGCAATAATCTTCTCCTCCCAGCATTCTGCATGCACCATTGAGCCAGCCTGCACTGTTTTTGTCTTTACTTTTTTCAAATCCTGGCTGACGTCTGTCAGATTAAAGCCCAAAAATGTGTTCCCAAGTGGAAAACAGAGGTCTGGATTAAGAGTGCTTAAAACTAACGTATGGATCAGAAAGTTCATGGGATTTCTGTCCACAATCTTATTATTAGTCTCCTTAGATTAGGCAATCCTTTGAGGAAAGAGGCTATGATTGGAACTTGGTCTGCATATGAACCATCGATTAGCAGAACCAAGTGGTGTAGCTTCTTGAAAACCGAAAATCTGCGGCAACAAAAAGCCTAAGGTCATCGAAAAAAACAAAACAAACAGAAACGGGAACGAATGATATCAGGAAGAACCTCAATACGCAAGTGTTTATCCTCAAGAATCTGGCTTCACTTAGACATTGAAGGAACCTAGCAGCACAATATATTAAACTCTTCAAATGCTTGCGCCGACGAGCAGATTCCTCGCTTTCATGCTGACAAGTATGGTTTATTATTAGAAACTTGCCTTCACTAGTGACAGCATGCCTGGATTCAAATAACTAAAATCTACAGGATCTCCAGTCCACCATAAGTCTTTGACTTTGGGAGCAGAAATTGCCGAAGGAAGTTCATATGAATATGGATCTGACGAGCTTATATTCCATGTCTCAAGGTTTTCAGCCATAATAATAACTCGTCTGCAGGGAAATTTTATTTTCTTGTCTCTTCTTTCCCACTCTCTTTCCGTCTCTTCTTCCCGCTAAAATGATCAAAACCCAAATCCAATTCGCAATCAACTACGATAATTCAAATCTAAGTTCTGTTCTCCTATCCATACAGCTGAAAACTCAATTTTCTTTTAAGGACATGTAGAGAGAAAGTTACCAAATAAACATAGCATTCATAGACTTGAAAGAGAATAAGCTCAATGGCTACAGTTTCTTCTCTCCCTGTGCCTTCTCTACTTTCTCCATGATCTCTAGAGAGAGAAAGATTAAATCTTGATACAGAAATCTGGATCAGAGAACAATGGAAGTGTGAATTCACATAGAGAAAGTTAGGGAATTTAGGGGAACAAAACAAGGGTGTTTAAGGAACAAGGAAACAGTTTGCAGAGGGAATTGTATCTGTCTGGACATAGAACAGCAGCAGTTCATGTAGTTTAATGTATCTGTCTCTGCCTTCTCTACTTTCTCCATGATCTAATTTAAAACTACTTTGGTGGAGCGTTTTGGATATGAAACTGAACATTTGAAACGGTTAATTCCACCACTAACATTTAATAAGGAATTAATGGCAAAATAAATATAAGAATACTTGTAAAATTTTTTGTTCTTTAAATAAGGAGGAGATTAGTTAAGATTCTTAATTCAATTAAATTTTATATGATTGAATTTAATTCTATAATTTAATATTTTATTTTAAAATTAAAAATTATGATAGATTATTATTTCAATTCAAATAATGAAATTAAATTGAATTTCTTTATATAATTTGATTCTAAACAGGCCATTAGTTAATAATTATGCATTTCATGTCTAAGTTACAACTGCATGAAAAAAAAACATATAAATATAAATAATGACTATTTCTATGTTAATATGATGCTTCACAATCAGAACATATGTAATTAAATTGGTAAATTAACATATTGCACTAAAATTCTTCATGAAATAAAAATAAATCTCTGAATTAATTAAATCTCATAAAACTAATCGTGTCCCAAAATTTGTATAAATAAAAAACTATGTGAAGATAATTAAAATCGGACACAAAATATTTTTAATTCTAAAATAAAAAATTACTTGATGTAATAAAAACTCTAATCTAGTTTCATTTTTTCCCCTAAAAAGCATTATCCCGTAGAATAAAATAGCATCTTTGCAGGCTGAGGTATCATTTGAGAGTGAATTTCAATTTTATTTTTTTTTTGTAAAAATTTGAATTTTTTTAAATTTTTTTTGGATAGTTTTAATGTACTGATATAAAAAATAAATTTAAAAAAATATAAAAAAAATATTTAGATATTTTTAAATAAAAAATCTTTTAAAAATTAATTATTACCATATTTTCAAACAAATTCTGAACATAATAAATACCAAACCCTAACATTTTTTTTAGTATCTTCGAAATGTGTACCTCCATTGTCCGAAATTATGAAAGACCTTTTTGGTATCATATCTGATTTTTAATAAAACAAAAAAAATATTATTTTCAAATCTTTAAAAACAAAAATCACAACCCAAAAATTCTCGCAGTCCAACTATACGTAACGAGATTTTTATGGCACAAAAACCTAAAATTAGAAGGCCCAATATAGGATAAAGATTTCTTCATTCAACCCAGCCCAGACCATACCAGACCAGCCCAGCCTAAACATCATTTAGCCCGATCCATCCTAACCCAAACAATCCCACCGAGCAACCAAAACATGAAGAGAAAAAAAAATATAAATATAAATCAAAGCGAATCCGTCAACCATTACAGGACGGCGAATAATGGCATCCACAACTAGAGAATCCAGAAGGAGAAAGATCGTCGATAGAGGATCTGACCGTTTAGCCCTCATCACCGGTCAGATCCAAGCCATCCCATCCCAAAAGTTGATTTCCGAGGACTCACTTCCTCCTATCTCCGATGAAATCACCGGTACGGTGCTCCCTCTCTCCCTGTCTCATATCATATGTCAAATCTAATTGCCCCATTGTTTTCTTAGTAGATTCTGAGAGCCTACAAAAGCGGTAAGGCTGTGTTTGTTTTGATGCTTTCTTGATCATTATATCACAGTTTAAACGTTGCCCGAAGGCTGTGTTTTGAAAGGTAAGGTTTAGTTGCTGCTGCTAGACAATGAATGTAATCTGTTTAACAGTTACTTTAGGGATCTACGGGTTAGGATTATGAAGAATTTAAAAGGTTATCCTGCTTTTATATCAATAGATTATCAGGATTCTAAATTTCGAAACTTGATTTTTGTTGCAGTTTCTCCTGACGGGAAAGATGGAGTTTCTGATTCTACGTTGGTGAATAGTGAGCCCACCACCATTGCTTCTGGAAGCGATGGAAGCACTGTGGAAACATCTTTACGTGGATTTGAGACAGGTGTGGGAGCATCATTAGCTCCTTCTGTGGAAACAAGCAGCAAAGTAGAATCATCTTTGGCCACATCCACGGTTCAGAAATCGACCAGGTCATCTTCAGGAACAGAGCAAAAGATAAAACCACGACCACATTTAAGTAGTTTTGTGACTTCAAATCAAATAAGCTCCGCCATCGCAGCATCAGAGAAATCCCGACTTCTTAGCTCTGTAGTTGTAGGCCTTTTGGTTGTCTTATCGTATTTAGGATTTCCTCTACTGGGCAGCAACTTTGCGAGGAGCATTATTGGTTTTAGGCCTCTTTATCTACTTTTGTTAACCAATTTAACCCTTGTGTTAGTGCCGCTTCTCTTCAACAATCAAAGAGGTTTTGAAAGGGCTGTAGATGCAGAAAACAAGATTCCTTCAACTGATGGTTCTGATTGGATTGAACAAGCAGGTAACGTGATGGAGGTAGGTTTGGTGATTCAAAGGGCCATGGATGCAGCATTTATGGATTGCAGTGTTTATGCCGTAATAATCATTTGTGGCCTTGCCTTGGTCTAGTAATTTAGCTACTTGATCAAATATGTTATTTCTCTTAACATGTATTAGTTCATTCTTTCTGGAACAACCTTTGGTTTCTGAATAAATTTATGATGATTTTATTTTCTGCACTCACTACTTCTCTCTGTGATTTGATCCGCATATGGGACATGCATTTATGGAATAAAGATCCTGCTTTGCAAAACATCTTTTATCCTGCTATACTGTGCTTTGAAATTCAAGTGGGTTGGGGGTGGAAGCTCCAATTTCATAGTGCAGGTTTTGCACTTCATCACGAGCTGTCTGGATTTGTTGCACGAACCTGGTAAACGATCCCATTCACACATACAATTTGACCTATACATTTTTGTGCCTTGATAACATTAATCATAACGAATTATAACTTTCTTGTTCGGGCACTGTGAAACCTATTGGCAAGCTACAAATCAGAATCAAAGACATTTTGGTCAAGGTGCACTTCACATATTGCTAACATGGCACAGTAGAGCGTGTACAAAGACGTTGCACGGACACCTTTGAAATCAATCAATGAATATTCGAGTTTGTCAATCATACGAATTCAAAAGGCTTCCAGATGAGACCGTTCACCAGAAAAGATTCCCATCAAGCTGCGTGCTCTGATTCTGCAAGATGCCATAAACTTTATGAATCCCAGTTGTTCTTTGGATGGGATCATGAATTTTATGTATGAGATCGAGAGCTTCTTTCTTGCCAAGGAACTGTTCTTTGTCCAGCACCAATTCTAAGCTGTAGCTACGGGGACATTTCCCATTGGAGGTTCTTGTGTTAACCCAGACATTCACCCCCATCCTCAAGCATTATTTCAATTAAATGAGGATCAGTTGTGTCCTGATGAGAAGTCAGCAACTCTAGCAACCAGAAAATGTCTCTTGAAAATGGCTTCGAATCATCCCATGATACAAATTCTTGAACCACATTGTTGATGTCAATCAAACTAGACCCTGGTGTTTTCTTCATGCTCTTGCTTTTGATAAGCTTTCTCATCCTTGACACACCATCCCACTTGCCAAGATCTGCATATATATTGGAAAGCAAAACATAATTTCCTGTATCATCTGGTTCAAGCTCTTCAAGGTGTTCCATTGCAATAATAGCAATATCAAGATTAGAATGAGTCCTGCAAGAACTTAATAATGAGCCCCATATCTTCGAATCAGGCTTCATAGGCATCTTCTCTATAACATCAAGAGCCTGACTAAGGCGCCCTGCACGTCCAAGAATATCGACCAAGCAGCCATAATGCTCAACCTCTGGCTCTATATGATAATCTTTACTCATGGAATCGAAGTACGCTAACCCCTCATTCCAAAAACCAGCATGAGCACAAGCTGATAGAAGCCCAAGAAACGTAATACCATTTGGTTCAATCTTTGCTTTCTTCATTCTTTTAAACAATTCAATGGCTTCGCGAGCTTTCCCATGATTTGCAAGCCCTCCAATCATGGTACTCCAAGAAATCACATCCCCTTTGGACATTTGATCAAACAATTGATAAGCTTGACCAATGCAACCACATTTTGAGTACATTTCCATAAGAGCATTACATATAGATGTCTTCCTCAACAACCCATTTCTGTCACAATACATATGTATCCATTTCCCAACTTCAAGAGCTCCTAGCTGCGCACACGCTGGCAAAACAGAAATAATACTAATCTCATCAGGCTCAACGCCCACAATTTGCATTTGACGAAACACATACAACGCATCGGCGTACGATCCGAGACGCGTGTAACCAGAAATCATCGCCGTCCAAGATACTATAGTCCTGTAAGGCATTAAATCAAACAAAGCTCCTGCCTTTCTCATCTGACCCACCCCAACATGCCCAGAAATAATACTATTCCACGAAATTGCATCTCTTTCAACCATACCATCAAACACCTTATGTGCGTCTAACAAACTAGCACACTTTGTGTACATATCAATTAGAGCATTCTCCATAGTAATATTAGACCTTGGCCCAAACTTGCACAAGTGCGCATGGACTTGCTTACCTAGATTATAACATACAAGCCCTGAACAAGATTTAATAACAAAGGGGAATGTGAATCTGTCAGGGAAAATTGGGTTCTCACTTTCCGGGTCTTTTAGCCTTAGCATTTCCTTATAAAACAAGATTGCTAAAGTATACACTTTATTGTGTGTGTGAGCTCTTATCATTGCATTGTATAAATACCCATTTGGTTCCTTCACTTGCTTAAAAAGCAAGCTGGCGTAACCAAGATCCTCAGTTTTATCACACACATCTACCATTTTTGTCACCAAGAAGCTGCTCTGCGAAAGTGAGTACTTGATAACATGAGCATGGATGCTCTTCAACTCTACAATGTTTTTGCAGTTTTGCAAAATGGGTACAAAGAAATTCTCTAGTTCTCTGATTTTCAAGGCACCAATTCTTGTTGCCATTATTGACTGTAAAGAAGGGAGCTTTTAGTCTATTTGGCAATCAATGAATAGAGGGTTGTTTTCAGTGCTAGGCGAGGCAGAAGTTTGTAAACTTTTTGTGGTTTTGTTCAAAAAAGTTTTTTTCTTGATCAAGGAATGCAAGTGCACGGAGCTTTAGTGAAAATGGGGTTTGGGTTCGACTTGACGTTAAGCAATGATCTTATTATAGCTATGTATGGAAAATGAGGTAGAGTGAATGATGCTTGTGATGTGTTTGATAGAATGCTTGGAAGAAATGTGGTTTCATGGAGAGCTCTTATGCGTGGGCACATACAAATTGGGAGCCCCCTAGAGTTATTATTACTCTTCTCCAAAATGGGCTTATCGGGTGCGACACCGAATGATTTCACCTTTTCGATGAGTCTCAAAGCCCGTGTTTTGTTGAATAGCTTTGACATCGGAGGACAAACTCATGATATTCGTGTGAAAACTGGATTTGATATGGTGAATGTGGTAGGGAATTCTATCACTTACATGTTCTCAAACTATGGAAGAACCACTGAAGCCGCCCGTATGTTTGAAGTCATGCTTATTAGGAACCTTGTAAGCTGGAATGCTGTGATAGCAGGATATACTCTTGCAGGATTTTATGAGAAAGCTCTAGTTTTGTTTCGAAAAAATGAAAGAAGGTGGGGAAATCCTTGATGAATTTACGTTTGCAAGCACATTGAAGGCTTGCACTGTCTTGGTGCAATCAAGGAAGGAAACCAAACTCATGGTCTCTTGATTGCTAGTGGGTTCTTGTATTCTGCTAATACTGCTATTGCTGGCGCTCTTGTTGTTCTATATGTGAAATGTGGGAAGTTTTTTGAGGCGAGGAGAGTGTTTAGTCGTATTGAAGAGAAGGATGTGATATCATGGACGGTACTCATTCATGGTAATGCTCTAGAAGGAAACTTAGCAGAGTTCCATGGACTTGTTTAGGCAGCTTAGAGAGAGCGGCATTCAAGTAGATAGGTTTGCCGCTTGTTCATTAAGGCAAGCAAATGCATGCACATGCCATTAAAGTCTCCTCTGGCGCAGACATCTCAGTATGCAGGGAAGTTTTGGATATCTATCTATCTGAAGTGTGGAATGATAGATGAAGCAGAGAGACTTTTCGGTGAAATGCCCACTAGAAATGTAATTTCCTGGACATTTATGATCACTGGCTATGGAAAGCATGGTTTTGGCAAAAAGGCAATTCGTCGCTTCAACGAAATGCGATGATGTAGTACGGAGTGCCTTTTTTTCATTTCTACACAAATTAATAAAACTCAGTTTAAATATCAAAAATTAATTAATATATAAATAAATCATCCTAAAATTTTATGAAATATTTAATTTAAAATTTAATGGCTTGAAAGAGAAGTTGACATGTCATGAAGGAAAAGAAAAAGAAATTGAGAAAAATCTTGATACATCTTAGAAATTTTTTTAGTGATTTTTTAAGATGTAGTTATAAATATGTTGTCAAGATTTTTCTAACGATACCAAATATATAAAAAAAATTCTTAGAAACTGTTTGGGCACGCGGTGCAAATCGCGTTCCTAAAAAATTCAATTTTTTTTAAAAAATTTAATATGGTTTGTATATTTTGGATCGTTTTGATGTGCTAATGTTAAAAATAATTTTTAAAAAATGAAAAAACATCATTGACATGCATTTCGGCACCAAAATTTATTTGAAAAGCAATCGTTACCACACTGCCAAACATACTCTTAATGTGTCACTGGTTTTTTTCTTTTCATTTTTTTTCTCTTTTTTACTACATTATCTTATTTATTTTTTTTCTTAATCATTGAATCATTGAATCTTGTTTTTGTATTATTAATTTTTTATAAAATTTTAAATTAATTTTTATTAAAATTAATTAATTTATAAAAAGCATGGAACAACCACTATTATAAAATAAAGTTATTAACAAAATCAATATTCAAAAACACAATTATATGGTGTGGTATTTACAAATACTTTTTCAACCTACCATCCATTCTTCCAAAGTTTTTACTAAACTGTGTAATTGTTTTTATAATAAAAATCCTATTACCGAGCCTGATGATTTGATTTATTTGGCAGTGGTCTTAGGCTGCAGTCATTCCAGGACTAGTAAAGTAGCGCGTCTTTCAGTGCTCTTAAAAATGGTAGGCTCGGACAACCGCAGAACCAGCAAAGTACCGCGTTTGTTTTGCACCTTTTTTCGTTTGCGGTGCAAAAAAAAAATATAACAGTGTTTGCAGTGTTAAAAAAAAATATAATAAGGTATTTTGTCATGATAAAAACCACGTGAAATTCATTAAAAAATTAAGTTTAAAATATAATTTTTATATATTTTTTAATTAAATTTTGTAAAACACTATTTCTTTTTACATTTTAAAAATATTTTTTAAAAAATTTGATAATTTTTTATTTTTTCTTTATTTCATATTAATATTTTTTTGATATTTTTAGATCATTCTGATACGCTGATATTAAAATTTTTTTTTAAAAAATAAAAATATATTATTTTAATACATTTCCAAGTGAAAATCATTTTGAAAAACAACCGCAACCACACAACTACCAAATATTTTATACAAGTTTTTTGCTATACATAAACCTCAACCATAATTTTACCAAATACATATTTAAATCCAATTAACTATATCTAACCATATTTTTTAAAATTACTTTTTTACAAATTATAATTATAAAAATTAACTCAAAACAAACACACTCACCAGGTTGGAGGGAAAGGCTTGCGAGGGTATACCCGTCCAACATGACGAGATTAATGATTGAGGGTCCCATGGGTTGGGTTTACCCATGGGTTGGGTATACCCTTGGGTAGGAGCTAGGTCACCCGGGTGCGGATGTTGCCACCTGAGGTTATAGGCTGTTTACTGGGCCTTAGGCCTGCTTGTTAAGTGAGGGGCTGCAGACTTGTCTCGTGTGTGGGCCTATGGGCCAAGATTCAATCCCATCACTTTTCAAGGCCATGCAGCGACCATAGGATCAAAGCTAGAAAACAACACCATGCATGCATGGTTGATCTTCTTGGCCGAGCTGGGCGCTTAAAAGGGGCAAATGTAGGCACATGAAAGACATTGGTTTGTGCTTGCAGAGTACATAGAATATTGTAAAAAATGTGAGAGGATATGAGAAAGTGTGGGACTGGGCAGAGAAGTAGGTGACATTCTTTTGAGGTTAGAGTACAGTGAATATCCTATCAATTATGTGATGGTACTGTCCAGCATTTATGTTGACGCATGCTACTGGAAAGAATGTGAAAGGATAATAGATTTGTGAAGTCAAAGAAGTTAAAGGAAGACGCAGGTTGGGTAGAGATTAACAAGGAGGTTCGCCTTTTCTATGGTAGAGATGATACACATCCTCACAGAGAAAATACATGACATCTTGAAGGAAATGGAGAAGAGGATGAAGGGGAGGGCTTTGAAGATGAGTTTGGAGGTAGGGCCTTTGAAGATGCAGGAAAGCTGATTCGAGAGTTTGTGGGGATTGTCATGAGTTCATCAAAGGTTTATCTAAGATCTTGAGAGTGGTATTTGTGGTGAGAGATGCAAATAAATTTCACAGGGATGAACCATGCTCTCGCGGAGATTACTAGTGATTCTGTATTACAATCATCTTGCCTCCTACAATGGTTATGTGAAATCAACTCTTTGCAGCTAGGAGAGGGAACGAGGATGGGATTTTTAATAGACTTTATGGAGAGATGAGCAAGCTTAAAAACTGGAATGAAGTGAAAAAGGGATCTTAATTCTTGAGGCTTAGCCTCCCCTCCCCTCGCCAGCTTCCACTGTTGAGCAAGGAATCTTCCAGCGTGCGAGCAACAGCACCCGGTGAAGACTTGTAGCCTGAAAACATTGAATCAAGCAAAGAATAAGTAGAGAATCAAGCCCACTACAGTTTTTTCTGTGCACTGTTTTTCTACTGAAACAAGTTTTGGATTTGATAAATCATCGTCTTTATACAATGAACAAAATCATAACCCTCAAAGATGAACTCTTCACCAACTGCTCGCTCGTTTCTCACTTTTACAGTGTTACATTCTACTTGTTAGCTTAGTATCATGAAGGACATGCTATCCAAAATCTGGGTTCCACTCAATTGAGGGAAAACTTGTGAGAAAAATAAAAAGGATTTTCATTAATTTAAATTAATTGCACATATACATGGGGATACATGTAACTCATTAATTTTAAAAAAAAATATTTCTCAGCTCCACTGTTGTATATACCTTATTTATTGTGGGACCTATTATACATGTGCTAAAAAGAATGGACAAAAAAAATGAAAATCACAATTTAAAAAGAAAAGAAACATTTTTCTATTTTAATTATTATTTTCTACTTGTAATGTTATTAAGAATTAAGAAAGCCTGAAATCACAAACTCATAATAACATTAAATAATAAAAATAGAGTAAATTCATATTTCATAGAAATAAATAGATTTGATTTCTCCTATTTTATTGTTATTTTAGAACCTTTGTGTTTTGGGATTTCATAATTTCATATTAAAAAAATAAAAACAAAAATCTCCCTTCCTAAAACAGGATTAACATCTTCATCTTTTTTTTTTTTTATTATTATTATTAATTTTAGAAAAGCATTCTCGCACAATAACATATACATGCTTAGCAGACACAGAAAATAAAAAAGAAACAATGAAAGTGGGGGGACTTGATTTAGTTTCAAAACTTCTGGATTAATAACAGAAAATCTCAAGTATAGGGGTAGAAGTTGATCATTTATGAATCTATAAGGATGAAAATGTAGTTTACCAAACAAATCCGAAATCAATTAGGAACGCGCTCAAAATAAAATGGCCGTTATAAGTCGGTACAATGAAACAATCCTCAATCCATTCGGACTCCTTCAAGATATATGTAAGAAACAGCAAGCCCTAATTTTCATATCATTAGGTGGAAACTAGTTAATCCCCAATCCATGCGGACATGCGGACTCCGGTGAAGTGTAGTATATGTAGAAGCAACAAACCCTAATATTCAACTCTTCACTTCTTCAACAAAACGATCAATTACTTCCCCTGTTAATTTTGTGTTGTTTCTGTTGCTTTTTGCCTGAGATCTTGAAACGTGAGTGAATAAAGAAGAATGGCTGCTGCAGCTGCGGTTGCCGCCAAAATCACTGCGGTGTGGAGACAAAATTTTCAGCGAGAGATTTTCAGATTGGACGCTGCCCTGTTCAGATTTCCAGTTGTCTCTTTTGATACAGAGTTTCCTGGTTTCTTTCGAAACACTCCGATAGACGCCACTGACTTGACTCGTTACGAGGATTTGAAGCATAATGTTGATCCATTAAGGTTAATCCAATTTGGTATCACCGTTGCAGATGCAAGTGGCAAAATCGGGGGCACTTGGGAGTTCAATTTGCGGTTCGATCTGTCAAAGGATTTGTTTGTTTCTCAGTCTATACAATTCTTGCAAGACAATGGCATCGATTTTGACAAGCTGAGAAGAGATGGGATTGATTTCGACATGTTCGCACAGTTGTTGTCAGGTGTAGTTGCCAAGCATCGAAACCTTTGTTGGGTTACCTTCCATGGCTTGTATGATCTGTCACACACATTGAGGACAGTGACAAACAGGCCATTGCCCCATTCTTTGGCTGGTTTTACGTCTCTACTTGGTATTGTGTTCGGTGACGTGGTGGATATCAAATACATGGCACGCTTTTGCCAGGGATTACGTGGTGGTGAGTTAGGCTTGGCAGCCATTGCTAAAATCTTGAACGTGGAAAGAGTTGGTGGGGCACATCAAGCAGGATCTGATTCTTTGTTGACCGCTCGTGTGTACACAAAGATGAGGATGGTATACAAAATTGATGGCACTCTTTGCATGGGCTGCTTGTATGGCCTCTCAGCTAGAATTTGCAAGCCGATTGCTGTCCCTAATACCAATGGGCGCTGCTTTATTCCATACTTCAGCACTCTAGCACCGTTCCAGCGTTGCATTCCTCCCCATTGTTCTGGTTTCGTGCAAGCTGCTCCACCTTTTAGTCATGTCCTGTAGGATATCTTTTTTGTAAGAATTTGGTGTTTGCAATTTGGATAAATGCTTTCAAAATGTAAACATTTATGATTTGATTATTCAAGAAAATATATTTCTTCGTTTCCTTTATTATCTTTTATCAATATCATTCTTGAAGAAATTATTAGAATATTAAATAAACCTAATTCAATGTCTAAATGCAATGCAAATTGACAAGAGAAGAGAATCAGATTTCATCACATGTTGATGACTGTTATCTTTCCCATTTATCACATAAATAAATATTCAAACAAAAGGCAAGTAAAATTAAAAACACGAAAGGTTCCTAACAAACTTCTTTTGTTATGCTACCACTTACCGTGTCAGTTATTTGTTGTTGGCTCCTATCACCAAGCCATCAGCACCCCTGCTATCGTTGGCACTGCAATCCTGTTTGTTGACCTCCAAATCCTCATCCTGCAGATTTCTATGTATAAACTTCCCATTTGATGTGCAACTGTATAAGCCCAACAACTTTGTTGATCACTTCCAACCGTCTGCGTATTCCTACAAATAGCACAAATAACGCACCAACTCACTATTAAAAATAATCCCTGACCAGATACACGTCTGAACCACCATCCAAATGCCTAGGTCCCACCAACCTTGCCACCAAAATGCTCCATAATAGCTGTTTCTTTTGCTACAACTTGATCCCCAAAACTCCTTTTAGTGGAAGGTTTAACCGAATCAATAAGCCTGGTTTGTTTGTAGAGTCAACTAAAACTTCAATCAAATAAATAGAGCTCCTGTCGAAGGTCAGGAAGAAATATGTAAGAGATTCCATAATGATGTGGTGGCACCACATTTAGGGCTTATGAGAAAGAGATGGTATGTGCAATGGCAGCACAATGCAGTAGTTACCTATGATTGGTTAACAAATGAAAGCAGAGAAAAGATTAGACAGAGTTTGAGGGATCCAAATTGCCCTTCAGTGTTTGTAGTCTGTGACCATCAGCTGCCATTTCTACAGAAATCCATAAAGGAAGCTGACAGATTGGCTTGATTGATTTACCAGGAATGAACTTGTAAAAACGTTCATGCTTCTAGGAGTATGACTAAATTGTAAAGATAGTGAGGTTTCGCTCAGGAAAAAATAAAACAGGACAATGGAAAAATACTCATGCAAGGATGGGGAGAGGGGTTGCTACCTCTAAGTCTTGTGGAAGAAATCCTTTATCAACAACAATATATTGATTTGTGCTGTAATGGAATCCTGTTGCCCGAAAAGCAGCAAAGAAAAAAAGTTTGCTATCGGTTAGGTCTTTCCAGCTAGTGTCTCAAAACAGCAAG
Organism: Populus simonii; assembly: GCA_007827005.2. Lineage (NCBI taxonomy): Eukaryota > Viridiplantae > Streptophyta > Magnoliopsida > Malpighiales > Salicaceae > Populus > Populus simonii. Next base: position 2,987,735 of record CM017481.2, read on the forward strand.
TTAAAGGAGGAAATTCCAAAATAAAACTAAAAAATTAAGTGTAATAGGACTCATATCACGTGAATTTCCTAAACAACAGCATGTTTTGTTTTTGATACCACATTTTGATGGATTAAAATGGAGCTCGAATAAGGATGCACAAGCCTGTGATCCCAGTTATGGTATCATCGTGGCCATTGTGAAACAATCATATGCATGTGCTGCTAGACCATAAACCTGTAAAACAGCTGCGAACGACCCGAAGTGCAACATCTAAGGTGAAACTTGTCTAAATGGAAAGGGGATCTCCAATCCCTACTCTTGCTAACTAGCAATGACCCCCCGAAAAACAACTAAAAGTTGTTGGGATAGATCATAGATGTATGAGAGAGGAGTTCCTTTGCTTGATTGGTAATTATCCACGCAAGGACCAACAGATGTTGTATAGTGGAAGAGATATCTCAATCTTACAAGTAATTTGTTATTCCTTACTACTAATAAAATTGAAAAAAAAAAGAGAAGCAAATGTACGGACACAAATAAGTTAGCAGTGAAGAGAAGATGTATCACCAAATTAAGATTATGGATCCATCTTTGCCCACAGTGTATGTATCGAAGCTGTCCATGTATGGTTAAATCAACTTGAACAATGAATGCTTGTAAAAATCACCATTCAAAGTGAGTAACTGCAAACAATGACAATATATATATTGCAATTCTCACTAATTTATATGTGCCAGAAATTAAATAGGCCCAAATAAAATTCTTAGAAAAGCAACCCTTTCTAAGCATGCAGTGGCTCTTATCATCCTTGTGGATCCCTGATTGTTGAACTTTGCTCATCATATTCTCGATAAAATTTGCTAAATTTTCGACATGGAAAGAAAAAATAGTGCTATAAAACAACTATTCAAAGAAAAAAGAACCATCACCCTAAATTTCTAGTTGAAATTTGAATAGTAGAAGAAAGCGATGCGAAAAAAAAAAAACCCACCGAACCGAGGATGGCAATGGGTAGCCACGTGTTGAGTTTTGAGATAAGGTATCCTCCATTTGCCACAGTAGATAACACCGGAACCTTGATCAGAATTAATTTAGCCCATTTACAATAAGCAACACATACTATCAAAATGGGATGCTACTAGATGCTTGCTCCAAAGTAATTGACCAAGATTTAAGAACTGGCTCATTGACAAGGCTGGTAGTGACAAACCTAGCTAAATGAAAAAATTAAAACAAACTACCTATCCATTTAAGCATGCTGATTAACTTCAAAAGTACTTTAAGTTATGATTGTTAGCAAATGTAACCAGTAACTTAACATCAGAATATTTTAAAGTTTGGGTTTTTGAGCAGAGCGCATAAAAAAGAAATGACAGGGCATTATTTTATCATAGGACCATTATTTGTGATTCCCTGAAATCTGTGCATGACCACTTCTCCCATATCTGATGAGCACAGGGAGCTTTATAATTGCAAACTATTATTTTTTAATTATTTTATTGTGTATGCACAGCTACTAGCAGCAGATGCACAGTTCCAGGTGCTATAAACAAAAAAACCTCCTTTCTAATACTATTAAAGATGCTAACCATCTAGGTGGTGGCTCAGTGGTAAGAGTTTGGGATCAAGAGGTTTGCTCCCTCTGTGGTCTCAGGTTCAAGCCATGTGGTTGCTCATATGATGGTCACTGGAGGCTTACATGGTCGTTAACTTCAGGGCCCGTGGGATTAGTCGAGGTGCGCGCAAGCTGGCCCGGACACCCACGTTAAAGAAAAAAAAAAGATGCTGGCGCAACCAAATTTTGAATTCTAATATTTTCAAACACCTGGGAGTGCATAGAACAACTGTTTATTTCATTGCTAGTAAAACGAATATCTCCAATCCCTAACTACTCTACACCAAACCCGTAGAATTATGCCGTTATTTACACCCACAGAGAGCTGAACTTTATAGAAAAATTCCTAACCTGATGCCTCAAGAGAGGAACAACTTCAGACATTATCTTCTTTCTCTAAGCTTTCTTCTCTCTGCTAGTTGCCCTCCTCTTATGCATAGAAACAAGAGAAATCCCTGATCAATCCATACAAATTTCTGATTTATCAAAAGTAACCTGAGATATTTTTACAATTATAAACAAAAATATTCAGTAATTATTAAACTAAAATGTGAGTGTTGGAAAGTTACTTACTAGCTAGAAGTTGACAAATCCAAAGCACAAAGGGGAGGGAAGACGGGCTGCTTTGATACCACAATTGTTAGACATATACTCTGACAGAGTGGCTTAACACAGCCATTCTTTTGGGCACTCAACAGCTACTCACTGGAGTCATGTCTAATTGGATGATCAAAAGCTTCTGGTTTTTGAATGTAAATAGGAAAAAGGACTTGAAGAACAGAGAATTAGAAAAACAAGTTCTTTATTTAAGAGGTTTCTCCTTCGAGGTGTCTACCCTCCCAAGGTTCTGCCTTTCAACATTACACACAGCCTCTATATATATTAAATTTGAGGCTTTTGCATACATCATTCATTATATCATACCGAAGTACACTTAATTTGCTTACATCACTGATTACATCAGAAAGCACTGAAACACACTTAATAATATACCCTTATGATACAAACGACAAGCGAATCCAAACATCAACCGAAAATAGGTTCATGATCTAGAGAGAGATTTTGATCTGATAGGTTATCCTGATCTCGAGTAGTTTGGACTTGTAGGGCCAACACATAGTCATCATCAGCAACCATTTCCATCTCATGTGGTTCCAGAAGTGTTGGGATGCCCAAAATTATCTGCTTGAGTTTTTTGTTTTTGTACCGCATTTGCAGGTCATGGAGATGAGCAGAATATTGAGGGTCATACAAATCATAGTCAATTTCTTCATCAGGATCTGTTTCTTTAGGCCAGATTTCATCAGGAATAATATTGTTCTTTAGGCACACTGTTTTTTGCAAAGTCCTGAGTTCCGGGAGGTTGTCGAAGGGGTGCTCATACATGGAGTAAGGATGAGTTTTGTAGACGGTAGCCTGTGAAAAACTCATAACCAGATTGTCTGTTGAAGCTTTGAAAGGCCTGTGGAATATGAAAATAGAGAATAAATAGGCAAAAGCCTGCTTAACAGACTTATTTTGAGATGCACTACGATGTACTTCAATCCAGCAAGGTTGAGGATGGGGCCATTTGAATTTTTCGTTTTGAAGAAGGGAGATCCATTGTGTGGGGTTGTGGAACCAAGTGAGGAACTTCAAAGTATAGTACCAAGAGTCTGCTGGCCAAGAAGTCCTGAGAAGGCTAGAAAGAAAACAATCAGTGGGAAACTCAATGGCAATATGGTACAGGTGACTGAAATACCATAGGAAGAAGTAGAGTTCTTTGGGGAACAATCCAAAGGGTTTGAAAGTGAAAAGATGAATGAAAGGATATTTAGGGTGGATGCCTAAGCTTTGGAAACAAAGGGAAGACATATCATAGTTAAGAAGAAGGTAGTCTTGGAGGCTAAACAATTTGTCTTTAGCCTGCAGGTCAAGAGTGTAGTTAAGAACCATTTCTTGAACAATAGGAGGTAGGTCATCAGTAGGGAAGTCTTGGCTGGGTAGAGGTGGGTTGGAAGAGGAGGCCATAAGAATCAGGGGAAGGAGTAATGTTTGTGTTTTGGGTGGTCTAGTGAGCATGTCTGGGATCAAGTTCTTGGTGCCTTTTATCTGCTCGACGGTGAAGGTGTACTTGGAAAACCACTCTACTAATCTTAGAAGCTGGGGATGAGGAAGCATCTTGCGTTTGAACTGTAGCATTTTTGGAAAAGAGGAACAGTCCATGACGACTGTAAAATGATAGGCTGTCAGGTGGAACTCAAATTTTTGGATGCCATACTTTACAGCTAAGATTTCCTTGAAAGTGGAGTGGTAGTGGGTTTCTGACTCCTTGAATGACCCACTTTTGTATCCACATATGTGTTGGTGGCCATTTTTGTCCTCGAGGAGGACAACACTCCAATACTTGTCACTGGCATCAGTTTGGAGTATGCGCTGGCCTGTGGATGGAATGACTAAAACAAGCAGATTTTGTGTGGCTGTCTTTAATGTTCTGACAGCCTGAGTCTGCTTTTCTATCCAAGAATCCACATCTTTCTTGAGCATGAGCTTGAGTGGTCTTGTTATTTGTGCAACTCGAGGGATAAAATTTCTGAGGTATTGGACAATGCCCAAAAACTATTGAATTTGCTTTCTCGTGAGGGGTCATCCGAAAACTTTTGGAGTTCTTCAGCTATATGGGTGCTAGGTGTATAAGCGCCATCTGCAAAGACCATGCTTAGAAATTCAATTTCCTTTTGACAGATGAGCATCTTGCTCTCAGAAAGCATGATGCCATAGTGGTGAACAATCTCTGCAAATTGCTTTAACAAAATAGCATGTGAGTCCTCATCTTTGGAGAAAAGTAACACGTCATCAATGTAGATTAAAGTTGATTGAAGCATAGGTTCAAATACTTTAATCATGGCCTTTTGAAATAATGAGGGTGCTTCTTTAAGACCAAAAGGCATGACTCTCCATTGATAATGATGATCGGGTATGCAGAAACCTGTTTTGTATCAGTCTTCAGGATGAATACCCAGTTGCCAAAAACCTGCCTTGAGATCAAACTTGGAGAAAACTTTGGCATTGTGAAGGCATGAGAATAATGTAATTGTATTAGGTAAAGGGAACTTATCATCTTGGAGGAAATGATTCAAGGGCTGGTAATTGATGATCAGCCTGAGTTTGCCCTGTTTTTGTTTAGACCTTTTATTAACATAAAAGGCTTCACATGACCATTGAGAGTCTGTAGGTTTAATTAAACCTTGGGCCTGTAACTGGGCACATTCCTCTTGAGCTAGCATCTTGTGCTCAGGATTCATTCCTGAATGACTAGCTTTCGTGGGATTAATGTCTTCATTAAGCTTGAAAGGAAGTTTAATAAAAAACTGTGGATTTTGCCATAATGGATGAGGACATTTAGCAAGAAAGTCTGGATGAGAGTTTGAACATGAGTGTTGGATAATTTGGGCTTTGAGGAGGGCAATGTTTTTTGTGGAAGAGAAATAGATTTCATAGAGTGAAGGGATAATGGTGTATGGAAGGAAATGAGATTTATATTGAATACCACGAGAAATGATTCTAAACTTGGATTTGAAGTAAACATCAAACCCAATGACTAAGTCTTTGCCAGGTAAAGGAGAACCAAGGACATGGGTTTTGATAGAATATTGGGGCATGATTTGCATGGTAATAGGCTTTTATTTTTGAGTTGGGTGCAAAAGACTTGATTATCGGCAGCTCAAAAGTATTCTTTATGGGTGACCCAACAATGAGGGGGAAGAACTTTTGGGTTAAGAATGGTTCTGTGGGCTCCTGTGTCAAATAAGGCTATGGCTTTGATGAGCCTAGCATATGTGGATGTAAGAAGGGTAACATGGGCTAAGGGTATTGGATGTGAAGGAGAAATAGTAGGTTGGGCTTGGTAAAGTTCATAGATCTCATCATCAGAACTTTCATCTGCTACAGTAGCTATGGTATCAGGAGTGATTTCATCCGTGAGGGAGAATAAGGATTCAACTTCATCATCATCAGGATTGAACATTGTATTTTGGGCTAGAAAATCAATTAACTTCAATGACTGGGCCTTCTTTTGAGGACAGGCTTTTGCAAAGTGACCTTTGCGCTTACAGATGAAGCATTTGTTAGAGCTGGAAGTGAACTGCTTGGGGCGTCTAGTGCAGCGGCGTCTTAAGAACTTCCATTTCTTCTGGCGACCATTGAAAGAAGATTGATGGATTTTCTTGAAATGCTTCTTCTTTTTCATGGAACAATTGCAATCAGTATTGTCTAAGCATTTAATCAGCAAATCTGATCGTTTGCAATCACGAACCATATTTTTATCAGGCTGTAATAGCTTGGTAAAATAATTGTGTTGATCACACATTTTGTTGAGTGCTTCCAACACCTGATGAAATATGGTGCCAAGAGATTGGTTGTCAATAACTTCTTTTCTGGTTTTGAATAATCTGAAAGTCTCATCAGCCAGATCTCTAGGTATGGATGCCAAAAAGGCATGTTTGAGGCTTGGATCATCTGGACCAGAGAGAATATGTTATCGTCGGCACATGTCTTTAAAATGCCTTTCAAGATCAGATCGCAAATAGGAACAACACTTCATTTTGAAGTACTCATACCGTGCTATTTCTTTGTCATTTAAAGCTTCGCCAAGGAATTCATAATGGAGCCAGCCCAGAGCTTCAGAAAGAGACGCACTATTCACAAATTACATTTGCCTGTAATCACCTAAGGCATGGAACCAGTCCTATAAAGTGCCAGAAAACTTTGCAGAGAATTGCTGTAATGCATCCCTGAGGGTTGCGCCGTCCTTGAGCATATAGTTAGTTAGCCATGAATGAAATTCAAGGATTCTGTCTCGCCATTTTACTCGTGGGATATCATCCAGAGTAAAATAGCCACCGGTACTTGAAGAATGGGTATGGGGATTATAATGGCGAGGATTGAGATTTACCTCATCATCACTACTAATTGGTTCATCCACACTAACTCTTGTGGTAGAGGTCGGAGGAGGCTCTTGCCGAGTCCTTGATGATTGAGGATCTGATGTCTGTGCTGGAGGAGGATCAACCATCAATAATAGTGGCATAGAACAAGTGTCAGAAGAATCTTCGTCAGTAAAAGAGTCTTCAGAAGGTACCAGAATTTCATCATCAGGAGTCTCTTCGTCAGATGTATTGGTAAGGGGTTCATGGGTAAGGATTTTAGGAATAGTCTGTTGGGAATAAGTGGTAAGAAAAGACTAGATAGGGTTGGAAGGGTGGTTTGACTGGATCATAAGTTGATAAGGGTCCTGAGAGTCTTGGAATGGATCATCCGTGTCATGCTGTTTAGATTCAAAAGAATCAGATGATGAAGAGATGATAGGGGCTGGTGATCTGGGTTTTTTGGAAGTGGTTGGTACTGGGGTTTTCCCTTTATCTCTTTTGGAGAGAGGTTTGAAAAGTTTTTCAGTGTTTGGGTTTCCAAATAGTTGAGGTGTGGTAGGTGGAGGTTGGGGGTTGTAGGAAGGGGAATGTTTAGCCCAATAAGGGTCTGGATAATAGGTGGTCATCCTAGTCTGTGGAGGTTTAGGAAATGATAAAGGCTTAGATTTGGATTTGGCTAATTCAGCATGAAGAGACTTGAGTTGTATTTTGAGAGATTGAATCTTGTGTTCCTTCTGAGGGTCGACATGTCTGCCATTAGAAGCTTGAAGGAGTAAATACTCATGGATGGTGAAGATCCTTTGTTGAATTTCAACACATAGTTGTTCGAGATGAAGAATTCGAGAATCAACAGAGACAGTCATCTTTTTCAGATTAGTCTGAACCAAGTCTACCTTAGATTCTATTCGATGAAGAACAAAATTTTGAGCAATGGCATTTTGACTTTGCCAATTGAGAACTGCTTCCGCTTGGGTGACTTGTTTAGGGCGGCCATCAGCATCTACACCTTGAGGGTTGTGGACTTGAGGAAGAGTACGAACCCTGTCTTTTACCTGTTCTTGTAAAGCAGGAAAATCATCATCATAAGGTCTTGTAGGTTGATACATGAAGATTGTGGGGATGTGTTCTGGAGAGGCCCAAGAGGGAGGAGTATATTTGACAAGATAGTCAAACTTTCCAGAGGGTTGTCCAAAGTGTCAACTGTTCTGTCTCCTTGATTGTATCTGGCTTTCAGCTTCTTACTAGAAGATTTCCTTTTTTGCTTAGGGAAGTCATCTTCAATATCTGGACTACAACAATCGTCACAATTACAAGTGTCCCAAAAAACATGATTATCCTGAGCAAAAGAATAGACGGGGAGACCGTCGTTAGAAAAGGACTCTACAGGTACTGGTAGAGGATCGTTAGCTGGTTGCACTATCGAGATGGAGGAGGAAAAGATGCCTGGTGGAGAAGTAGAAGATTCTCCTTTCTTAAAGATGATTTCAACAGTACCATCGGCCTTTTTAGTGAACTCAGGTTCTGTGGATTGGATAGGGACAGAGCTTTGATGCAGCTTTTCATAATTGGTAATCCAAGAAGAGGGGAGTAGCTTCAGTAAGTCCTCTTTCAGGATTTGGCGTGGGACATGAGTATAGGTGGCTCTTTGATTGATATCAACAGTAATAAGCAAAGCTTTATTGGTTATAGGGAGTACTAAATCAAAGGCATGATTTTGGACCCGGTAAGCCATTTGATAATGAAGAGTGGCTTGATAGGTGTCCAAAACTTGATCAGCACCAGTGATCTGTAGTTGGACTTTCAAAAAGTGATGAAGTTGAGGATCATTCAAAGCTATATTGAAGTTGGGATAAAAAGTGACAACTATTGCCACAATTGAGCGTGTTTCAAGAGATCCAATACATGCATGTTGATACTCTAGATATCTAGTATCTAGAAGAGCTAATCTTGTTGCAACTGGTAAACCTTTTCGGCCATGATAAGACAAGGCTAGTCGGATAGCACCAAAATGAATATGGGTATATCCTTGGAAATCCATTGGCCGGGAAATTCGGATGGAATTTCAAGAGTAACAAATTGTTCTCGAGAAGTAGCAGGAATTTTATGTTGGTCAAAAGAGGAGGCTTGAATATATTCTTTGGCCACACGAGAAGGTTGTTTGATGAGAGTTTTAATACTACGGATAACAGAAGGAGACGTTTTAGCAAAAGCATGGTAAGGATTGACAAGAGAAAGGTCTGTTTCAGAGATTTTTTTGGGTATCATCTAAAAGGCTAACCTCATAGAGATAGTCAAGTTTGGTAGATGTAGACTGGCGAATGGAAGGGAAAGGGGGAAGATGGAAAGAGGAAGAAGAAGTGAGAAGGGAAGAGGGAGGGGGTGAAGTTAAAGAAACGAGTCTGCTACCGGCTAGTGAGGAGAATGAGAGGAAGAGAGAGAGGGGATAGCTGAAAGGAACTGACGGCTGAGAGTTCGGTTTAGAGTGTAACAGAGAAACTTTAAATTTTAAAGCCTACGTTTTTTATATATATATATATAATTGTTTTTTGATATAAAATAATTATACCACACTTCACCTTTTTTTTTTTATAATCTATATTCATGTATATATAACCCACTCTACATAGATTGTCTTTTAAGTTTTTAATATAGCTATGTTAAATGTTCTGAAAAAGCATAAAAAATTTCATGTCCTTACAAAATAATAATTATTTAAAAAACAAGTATGAAGAAGAATACGTCAAATTCACCTGGACCAACCTAGCAAATCCTCAATTTTTATTTCAAGATTGTGATAATATATAAAAAAATTAAAATAAATTATGAAGTTTGATTTTCAATCAACTTCATGTTAAATAAAATTAAATAAAATATTCGAGAAAAAAAACAATTTGAGCAAATTTAAGTTAATCTGTCAAACTTGTAATTCAGATTATAAAACCGATATAACTCATAGAAAGTAAAAAAAATAAAAATAAATTACAGAATCCAATTCCCAACTAACTCAATGCTTGAGAATTAAATTGAAAAAAAAAACTAATTTCATGAGACTTAGAACTTTATATAAAATAAATCAAAAAAAATACAAAACTCAATTCTCAATCAATTTAATATTGAAAAATAAAACTGAAAAAAAAATCTAATGAGAAGATGAATAAACTTAGATTAATAATTCTTCAATCGTTGCTATTTTTTTTCATTGGATTCTTTCAAAAGAGATTCTGTAAGATCATCATGCAGAATTAGCATGTATTTTTTAAAAAATATTACTTCTTTTTTCAAGAAAAGATGATCTACAAAGAATACTTGATTAGTGGAAAGTATTGAACTAGGAGCTCTTCAGTTACCATGTACCAAATCAAATTACACCACCGCACAAGAGGAATTTAAGGAACTAGAAGGTATTCTAATGCATCAAAACTTGGCTCTTTTTGAATCCGTGGTTGCATCTGTTTCTAGATTACAGTCTCACTCTGTAAAGTCTGTTCACTTCAGGCTTCATCAGAACACAAGTAAAAGTAACATGAAAATCTCAAAATTTATCGATAATACTGGAGGAAAGCTTTGCCTACGGACAACTGAGATATCTTTAAGAAGCTTGAAAAGGTTTGTTATCTCCCATTGTTTTGTCACGATGAATCCTTTCTTTACACAGCAGCTCACTTGCTGGCACCATGCTGACAAGCAACACGCCCATTTTCATTCTTGAATTCTAAATTCATCTCCAGCCACAAGAAAGAATGCAGTGTGCCTGGAGAGCCACAATAGGAGACACAATCCCCCAGATAAGCAAAGGGAAATAAATGGCAAGTACAGCTAAGAGATGGATTCAATGAGCGTTGAAAATAAAGCAATTTGGTAAAACTCATGCCTGAAATAAATCATCATTTTGGTTTTCGAGTCATCGTCAATATCCGGGGTGCTGTCCATTGCCTTCTGCATGTGACGTAGCCACCTCTCTGCAGCATGGGGCGAGACAGGAAATGGTCGATGGCGTCCGATTAGCGCAGGATGACCTGCCAAAATCCAAGAACGATTCTTAGACATGGGTTTTTACCTGTCAAACTTACAAGAACAACCGCTGCTCCCAGGTCCTGGGCCTGGATGAAATAACTTATCTATATAAGCTTCCTTGTGCAAACTTGTCACAGAGCGGCACATACTTAATTAGAATTCTGGCACAGTTGGGGGAGTGAGTTTTAACTTGTTTTTATGTTAAAATTAAAAAAAAAATTCTTTAAATTAAATATTTTAATGTTTTTGTATCGTTTTGATAATAAGATAAATGAAACTAGTTTCAGTATAAATAGAAGCAGTTTCTTTAAATTCCCTTCCTTCTGCATCGCATTACAATATGTAAGCCAGTCCACCCCATAGTAGTAATATATTTAGGATTTCACTCGGGCCAACTGCTTTCCATGTCTTCGAGGCTTTCGTTTGAGTTGGAATTGTATCACTATTTGCTGTCGATCTCGGCTAACAATGCTGGAATGACACAATGAAACTGTAGAATGTTTTTTTTAATAAAAAAATACTTTAAAAATAATTATTATTACACTCTCGACACTCATTTCTTGAAATTAACAGTGGCCAACTTAGGCTCATTTTGCGCTTAGAAACCCAACACAAATCAACACTTCAAAGGTTTTTCTGACAACAGCTTCAACAGACTAATTGTTTTTATTAATTATTGAGCTAGAAATCAATCAACTTAAACATGCAGAGAACAAACTAATTAGTCCACTGGATTAATCTTTAACACCATATATATATATGAAATCCTTTCCTTGAATCTATACTGTAAAGAAAAAAAATCACGAGTCGTCCTCCACCATTATCATTTAATTGCTAATGACTGTCGAAAACTAACCCTTTTAAAACCATAAATCACAAGCAGAGATTCTTCAAACGACAAGTGATTTGCATCTACCAGTATCTAGGATGCTTGTGGCCGTCGCGTGGTTGATAGATTTAAAAATTATTTTTGAAACAACCTTCTGGAAGGTTGAGAAACTGTGGTCCCCACTGAGGCAATCATTCTTCGTTTTAGGAGAGAACTAGATTGGCACGCGCGCGGGCCAAACTAAATTGCTTTCCAGCGCGAGAAAAAGAAGTTTATGTGGCGAAAATTATCTTAAAATAGTATAGTATGAGAAATATGAAAGGTAGATTAAGCTTTCATTAATTTGATAATATAATAAAAAATAGATAATAAAAACAACAAATAAAATATTAATTTGGGCTAGGTTTGGTTCAAATGCAAAACTCTTTACATGAAAGATGAGATTGAAATAACTTCATAAAAATATAAAATATAAAAAAACTTATTTGTAAAAAAAAACCTTAAAAAATATCTAAGCCAACACGTTCCAATATTTTAAATTTGTGACCCAAAAGGTTAAAAAAATCTCTATCAATAAAATATTGAGAGATGAAATCAAAAAAGAAAGTTCCAATAAAAAAAGATTAAAAACAAAATAAATAACAATAAGAAAAATAAGGACCAAATCTTATATAAAATAAAATAAAATAAAATATTAAGAGACACAATTGAAAAAATTATTCAATTAAGAGAATTGTATAAAATATTGAGGGATGAATTGAAAATATAATTTAATCAAGATGGTGATTAAAAAAAATTAACAATCAAAATAATAGGGACAAAATCTGAAAGGTAATAAAATCAAAGGAGGGTTAAATCGAAAGAAAATTTTAATTCTATAGATTATTTAAAATAAAAAATAACAATAAAAAAATAGAGATCAAATCTAAAAGAAAAAAAATCAAAGGGTTGCTTTGAAAATATATAAGAGAAGACTCTCAAATAGAGAAGGATAAAAAAAAAAGAAATGAAAAAAAGAAACAATCACTGGTGCAAAACCTAACATTCTTCTTGTCATAGACGTTGCCTTAGGAATAAAGGTGACATCATGAGGATTAAAATGTCACCATGAAAACCAGAGCTTGGCTACCAAAAGACATTGTACGTGTCGTTCAAATAGCACAGGAGCACTCATGCGTGTCTGCATGATTGTCACGTGTAACCAACTTTTTTTAAATTAATTAATATTTTATATATGTCTCAATACTAAATTAATCCTAATAAGACTTTATAAATACAAATAAAAAAACGAAAAAAAACAAAAACAAAATCATTGATCAAAGGAAAAGACAATTTTAATCCAAGGATATTATAATCATTTTACTATATATTTAAATAAAAATAACCATGCTCGTCAGCGCTTTAATTGTTGCCTGTAAAGGCATATTATTTATTTTATTGTGTAAAAACAACGAAAGGACTTCTATGATTTTTTTTCAAGGTGAATTGTGTTTTGTTGATAGAAGTAAAATTATAATTTTGCAGTGCCAATGCTGCAATAATTTTACCACTCCTTTTAGTTTCTTTTCATCGGAAGATGCTTTGAATGGAACCAAGGGGTGAAAGAGCAAGTAACTCTATAGTATTTAGGGTTAATTACAAATTTAGTCCTTTATTTTGAAACATTACAAATTAGTCCCTTAACGAAGACTCTCGTTGATCATTCGGTTTTCTTATTAAATCTTAATATTTCGGTTTCTATTATTCTAATTAAAATGGCCTAAAACGGTAATTTTGATTAAATAGACAAAGGATATTATAACAAGATGGTAGTCGAAAATGATCAATCATAGCTTTTTAAATATGAGAGACTGGCTTGTACTGGTGTTCAAAGACTACTTTAGCCTTGAAGAAATGATGCCATGGTGGAGTTCTGCCATGGTCGCTTTAGCTTCAACCTTTTCTTGGCGGGCAACAAGCTTCTAGGCCCAATTTTTGGTTGCAAAGGTTCGTCTCCCTTTGGGCCAAAATGATTTGTCACGACAACAATCCTGGCCAAAGAAGAAGAAAAGTTTTAAAAGTATGTTTTGGAGTAGTTGAGGTTGTTTTTCATGCTAAAATATATTAAAATAATATTTTTTTTATTTTAAAAAAATTATTTTTGAGATCATTACATCAAAACGATTCAAAACACATATAAAAAATTAATTTTTGACAAAAAAAATTAAAAATTTTTGAGAACACAGGTTACACCATATTCCCAAACAATGCTTAATAATATGAATAGTTTATAAAATGGATACTTGGTTAGATTTTATGGTGTATGGAATAATTATTAACTTAATTATTCGATTCACTTAAAAAAAGAAAAAAGAAACTAACACAAGAATTCGAGAAAAAAATTAAATTGATGACTATAAAAAATTATAAAAATATCTTACTCACCTAGAATTTCTCTTTTTTATTTCTATTTTTTTAAAAAAAATAAATTATAAAAAATAAATAATATGATATCATTAATTATTCAGATTTTTAGTTTATAATTAAACAAATTTACATTAAAAAACACATTAATAATGTTTGGATATTTTTTCAAAGTTTAATAAAAAATTTATCCAACCTGAGTGTAACGCAAGCAATAATATAGTAATTATTGTTCATTTATAAAAAGTAAAATGAAGATATATTATTAGTCCCTGGGTGATCATTGCTAAACTTCATACAATGTGAGGAGAATCTTGTTGAGTAATCTGCACTCTTAATAACAAATACGTACGATAAAAGAGATTGAGGTTTCATGGTTGAAACTACTAAGCATTGGGAGTAAATGCATTGTGGATTTCGATAGTCACCTTTTTTTTTATTAGTTTTAAATTCTTTTTTTTTTATTGTGTTTTTTTAATTGAAATTCATGATTTATTTTATTTTTCTTTCTATGTATTTATTGTGATGTCAATTTTTTTTTTGACATATAGCTTGATTTTAAAAAATAAGATTTGAAAGTATTAATTTAAAACAATTCAAGATTTAGTGTGATAATTGAAATTCATGATTTAATTTGATTTTCTTGGAACACATTAAATTATGATAATGAGAAATTCTGCTTCAAGTCTACATTTTGAAATTTAATTCATTAATTATTAAGTCATAAATAATATAAATCTCATCACTATGTAGTTACACAATCCACAACTAGATTAACAACAATTCCTGAAAAATAAAAAAAAATAAGTCTAATAGTAGTATGACATAATGAATATGTAGATATGTAGACTTGAAAGAAATTATTAATAAAAATTTAATTGATGAAAAAATAATTTTTAAAATAATTTAATTTAATATCTTTAGCTTTTTTAATAGATATGTAGAAATGATTTTTCTTTTTAAAAAATCATTTTGAATCTCTATTTGACAATTTAAAAAAACAGATTTTTTTTTCTTTTAACTTTTTTTTTTCTGCTCTCGCTTTAGAGATGCCGTTAACAGTAGATGTCAGGATTTATCCCTTAAATAATTGTTAATAGACAGCGAATCTGTTAAGATACACATCACCGAAATCTATGTGATAGAATAGAGGTGGAATATGAGAGCATGCCTTGAATAATTTATGCCTAGAATTCGAAGAAAACAAGAAGATTTTTTATTTTAAAATAATATTTTTATTTTTTAAAATTTATTTTTTACATATATCAAAATAATTTAAAAATATTAAAAAATTAATTAAAAACAAAAAAATTTAAATTTTAATAAAAAAAATTTAAAACTCAATACCAAAACACGCCAAATAATATTGTATGAGATGCATGCCCGCGCGCTGCCGCAGGCTTATAAAAAAATATATTTAATAGTGTTATAATTGTGAACCAGCGTTAGATAAGTAATAAAAAACTAAAGGTATGATGGAGCCAATATTTCATAACGGAAAAAAAAAGTTGTATTGGTGATCAAAACTTAGAGACTGAACAAAATGATTTGTAGCAATCCACAGTGTTTTAGGAGGAAAGATACAGTGCTTTCGCCACATGATTTAGCTTTTCTGTTAATAAAAAGCAAAAAAAAAATACAAAGTTAAATTCTCTACCAACTTAATATTAAAAAAAACCAACAAAGATAATTTTGGAAGGAAAAAATCCCATGAGGAAAAACATTGTAGCAATTGACAATGTTTTGTGAGGAAAACTACAGTGCTTTCCCCAATAAAATAAAATAAAAAACCATTTAGAGAAATACTGTATCAATCCATAGTGTTTTGTGAGAAAAACTACAACGCTTTCCCCATATGATTTAGCTTTATTGTAATAATAATTCTTAACCAACTTAATATTAAAAAAAATGGACAAAGATAATTTTGGAAAAAATAAAAAAAAATCATATGGGAAAACACTGCAATAATTCACAGTGTTTTAAATAAAAAAAATTATAAAGCTAAATTCTTAATTAGCTCAATATTAAAAAAATCAAATCGACAGAGATAATTTTAGGAAAAAAAAAGAGGGAAAAAATCATGTTGGAAACACTGTAGCAATTCATAGTGTTTTGTGATGAAAGCTACAGTACTTCCTCACATGATTTAACATTATTTGTAATGATTTGTAATTATAATTTTCAACAATGTTTTGTGAGGAAAGTTACAGTGTTTTCCCCACATGATTAAGTTTTATTACAAAGTTAAATTCTAACCAACTCAATATTAAAAAAAATAAAATCGACGAAGATAATTTTGGAAAAAAATATTACAAAAAAAAAACACAAAAGAAACTGGAAAAAAAACCATGTGAGGAAAAACTGTATCAATCTATAGTGTTTTGTGAGGAAAAACTTGTATTTACTTGTAATTGCAATTCTTAACCAGCTTAATATTTAAAAAATAAAATTGACAAAGACAATTTTAGGGAAAAACATAACAAAACAGAAAAAAACTATATGAGAAAAAACACTGTAGTAATCCACAGTAATTTGCGAGGAAAGTTACAGTACTTTCCTCACATATTGTAACTGTAATTTTTAATCAGCTCAATATTAAAAAATAAAATAAAAAAAGATAATTTCGGAGAAAATCATAAAAAAATAAAAACAAAAAAAAACCATGCGGAGAAACACTGTAGCAATCAATAATGTTTTAAAGAAAAAAATTACAAAACTAAATTCTCAATCAGCTCAATATAAAAAAAAATCGACAAATATAATTTTGAAAAAATAAAAAAATAAAATAGAAAAACTATGTGGGAAAACACTGTAGCAATCCACGGTATTTTAAAGAAAAAAAATTACAAAACAGAATTTTTAACTAGTTCAATATTTAAAAAGTAAAACCAACAAAGATAAATTTTTTTAAAAAAATAAATGAAAAAAAATATAAAAAAGCAAACTTGGAAAAAAAACAAAAAAAAGGGAAAATTAGAAAAATAAAATAAAAAAATACAAAATAAAATAAACACAATAAAATTACTGTTATAATAGATTCACACAATTACCGCGGGAGAACAGTGAAAAGTTGAAAAACCAAGAGCAGCCATTAGAAAGGGTTCTTGACCTACTCGTGAGTAAAGTAAGTAGGATTTTGGAAAAAGTGAAACAGTCTGTCCTTTCCTTTTGTCTTATTGCCTTGTATCGACTATCGAGGCCATTACCTAGGCTCAACCAATCGCCAAAAGCAAGATAATGGAGTTGGAAGAACAGGAACATAAATCATGAGACATGCTTAGAAATGGAGACATCATCGTTTTTCTATTTCTATACAACGATCGCAAATGCTTCTGGTTTCACTCATAATTTATGAATCATATGCTTATATGGAGTATGGAGAAGTATCTGCCTTATTTCATCATCCCATTTGCTATCAGTTTACCTCTCCCATCAATCATCACTCTATTAAAATAGGATTTCAATCTTGTGATTGAGATGAACAGCAAGGTGAATTTGGTTTCTGAGACATTAACCTTGCTTGAATTATCTAACAGTATTACTCTTCTGCAGGACTCTTGAAGGTTCAGCATATCTAGCAGAAAAGGATCTTGAAAGGTCTTCTGGCTTAGTCCAATCTGTGCCTTGATCAAAATTCTGAGAGTATTCATCTGGATCATAAGAAGCCTGTACTGATGTAACGAGAGACGCATTGAGTACTCTCTTCCTGCCTCCATTTATTTTTCTCCAGAACACTTGCCATCTGGGTTTTGGACCTTCCTTGACGCTTCGAGTCCTACCTGAACAGACAGTTTCTCTTCCAGAGCCACCCCATTTATGGAACATCGTCATTTCCCTAGAAAGATTGAGAACCAAAAGGTTATATATAAGATCTTGATCATGGAGCTTAATGATGAGGACGATGCTTAAAATAGTCAAACAAATGGATAAACTAAGAAGTGCAAACGGCTTGACTCTCATTGACAACTGGCTCTAAAACTAAAACTGGCTTTCAAAATGCTATCCTTAGAACATCCTATAAATTATCACCTAAAAATACATAAAAATGTTTTGACTTTATTTTATTTAGATATTGGACACGATTTGAAGAATACATGCATGTAATGAATCAAAATATAAATTTTAATAACGAGTTTGAGTTCTCTTATAATTATTAAAGATTTACATGGTCATTAATTTTAAAATTCGTAAAATTAATTGGTCTGGATATTTACACACACACACATATATATATATATATATATATATATATATATATATATATAAATGAGACTTTCATTAATATAAAGACTAATTTATTTTAATGATTATAATTTTTCTTCACTATAATGTAATGAAAAAAAAATCTATTATATATTGATGGGATTTTTAGAAGTTTGATAGCGATTTCTTTTCAAAGTATTTTTTGTTTATAAATATATTAAAATAATTTTTTTATTTTTTAAAATATAATTAAACCCATTATACTATCTTCTAAAATAAAAGGATGGAGATATTCCACTGTTGACTGTTGTAAAATATATAGGGAAGAAAAGTGAGACGATAACCTAGAGGCTGAATTGAGTATAGCCATAGAAGTAAGGTCGTGGAAGTCTAGAAGAGGGAGCCCATGCCAGTGCTAGCTAACCTTTTCACAACTTTAATACTTTTTTTCTCCGGCCAAAACCCTCCGAGGCTCCGACTGCTTGCCCATTAATTTACAAAACACTAGGAGGGGTGGGGTAAAGTATTGTAGCCCACTCCACTATTCACACACACAATTCATTGCAGATTACCATAATTAACCTTTTTCATTCTGGTTATTGGACTTTCTTTTTACTTGATTAAGCCCTTTTATGATCAAATTAATAGCTGATTTAGATTAAGTTGCTAAGAAAGGGCGGGAATGAAAATTAAAGGACCAAATTGAAAAAAAAAATGACGGTGGTTTAAAAATTTGGGTGAGAAGTTCACTTTAGTTTTACTTTTTAAATGACAATATTTCGGTGCCTCAATATTCTAAAAATTCAAATTTAGTATAAAAATTCATTTATCTTATTTTCAGTTCCTAATTTGAAAAAAAGAGAGTTACTGGATTCTAGTGGTAAAAAAAAAGTTGTCAGTTGACATCAATTTTGGCCACTAATAAGATCGATGTTTGTGTCTACAAGTTTTATTCGATGAGAGAAATTTAACTTGTGTATTCTTTCATCTTATAATTGCATGAGAAGGTTGATCTAATCTCGAAAATTTTTTGAGTTTCAATTTGATTCATTGTTTTTGGACCGATTCTTGGGTTGTTTGAAGGCATAAAAAGATTTATATAGGTCTCTAGATTATTTTGTAGGTGTTGTGTGGTTAAAAAATAGTTGAAAAACCTCTGCCATGATTTTTCGACAACCCTATTGGAGATGCAGACGATGTGGTCTGTATCGTTTGATAAAAAAATTTAGTTAGATAGATAACATATCGTCTGTCTAGACAAACAAAATCAAAATAATAAAATGAGCAAGCACGTTGGCTTGCCCTTGTAGACCCAGACTCATGGGCTCTATTTAAAAGGGGTTCCTTCAAGTTTTTGTTTTTTAAACTTCATTCAAATAAAATCAAAGAATTTTTTTTTTTAAAAAAAAAAGGGGTCTTACACTTATAAGTTTATTTCAGGACAATTTTTTTTTATCGCTTGACTTTGTATAAAAAAAAGTAAAGTTTTTTCTATGGTATTATCTCAATCTTATGAAAGAAGTTGAGGATTTAGCGAGTGAACACAGGTTGACTCAAGTGTTTTTTCATTGATTTCTTAAAATTGATTTTTTTTTTAATTTTATGCCTCAACAATGAATTGGTTAGGAATTGACTTTTGTATTTTTTTTTTGTTCTCTAATGGGTAATCCTATTTTGTAACTCAAGTCACAAGTCTGACATGTTTACCTAGGTTTACTCGAGTTATTTTTTTAAAAAAAATTGAATATTTTTTTTATCCTTCAATATTTGGTTTATTGGAATTGAGCTTTCTAATTTGTTTCAATTTGTATTTTATATAGTTATCATGGTCTCATGACTCAAGTCATGGGTTTTACAAGTTTATATTGGTCAGCCTTTATCGATCTAATGTATTACCATCTCAATAGTTTTAAAAAATATATTGAGACTAGTATGTCACAATCTTAATATTTTTAAAATGTATCATCCAATATATATTAGGTTTCATGCTTCCTAACATTTTTATATTTTTTTTTCACAATAAAAAAAATGATTTCACATGCAGTGTAATGCAAGCCAATAAACTAGTTTCCGTCTAATAAACAAAAACTCTATAGAGCGTAGCCATTTCACTGTAACAATATATACAAATTATTGTGTATTGCTAAAGCAAAATAAGTGTTTTACCTCTCCACTTAAAAAAAAAAATAGCCTTAGCTACAGGGGTAAGATCACTTTTCATTATTGATTTTTGCTGGTTAGATTAGTATTTCCACACAAAATTTTTCTCCAATCTGCAATATATATATATATATATATTAAAAAAAAAACAATAAGAAGAAGAGTATGTATCTAATTTGAAAGGAGCTCTTGATTGAGAAGACTAGAAAGTGAGTGATTTCTAACTCATAATAGTTAAGGTTATTTACTTTTAAAAAAAATATAAATAACTTTACAATTAAAAGTATTTTGTAATAATATTTTAAAAATCAAAAGTAATATATATGTTGTTTACGAAGACAAGTCTCATTTATAACTCCTATTTTAAAAATACAAAAATTATTTTAAAAACAATTTTTTTTTATTTTTTTTTATCTCTCCAACCAAATATATTTATATCTCAATTATTCATGTTTTTTCTATTTCAAAATACTAACTAAGACCCCATTTGTTTGCTGGAAAGTAGTTTTCTTTTGGAAAGTGAATTCCGGGAAAATAAATTCCAGAAAAATGAATTATTTTTTGATGTTTGGTAGTGTAATGAAAAATAAGTTGGAAAACACTTTCCAGTATTTGGTTATATCATGAAAATTGAGCTGAAAAATAACTTATTAATGTTTTATTTTTCTCAAGTTTATTAAAATAATGAGAAACAAATCTTACAAATTAAAAAGTTGAATGAGAATGTAACTGAAAAAAATATAATTTCATAAATTATCTCAAATAAAATAAATAATAATCAAAATAATAAAGATCAAATCTAAAAAATAAAAAAAAATAAAATATGAAGAAATTAAAATAATAATAATTAACATTTCATAAATTATTTCAAATAAAATAAATAACAATAAAAAAAATAAGGACCAAATTTGATAAATAAAAAATTTTAATTAAGAAATAATAAGGAAAAATCAAATAACAATTATAAAAATGAAGACCAAAGTTAATATAAAAATTAAATTCTATGGGATGAAATTGAAAAAAAAATATTCAAAACAAAATATATATAGAAATCAAAAGTTTAAGGACTAAATTTGATATAATCAGCAAATAATATGACATTTCTAAATTTTTCACAACTTCCAAAAAGTGTTTTCCGTCTAAAATAAAAGGAAAACACTTTTCTAGAAACTAAGTTAAATTTTTCTTTAATTAAAAAATATTTTTCGTTGATCACAAAGTATTTTTTGTTGATTAACTTTTTTAATAACAAACAAATATATAAAAATTTTAAAAATAATTTTTTAAAAATCACTTTTCAAACAAAACAAACGCAGCCTAGAGCTGCCAAACTACCACAAAAATAGCAAGTACAGATACGAGTTGGGTAATAAATCTGCTAGCCGCGTGCCTGCACTATCTCGTAACCAATGGAGCTCCTTGTTCAAGTTTTTCATTTACTAGAAGAAAGAAAGTACTAACAACGTGGTAATTGTTCACCTGACTAGATGAACAATTACTAAAATATTGCTTATCCTAATCTATATTAGGAATTAAAATACAGATTATCCTTCCTTTTCGTAGCTCATCTCCACCAGTCCACCTAAACTAGATGCAACATTCCTCAGGGTCATTTGGAATTGCAAGTTCATACTTCGAGATCCTGCAGAAATATTGGACTTTCCAAATTCCAACACTAACTTGTTGCAAAATGCTTGATAGGAATGTGGTGTTTTAATTAATAGCTGCACGTGGTGGCAAGACTTTAGTGCCAAGATTACAGTATTATACTATCATATCAGAACCCTGAAAGGTCACTGAAGCAGGAGGCAATTGTAACCATTAGCGACTATTAAACATGAAATAACTTGTGTTCTTCTACAGAATCACCCCTTCCCTAGGTGCATAGATGCATTTGGAGGAATATAAAACCAAATTTTTTTCACAAAACAGCAAAAATAACATTAGCCAATCGCAACAAGACCTGACTGTCTCGGAGAAAAGGTACATTTGTGCAACATCTGGCTAGGATTAACTTAAGTAGTATTTTGCTAACTAAAAGCTTACTTTATTATGCACGATTACGATCTGATTTCTGCAACTGTGTGATAGACCTTAGTTTCTCATAAGCATCAGAACAGGCATGAGCATAGTCTGACATGGCACGGAATAGCTCAGGCAAGCGAATTTTAAGACTTCCAACTGATTTCTCTCTTACCTGAAGGCAATGTTTCCCGTGAGCTTCTAATTCCTCTTCCAGCCTCTTCTTCAAACTCTCCACTACAAATTGCCTCTCAGAAACAGGATTGGGGTTCGCATCTTCCCCTCTATCAGCATCTGTTTCATCAGTAGGGGTTCTCCGCTGCATGTACTTTTGGTACCATTCCTCAAATGCCTGGTTTTTGCGCATAAACTCCCTCCTGGTTTCCTCGCACTTTTCCTTTAGCTTCATCTCTTCTTCCTGATGATGTACTATGGTTTCTACCACAGCTGCAAATGATGAGATAGCAGATTTGGCAAGCTCATCTGGAAGCTTTTCTAAATAGTCATGCCATGAATGGAGAAGGGCTTGGATAGGGGGATTCTGGGCTCTTGGTGGAGATGATATTTTCTCTTTTAAGCTGCTTTCAATGGGGATCAGATTTAGCTTTAACCAGCTAGTAAGAGTGTGAATGTATTGTTTCTGATGGGTCACAAGCTTTTCAAAATGTGAAAGCCATCCTTGGACAACTTTCAAAAGTTGGATTGTGCGCTCATGATGGTGTTTGGTTGTTTCCTTGATTGCATGGTTGACATCAAGGGATTTAAGGTTTGTGACAATCTTCAATTGGCTGTCATGATGCATACACATACTTGCCCACATTTTCGCCATCCTGCAGTATTGCATTCAGAGTTTTACAAGTAAATAAGTAGAGAAATGGCATGCCATCATTATTGAAATCATGGCATTACTTTTTGTTGGGTTCTCCAATAAGACCAATCTCCCATGACTAAAAAGAACTACCTTTCAGACACCTGGCTAAAGAATACTGAGACTTGGTGGTATTGTGATAAGAAACTAAGATAATTCAAAAGTAAAGAATACCAGGAAAAAGGAAGAAGCTGCATGTAGCCAACATGTTGGGACACACACCACCTATTATTGCCTCCTTTAGACATTAGATAGCTATAGAACAACAAATCAATGGGCAAATTCATACGTGGTTCAGCATTTAACATCTATATTGCAGTATTGGATGAAACCCCACCCCTAAAGATTAAAAGGAATATAATCAAATCCAGGTTTTTATCTAGTCCACCAAACAGTTCATAAATGTCAAACTCTTAAGATGTCAAACTTTTCAGTCCACATCATACAGCCCACTTCATTAGGAGAGCAAAACAAGAAGAGTAGCTAATGTCATAAATTGCACACATAATCTTGTTCTAGCCAGGATATAGAGTGTTCACTTCATAAACGCGCTGGTATGCAGATTATTGGCATGAATTATAAAGAAAAACAAGCAATACAAATAGACCATATAAAGTTTTGAGGGATATATGTCAGGAAACTAGAACAGATAAAAAGTATAATTTCAATTTTTCATTTTTTTCGGAACAAAAGCTTACCCATCAACAAGATCAACGAGTTTTGGATACAACTGCTGATCACGTATCTGATTCACTTCTGAAACGGTTGAGTCCATGGATTGCATGTCAACTATATATCTTGTATGAAGATGACTCACAGCTGCTTTTGTTTTCTCCAGGGATTCAGCACTAGCACCACGTTTCTTCTGCTTATTTAGCAAAGCAACCTTCCTCTTGTACTCAAGCTTCATAAGCTCCCCTTGCTAATCAACATTAAGCAAACTTCACTTAAGACCCCAGCGCATGACAATAGCAAAATGAAATAAGCATTGCCCCAGAAAAACAAATGGAAACAAAAGAAAAAAATGATTGCTTCGCACCATGGCTGAGATTTACAAGAAAGTGTCAAGCATCTATAAAACTCTGTTTAGAAACTTTAGACTTTTAATCTGATCATACAAGGAAACTGGCCGTTTTCTGATAGGTTTGAGCAGCACAACTAATAGTTAGTACAAGAAACTAAAAATGACAGGCAAACATAACTAATAAATGATGCGGTATACCTTTACTTCATCATAAAGTTTCTTTTCCCATGCTAGTAACTTATCCAAAACAGTAGCATGAGTTTCATAATCTTCAGAATCAAGTTCATCCTCTCCACCTTCAGCACTAGGTACACCTTTGAATGACCTATTCCAAGTGATAACACGCATAACCCTAGCGGAATGATCAATATGTCCTGCAAATGTTGAAAACCATATCAGCAAAATAAAGATACTAATAAAAACAAAACAATTACAAAAGGAAAACAAAAATGTCAAGGAAATATCTTAGCAGAGTAATAATATGCTACAGTCACAGCACATCAGCATATCATAATTTTCAAGTGATTGGAAAGGGGGCTCTAGTATTGTTGATAAATGAACTTCTTCTTGCTTTTGAAAAGAAAAAAACCAATAAGAAGCCTGAGGTTCTCAAAAAAAGCTTCCACAAAAGATGAAGATGCCATAACAAAGTCCAACTGGTGTAAAAAGCAGATGCCACCGTTCAGAATAACAAATCCAAAACGCCGACAAATTACATATCATTCAATAAAAGCACAGATGCTTTCAGCTTCAGTTTTCCACAAACAACAAGTATACACATTTTAGAAGCTTTAATTATATAAAATGGTTAGCAAATTTGATGGGCCCATAGCAAAGCAAGTTCAAGTGTGCGTAAAATTACTATTAAAACATAAACAGTTAAGTATCCACATGTTAAATAATCAAAACACAACATCAAGTAAACAAAAAATTTAAACACAAGCAGCCAATGCAAGCCAATTATACCTCGATTATCGGCAAAATTAGAATGGTAATGCAAGCGGGTGGCCTCGAGCATCTTACAAACATCCTGTGCACTTTCTGATGATTTTAAGAAATGATCATCAATTTCATTCAAAACCTGCATCAAATTCACACTAGGAACTTTCCTTCCCACCACCCTAAAATCCGGTGGTGCTGTTTTCGAATGCTCAATCTGCTTCCTTTCCTTCTTCTCCCCACCCTTCTCCTCCTCTTTCACCACAGGCTCCATATTCTCCTCCGCCTTCTCCGGCGTCTTTGGCTCAACCCCATCAATCTCATTACCACTACCATCAACCCCACCCCTCAAACCCCCAACCCCGCCGAACCCAACACCCACATTCTCAACATTTCCAAAATTACCCCTGCTCCTACTCGCATCCTCCTCTGGTTCCAAGGACGAATCCGGCACATTATCCATCATAAAGAAATAATCCCAAGCCATGTTCTTCGCCTCCGGCATCGGAGGCACCACCGAGGAATGACTCTCCACCGTCCTTGGTGGAGTCCTCGGCCGAGCATCCTCCTCCCCCGGTCCCACATTCCCACTACTTTGCGGGCCCCGCTGCGAAACCTTTTCGATATTGTCATAATTCTTGGTCTTTCTACTAAGATTCCTATTCCGCAACTCCTCCCCCTCCTCTTCCTCCTCCTCCCCCTCCTCCACCTCCTCGATCGCAACAGAGTCACCCATCTCCTTCCTTTTCATCACAATCTCAGGCATGCTCATAGTCCTTTTAATCGGACTGGGAGAAAAGTCAGGCAGCGGCGGAGGTGGAGGAAAATTATCCATAGACGGCGGAGGCGGTGGAGGCTGCGGTTGAGATGAAGAGTCAAGGGAAGAAGGCTGTTGAAACTGGGATTCTTGATCAGCTTCTCCATGGCCATAATCACTCAAAGACGCACCGGTATTCTTTAAGGAAATAGTATATCCTGAATGACCAGCAGCAAAAGCATTTCTTGCTGTGACTGCTTCTTTCATCAAGATTTTCCGCTCTTTGCATCTTGAAACCGGTTCTTCATTATCCACCTTAGACTGTGCACACCCCATTACAGTTCAAGAAACCAAGAATATGAGTTCAGGTTTCTAAAAGGAAGAGAGAAGGTTCATAATAATGGAGGAGAGCATGTGGAGAGAGAGAGAGAGACTGACAAGGTAGTACAGAGAGAGAGAGAGAGAGAGAGAGAGGTCAGTGAAGAGTGTGCAGAAGAAAGAGAAGAGCAGGGAGTTTATCTCTCTTCTTGTGTGTTTCGTTTTGGGTACTTAAGGAGAGTAGGGGAATGTGGAGTACTCGCTGGGTTTGGAGGAACAGGTGTGCTTGTTCTGTATTGTATTCTAAATTAACGGTCACATTTTTTAAAAAGGAAACTATGTCGTTTGGTGGGGTTTTAAGAAGCATGCAGTTAAGCAGTAGTGTTTCCCTATGCCTTTTTATGTTTTTTTTTTTTTTATTTCAAAATATATTAAAATAATATTTTTTATTTTTAATATCAATATATTAAAAAATACTAAAACCTTAACCGGGTGAAGACAGAATGCTTGCCAGCCCACACGTTATTATGTTCTTATTATTTTAATTATATTTCTTAGTACAACATTTAAAAAAAAAACAATATAAAGAATAAGCTCATTTATTTATTTATTTTAATTTAAATATTAATGTATTTAGGAGAATATAATTATTTTACCAATATTCAAACTCTAAATGATAACACAAAGGAAGTGTACCAGCTCATAAAGTAATCTTCCTTTAAAGCGTTTTAAAATATAATAATGATTAAAAGGACACCTCCCGTTTGAATGAGTAGGCACAAACATAGCTATTAAATATTATTTTATTTTATTTTATTTTATTTTTCTCGTTCACGAGGCATTTTTGTGCGTTTGAGCTGTTGGTAAACAGTACAAGGGCCGAGCTTTTCATGTTCAAACGTTAACTTGATTGCCTCAATTATTTCAGTCGTCGAGGCTCCATTCGGAAATTAATTAAAAGAAAATAAAAACAGGAAGCATTTTTATTATACCATTTTCACCGTACAACATTCTCTCATGTTTCAATGTGAATGGAAGTCATCGACACCATGCAACCATACGACGAGTCATCTGTTTTTTTTTAATAAAAACTAAATGGATTCACGTGATAGATTTATTTTTATTTTTATATATAAAAAAAAAAACTCATGGTTCAAAGTATTGGGTTTGAGTGTGGATGTGTCCAGGTCTAATATAGAGATTGACATAATCACGTCCAGATCTAACATGGAGTTGAGCGTGGATATGTTAAGGTCCAACATATTATTACCACAAAAAAAAATCATATAGTTGATTTGAATGATAAAATTAAAAATTATTATTATTATTATTATTTGTGCCATAAATATTATTATTTTTATTATAATTGAAGGTATTAATATTAAAAATACTATTATTTCTATTATAAATATTACTATTTCTATTATAGTTCAAAGCATTAATACCAAAAATATTATTATTTACGGTACAAATATTTTTATTTTTATTATAATTGAAAGTAATAATATTTATTTTCATTAGAGTTCAAAGTATTAGTATTAAAAACATTATTATTTATGGTACAAAGATTATTATTTTTATTATCATTGAAAGTATTAATACTAAAAAATATTATTATTTGTGGCCTCAACTCCACGTCCGGTCTGACCCAGTGCATAGGCAAGGCAGCCCAAGTGTCAGATCTCGCCACGTGACGCGCGAGTCTGACTGTGCGCCCTAGGCAAGGCAGCCCAAGCGTCAGGTGTCCCCATATGGGGGAGCAAGCCTGGCTCACGCCAACGCAAAGGCAAGCCAGCCCCAGCGTCACGTGGCACTTGGCCTGACCAAGCACAAGGCAGGTCAGCCCAAGCACCAGGTGTCCTCACATGGGGGCGCGGGCCTGACTAACGCTCAGGGCAGCCCCATCAAAACTTAAAGTAACCATTTTATCCTCACCCATTTATTCAATGCCAAATGCATCCCACTGAAAAGCCAACCCTACCCCTCTCTCGCTACCCTTTCAACTCTTTGTGGCAAGGGATAGACTGTCATTACACTACTTCAATCCACAATGCTTTGAGTCTAGGTAAACAGTAAAAGGGGTACTGAGCTCTTTTAGTATATTGTGTAATAAATGAAATAGACATCTCTTTTGACAAGGAAAAAAATAAAATCAATCACGCTTGCCTTTGCAAGCAACATTTTCTTTAGATGATGGAAAATTCAATTTTTTTTATATTTTTTTATATGTTAATAATTTTTATTCAAACTATTTTCTTAAGCTCGACGTGACATGATATTGAATATATTAATCTATATTTATTTTTTATTTTTTATTTTTTTATTTAGTATTTGATTTATGTCCATATCTTTTTATAATATTTATTTGATTGTATAATTTTTATTTATTAATTAAACATGCATGTTAGCTTTCCATATAACAATAAAAAAAATTAAACTAATTGACATTACAAACATTTTTTTTTATGTTAAGAAATAACTTTTAAATTTATTTTTTTTTATTTTTTTTAATTGTTTTGATATAATAATATTAAAAATGAATTAAAAAAACATTATTTGAATGTATTTATGAGCAAAAAATACTTTGAAAAACAACCGTTACTACAATATCAAACACGCTAGAGATTCAGTCTTTGAAAATTGATGACAATGGACTAATAATACACGTTTAAAATCATTCGTTTTTTTCTTGTTCTAAGTGATAACAAAGGGATAGACCACATAGCAAAACCTAGGTTTTTTTTAAAAAAAATATTAACGGAATAACACACTTTGATATTGACGCGCTTCTAAAGGGCAATATTTAGTAATTATCGCAATTTAGAAGCACAACAAAGTAGATGTCGCACTTTTGAAGCGCGACTTCAATAAAAATTTAAACTCATATTGAATAACACAGAACAGACACAAACACAACCTCTCTCTCCTAAACTGACCGACACCTTTACTATCTCTCTAAAAAACTCACTAAACACCTTCATTTAACCTATTAAAGGTTTGTAAGCATCATTGGACATTTTTTGTGTGCAAAATCAATCGTTCTCTTTATTGGCGTTGCTACCACCACCCCAACCTTTTTTCTAGTCCTACAAACAAGGTAAACATACTACATTGCTAAAAATTTATGTTTTGTTTCGTTGAAATGAAATAATTGTTTATGTTGAATTTATGATTTATGGTGAATTTAGGGTTTGTTAAATAAATGTGAAATCAGTTAAGAATATCATTAAACAAGGTTGATAATGAAAACAAATTAAATTAATGATGAAATAATAATTTCAATTAAATATGTGTTGCACTTAATTGATGTTAATTCGAAATATGGATTTTGTGTGTATTGTTGGAATCAATTAATAATGTAATTATTTATGTTTGATGATTTCATAGACGAGAGCATGAATGCAGTAAAATCATGATGAATTAAATGTTTCATTGAATTGTTGATAAGTTGACGAATTTGGTATTGTATGTGAATAGTCAACCAAAATTTGTGTATATCTCAACTTCTGCCAATCCTTCAAATTCAATTAGTACAGGTAAAAACAGTGTATTGTCAGATGATTTGCTGCAAATAATAGATGATACTATGTTTGACAATCCATTTGTTGATCAACATAGATTTGACTATTCTGAGCCTAGACGTTAAACTCGAATGTGATGCTAAATGATGATGATGATGATGACGATGATGATGAGATCATACCTCATATTCCTGAATTTAGAGAGTTACTGGTCTAATTTTGTTGTTTTTAGTGATTGGGTATTTAGTCATATACGTATGCTAGGAGGATATGAGTGGGAGGTTGGACAAACATTCATTAGAAAAAATAAATTGATTAATACAGTTAAATGATGACACATTGCACATTCACTTAAATACAAGGTCCAACAGTCGAACTCTACATTTGTTTCAATGTATGCAAGCATCTGAATGTAAATGGTATTTGTGTGAAGGGTATCTTAAAAGATCGAATTCATTTGAGATAGCAAAGTTAAAAGGACGACACACATGTATTTCAACCTTTGTCAAAAAAAGATCATTATCAGTTTGATGTAAAATTTATTGCTAATGTTATATCAACCCTTGTGATGAATAAGTTTTCAATGACAGTTTCAAGCATACAAGATGAAATAAAATTGCATTACAAGTATAAAGTTTCATATGACAAAGCATGGGTTGCAAAACAGAAGGTCATTGAGCATCTTTTTAGTTCACACAAGGAATCTTTTAAAAAATTACCTAGGTTGTTATCGACAATAAATGAATCAAATTCTAGAACATTTGTTGATTAGATGCATAAAGAAAATCTTGATGATAGTGCGATTGTTTTTGAAAGAGTATTTTGGTCATTTGAATCTTGTATTGAAGGTTTGCTTATAAAGATACATTATTGGTGCTAGAACAAATATTTGTATAACATCAGATAGACATGCAGACATCAAGAATGGAGTAGCATAAGTTTGGCATTAACCTATAGGATACCATCAGTATTGTGTCAGACATTTTATTAGCAATTTCAATTATAAATTCAAAGACTCAGCTACGAAAAAAGATTTGATAAGAATGTGTTACGAACATAGTTGTTAAAAACGTGTTTTAACTCGTAAAATCGTCCGATTTTACGAGTTAAAATAGCTAAAACGTGTGAAATCAGGTTAAAAACTTGAAAATCAGTAAAATCAGGTCAAACTCGGTCCAACTCGTACAAACTCGGTCCAACTCGTTAAAATCGGTAAAAGCGTACCGAGTTCACGAGTTCGCTAAAAAATGAAAAGTCTTCTCACTGCTACTCCATCTCCTGATTTCATTGCGCCCGACACTCCATTCAGTGCACTTACACTCACCCAAATGTCAAATTCTCAGAATCTCAAGTCTCAACCTTAACAAATTAACATCAACTGATTTCCCTCTCGACTGCTGCTGGTTTCACTCTCGACTCTCCATTCACCAGCAGCGCAAATATATAACCAGGTTTGCTTGTTGGATTCTCATCTTTTCTGTCATGTTTTATTATGTAGAAGAGGGCCATGTTTTTTTTTATGGCTGTATACAGTGTTGTTGCCTGTTGTTGTTTTTAAGAAGATGTGACCCACTAATTATAGGAAAATTTGTTAATCTACTAATTATAATTATATAATATTTAAGCCCGGGTCCTAGGCACGCAATCTGCTTTGATTGATTTGGAAATTTCATTTTAAAGAAGTTATAATCCTTGGATTTTACTTACATCGTCACAGTATAGGAAAGCTATGTTCCATAAAAGGAAAATGCACAGAACACATTCATGTAGATTAAAATTATTGGTTTTGGTTGGTAGACGCTTCTAGTTCTCTCATTTCATCCAAAATCATCTGCCTATTTTTGCACTCTATGATACAAAAACCTTAATCATCCCTGCAATCTTGCATGAAAGATTTAATTACAAAATACAATTTCTTATGAAACTAGTCCAACTGACATGGCTATCTAATTAATTAATATATACCTTCTTAATCAGGATTATGTAATTTAGCAGAGAGGAGGGGACACGTACTTCTGGTTTCTCAGTTAGATCTTCATCCTCCAACATCTCTCTGACTGCTTGTAGTTTTTGACGCTTTTTACAGGGTAAATCTTTACGTTCAACAGATATTAGGTTTGTTTGGGAGAGCAAATCTTTTCAATCAGAAAATGATAACATTAAATTGCAGAAAAACAATCAGTGTGAATGCAGATAAGTTACAGTGTGAATGCAGATAAGTTACAGTGTGAATGCAGATAAGTTATGGGAAAAAATAGGAGATTTTACAGTTTATAATACGAGATTACAGGGTTCTGTTGGTTTTTTTATGGGATTGGTGTTAAAGTCAATAACAAATTGTGTGATAATGAAGGTATGTTTTTGTTACTTCACTTTTTACTTAACTTTCTGTTTATTGACATGGAAAAGTGGTAAGATTAGGATTTCAGCTGGTTTTAAAAAATTGCCATGCTCCTCTGTTGCCGCTACTCATTGAAGGGAGTTGATCTTCAGCCTTCTAGAGTGGAAGTAGGTATTTATATCTAATGGGAAACTCGTGCATAATTGAATACATGTTTTTATATATGCAGATATGTGCATAGTGTTAGTTTTTTGTTGCATGCTCTATTCCAGTGTAATATTTTCCATCTTAGTTCATAAAAAATTTATGTGTGTCTAGATATGATAAGGGTTATTCTTCAATAAAGGCAAGTGGCCATTTAATCTACTACTAGATCTGAATAATTTGATTGACAGTAAGGTTTTGAGAGACCACTACACATTTGATATTGTTTTAACCATATGAATGGCAAGATATTGGCTTGTACTTCTGTGCAATGAAAATAGAAATGAATTTGTATTTGAATTATGTATTTTAAAGTGTTTGGATATTTATATTGTTTATTTTACTTTTATTTTAATTGCATTGTATTATTATTTACTACTTGACTGGATCTTGCAATTTAGTTAAAATATTTTACTTGTAATTTTCCGATTTTAGTTAAAATATTTTACTTGCGATTTTATGATTTTACGATTCGAGTTTATATTGTATATTCCGTGTCATGTTAAAAAAGCGTTTTTGACAACCTTGGTTACGAACCTTCAATGTTCAAATTTGATTTGTGGTATGAAAGAATATGTAAGCTAGACTCGGCATATAAAAAATGGCTTGAACGAGAACAAAAAAAAAGGCTTTAGGTTATGATGGAGTTCATCGGAATGGTAATATGATAACTAATCTTTTAAAATCATTTAATCATCTTCTCAAAGGTGCTCGTGCAATGTCTATTTCAACTCTAGTGCAATTAACATTTTACAGGTGTAATAGTTATTGGGTTAAGCGGAGACGTAAAGCTAATGCTAAAATTCAACGTGGTGATATTTGACCTTGCCAATTGAGATTGAATTGACAGTGAGCGAGGATAGATCAAGAGATCATACTACAATGTTATTTGACTTCGGCAAGAAGTGTTCAAAGTCAACTGTAATAGACCGGCCTAACCTGCTAGATATTGTCTACTTTAGGCTTTACCGCCCTCACTGATTTGTTCTTAGTGACCACACATGGCCCCAAAACGTGTCTAACAAGTCAGCAATCAACATTACTAATAAGGCTAGCTACCAACTCCTCACCCGTCAATATGGGATATTACAATCCACCCCTCTTCAATGAACCTGATGACCCCGTCAGCACAACTGGACAGCCAGTGAGGCCAGCTTTGATACCAAATATAACAACTCAGCCTAACCTGCTAGATATTGTCTACTTTGGTCCTTACTGTCCTTATGGATTTGTTATTGGTGACTGCGCATAGCCCCAAAACACGTCTAACAAGTCAGCAACCAATGCAACTAATAATGACAGCTATCAACTCCTCACCCGCCGATGTGGGATATTACATCAACACTCCTATCAAACCAGGTGTTGTTAAAGAAGTTAGACAAGCAATCAATTTAAATGATAAAGCATACACGTGTGGTAAAATGGCAGACATTCCAAACAACTATGTTCACATGTTGTGCCCCAAGAATCACATAGACTTTATACAGTTTGTTAATAATCATTACACGATTTAGAGCTATAGATCATCAATCAATTAAAATGATAAAACATACACGTGTGGTAAATAGCAGACATTCCAATGGCTATGTTCACATGTTTTTGCATGTTGTGCCCCGAGAATCACATAGACTTCACATAGTTTATTAATGATCATTACATAATTCAGAGTTATAGATCAGTATATGGCATGTCATTTCATCCATTACCAGACGAGTTAGAATTGACTAATTACACTAGACCTCAAGTTAAAGCATACTCATCTAGATGGAAACTCGGGTGTGGTCAATGAATGTTAACTTGTTTGCACAACGAGATGGATGCAAGAGAAAGTCATGCACCTTATAAGTGTGACATTTGCAATAATACAAGCCATAATATAAAAACATGTTCTAATCAATAAAGTATGTATGACAATACAATTGTATGCAAAATATATATTATTATTTTTGTTTTTATCATGTTATGATATATTATTATATTTTTTATGCATATTAAACTTATATAGTTTCACATCAATCACAAATATTATTCGATAGGATGTCGTACACTCGAGGTGGCAGATCATTATGCTTATGCTGAGCGTCTATTGTTGGACGATAATAAAGGAGAACATGAGTATTGATATACAGAGCATGACTTTGAGCAGGGGGAGCATGACTATGATCATTAAGAGTATCAGTCACAGTACATGCCTACCAGACCCTCCGACACTTATATCTTGGGATTGTAGGATCAACATCAATCAGAGGACGTATTCGCTGACATTGTAATAGTTTTTAATTTCAAAATATTTTTAATTTATGTTTAATTTAGTTATGTATGTATGTATATATTTATAATTTAAATTATTATGTAGGATGAGACCATTATTTATTGTCGTATAGACAAGGAGATGAGACTAGATAAGTGAGTTCAACCATGTGTTGCAGACAGGTTTTTTGTACATAAGTTGTCTAGACCATATCAAACTTGATCACGACTTGTTCCATGCATTGATTGAGCGATGGAGACATTAGACACCCATGTTCCATCTTAGGCATAAAGAGATGACATCAACACTACAGGACGTGGCAATTTTGCTTGGACAACCCATTTATGGATGAGCAATCACGTCTTCTGGTGTTCGTAACAAAATTGTGTTATGTAAGTAATCATTTGGATTAGCACCCCCTCCTGAAATTAGAAGGGGTAACATATGTCTTAAGTGGATTGAGAAGACATTTATGACACCACCAGTTGATGCAAACGAGGAGGTCTTGCAAAGGTACAAAATAAATTGTGAATCTAATGTGTTTATTATTTGTTAAGTTTGCATGAATCATTATGATAATCTTAATGTGTTATGTTTGCATGCCATAACATATATACTCCATTTGTTTGGCAGTATATTATTCACTAACCTAATAGATAAATATGTGCCTTTAATTTATTTAACACTCCTGGATGATTTTGATGTCATCACTATATATAGTTAGGGATCTATTGTCTTGGCATGTTTGTACATACATTTGTGTCTTACATGTATGAAAAGGATCAAAAATATTTTTATTGAATAACTGTTATAGTCGTAGGAACATCTTCATATAGGAAGACCACAAATACCCTAATTGTCATTTATAATTGTCCAGGCTATGGGGGTTTAAACCTCTTCTCTCACTCAGATGCAAGTATTGCGATGTTATTTTGCAATTATATGCATTTGTATTATGTAATTGTAACTTTATAAAATGCAATTAAATTGATATATTTTTAATGATAGGTGGTGTGCTGATAGAGTATATGAAAATAATCCAAAACGTGTTGGGATTTTATCGAAATGAGCCACACAGGTAGCATGTTATCCAAGTGTTTTGTTTTCAATCAATGATTTAATAAAATTCATTAAAGTTCACCGAATTATTGTTGTTTAATATTTAAAAAATTTATATTCTACATGTCATATAGACACCTTATTTGGATGAAAGACTGACAGTTACTCTGACTTTTTGCGTTAGTAGGATGGATATATGGACATAAATGGTCCTACTGATATTTTTTGAAATGGTTAAGCTACATTGCCTAAACCGAGTAATGCAACAGTTCTACTACAGACAACACATTTCAATTGACATCGACACAAGTGATGCATTGTACGCCATAACTCGTCAAGGTAAAAAAAGATAATTACAATTGATTAAGCCAACATGGAGCTTATGTATCATAATAAGATAACACAAAAAAATTGAGATATTTACAAAGATGTATCATGTGATTACATATGAGAAGTACATGATTTGATACACGAGTATCACACGTCGAGTCATTACTCTGGATTCTGAGCAAGTTCCTCCACCTCGATATATGCAGTACGAGCAACATGCCCAGCAAATTTAAAATCTTATAAGTAATCAAATCTTTTTATAATTAATATTTGTTCAATGTTAAATTTTATGTATTGATCTTTTGATTTAACATTAATATTTATTAATATTAGATTGGCTTCATGTTACGAGACAATCAAAAAGCCATATCTTATCTTCGTAATAATGACGAAGAAAGCAAAGTTCACACTGTTGTATCCTGGTGGTTAAATATTTGTTGCACTGGACTTAATACCTTTAAAGAGAGGTTACCTCTTGATGATGTTATGCTAAAGGACAAGACCACTAAGGCAAGTGCAAAAGTTGGATCCATTTGTGCTATTGATAAGCCCAAATCATCTAGTAGACGATGTAAACGTAGATAAATAAGTTATGTTTACATATTTTAGATTGAATATTATATTATTAAATTATTTTATATTCTTTTTGCATATATATATATATATATATATATATATATATATATATATATATATATATATATATATATATGTTTTTTTTTACATTCCTATTATGATTATAAAATGTGAAAATTTATTAAATTTAGTTATAATTTGTTGAGTGAAATTATTATGGTTTTTTGCAAAAAAATTTAAGGAAATTTTTTTTGATATAGTTACTATATAAAAAACCTCCGTCCAAGTTTTGTTCAAATTGTAAAAAATTTAACTCTCTAAAATCATAAAGTAAATTAAGTTTCAGATTAACAAAAACTAATTTTATAAACCTTTTCAAGTGCAAGACATAAATTTTCCAAAATTAGACAGTAGTCAAAACGGTATAACCGTTTATCAAAACAGTTGAACCATTTTGACTATTATCCGAACATTTTCTGAAATGTCTAGATATTTTTCAAAGCAATATGCTAATACATGCCACGATTTTGAACCACGATATTTGATTCAATATCATCTGAACCACAATATTTTTTTAAATATCACAATTCTAAACCTTGATAAAATTATAATTTATATCCCAATTCACAACCACAATATTTAGTCAAATGTCACAATTCTAAAACCACAATATTTAGCCAAAT
The DNA here is from genome assembly GCA_007827005.2 of Populus simonii. Classification (NCBI taxonomy): domain Eukaryota; kingdom Viridiplantae; phylum Streptophyta; class Magnoliopsida; order Malpighiales; family Salicaceae; genus Populus; species Populus simonii. The sequence continues at coordinate 3,024,741 of CM017481.2, forward strand.
ATCAGAGTTCTGAAATGTTTTAAACTGCAACATCTTCAAACTGCTATTTCACCCCACAAAAAATCTCATCATGTTTTAATTTAATATTTATTTGTATTTTATGTAATAATTACCCAATTTATCGCAAAAGCAAAGTCTCAAGCTTTCGGCCAAGGTGGGGGATACATCATTGCAAGAAACATGACTCAAATAAATTATTATTCTTTTGCTTGGTTGTACAAGGGCCAACATCAATTGAACCTCGACCAATGGACATGCTTTTTCCCCAAGCCGATTTGAGTGAAGCAGATAAAAGGTTAATGTTGCCAAAACCTAAATCCTTTCCCGTGGATTTTCTACAGCAAATCTTAAAGGAACCATTAAAGCAAAAATCCCAAGTTTAGTGGAGAAAGAACCACCCCCTCACCTTTGTTCTAAAATGGCATCGAATTGATTGATAACTTAGCAGACTAAATGCCTAGTCAAGTTCTTGCAGGATTCAACATCCCACACGCAAGCATCAGGCGAACGAAAATCTTTACATAGACCCATAGCATTTTCTATTTTCAAGTATAATTTTAATTGATTGTGCGGCTAGTTAGCTTGGTCCAACTACGCCAGACTCGCGAGATCATCTCTTACGGATTATCAGGCTACTGTTCTTTCCTAGAACATCTCGCAATTTATGAAACACGAGAGGCTATGACCAGGGGCAATGGGATGGTGTCATAATGTATAGAACCAATAAGAAACCCAAAAGGAAGAAAACAGACAGGAATTTCAGATGGCAATTAGTTTGATCATCAAGTCGCTAGGTAATGGACCAAGAGACCAAACATAAAATGGCACTCATGCATGATAAGAGAGACTGGGAGGAAGAATTACCACCTGATGGCTGATGTAATCCAGCCACTGGAGCAAAAAAGTTACCGAGGTAACTTACAAAACTCCAAGCTGGTAAAGGTAACATTTACATCAGTCATATGTAAATCAGGTGAAACAGCCAGCTCAGTAGTAGTTGTGAATGGGACCTGATTTCCATGTTCCAACAATGCCCGAAACTGATCCAACACATTTACTGGCGCACGACAAAAGTAGTGCCTTGTTATCTAACTAGTGGAGTTCCGGCTTTCCACATGCATTCCATCCATTCTGCAAAGAAGTCGCCAAGAGAAGCATTTCAGAATTCATCAATTACCCTTGTGAAATGCCAAAATCAACATGCAGGAACTAGAGAAAAGAGTAGACAATGACATAAACTCGTGATGACATGGGGCTCCACATGAGAATTTTTGGAGGGGGAGGGGGCAAAAATTGGCAATTGTTTTCTCTTGATCTTGATGCTTTCACAACCAATCTATTGGAAAAACAAGCTTAAATATTTGCAGACATGCAAGTGTGCAGCTCACTGAATAAGACTAAGCTATGGCTATGGAGGTACGCAAAAGGAAGTGGGTCCAACACGGAAAGAAGTTGCTAAAAAAAAGTGGGACCTAACTCATAATCCAGTGTGATAGACAATCTCACACAGCACGTGAACTCCCCTTTAACTTCTGATGATTGACTGAATTTAAGTCCATTTCGGGCTCACCTCTAACAGGGTATAATGGGTGTTTTATTTTCTTTTTCTTTTTCTTTGAAAAGGAAAAATTAGAATTCGTGAGCAAAGATTGAAAATTAACACATGCATGGGCCTGATAATATTTGCATAAACTAAAAGGATAATTGGAAGGCACAATGTTTCTATGTTGTGAGTGCTTACCCAAAACAAACAATTTTTTTAGCCTGCCCTTTTCTCTGAAAAATGTGTCAAGAAGTGCCAATAAACTGAGACATCACAGCTCATTTAGACTTCAATGTAGCCCTAAGTTTTCTCAACTCTTGCTCTTGTTGCTGGGAAAAAAAAAATCAAAATGCCCATTTCAGAAAAGTAAACAAAAATCTTTTTCCCAGCATTCTTGTTGATATTAAAAAAACTTAAGAGATTACTAAATCCCGAGACATAGTTAAATTAATTATAGAGACCTGGCGTAGCTTTCTCAAAGCTAGATCTGATCTATCTTGCAGTAGGCACCATTCCATTGCCATATCATACTCAAGTGTATTGGGTTGAGAACAATGTGAAGTAGATACTGCTTCTTTCTGTGCATAAGAACATCTTTTAATCACAGCAATGGGAAGAAAAAAGGACGAAGGAGGGAAGCGACATGACAAGTTTATACTCTTGAACATTGCCTGTAGTGTGTGCAAGCATGGTTAGAGCAAGAATAAAATTTACCATCTCACGCTGCATGTGGATTCTAAGTTTATTGATAGTGAGATGACCAAAAAAGGTTGACTGCTTTCCTGGGAAACAAGGAGCAGCAATGCTACCAACCAGAGGCCTGTAAATATGAACATGAATAGAAGAATAAGTGGGAATCTAAAAAGTATAAACTGTCAAATAACAAGCAAACTAAAAGTTCACAGAGCAGATATCAAAAATAACAACAGACTTGATGCATAACAAATTATGGATTTTAGCCCATAACTGTCAAAATAAGTGCTTTACATGTCCAGAAGGCCAGGGCAAGCATTGCATACATACAGAAACAATTAAAAGAAAAAAAATCCCGGGCACTCCAATGCCAACAAATATAAGCTAACACTACCATGTTAACCAGTGGGGAACACTGCAGACTGAGCAGCAGAAGGGCATTACTATTGATAAAACCGGTGAGGCTTTGACTGGAATTTCTACTGGTAAAGTAGAACCACTAAGCAGGAAATATTTAATTGATGTGCACCAGTGCTGAAAGAGGGAGAAAACATACCTCCCATTTGATAGCATTAAGCAAACTTCGTCTAATTTTGCAACTGCCATCTCAGCTACTTCCCTTTTTTGGAATATAACAAAAGCCTGACCTAGAGCATAAACAACTAACAAAATCAAAATCCAGTAACAGGTGATTCTTTGTATGGCAGAATAGGGGGTGTCCAGATTCCCTCCCCCCACCCACACATTGACACAAAAAAGAAATGAAAAGAAAAAACATTGCCTTTAATTAAAAAATTTATGATATTTAACTAGTAATTAGCCACTTTCATTTGTACCAGAGTGAGGGCTGGAATGTGCAGTCCTTTGAATCATCTTCGCAGTGCAACTTTGCTTGAAGGCTTGCCAAATGAGATCCTGATCCAGGGCAAGGAAATTATGAGCCTCAATGCATTCTCAAGGTACCGTAACAAGAAGAAACCACTACTTGGAACATGACAGAAAATAGCATAGCAAGCATGGAACCTAGAAACAAAGGCCAAGAGTGAAGGGGGAGGGGGGGGGGGGTTGAAATATCCACTTTACCGTAGGAAAACTGCACATGAAGTGTTTTACTACAGCATGGTTGTGATGTGAAACAGAAAGGGATGGAAGAGGATAAGCTAGTAAAGAAAATGAATTTTAGAATCAGAATCACCTCTACTTCTGCTGAAGTATAAGACGGATCCAAATTCTGTAGCAGGACAAGAGTTCCTTGCTCATGAGCAGTTTGCATTGTTTCTTCCCATGGCTGGTAAGAATATACAAGGCGATTAAAAAATTATTATAGCGTGTCCCATTTTGACTTATTTTTTATCACATCAATATTCTACAATAGCATCTAGCTTAAAAATCACTCTTTGCTTTATTGGTTGGGCCTCCCAACTAGTCTACCTCTGGGGCTAGAGCCTCCCTATATATGAGGCCCATTCAACTACAGGCTAAGCAAGTGGCCAACAATAGATTTTTTTTGTGGTCAGTGGGCATTGAATTCTAAACCTTTAAAGAGTATTGACAGACATTGGTTAAATCACATTGGTTTAGTGGTCCTTCAAGAAAGAAAGCAAAATATCAACAATAAAAATCTAGGGATCGTAAAATCACTTGAAATCAGGAGCAGAAACAAATTTGAGAAAGAATACTCACAAGTCCCCGAAACCACTTGCTTCTATCCTGTCAACATATCAATAACAAAGATGTAAGTACTAAATCTAACTTTCACCACAGGTTACTCATCAAGAACAACAAAGCAGGCACTATAAGAGGTCGATGAGCACAATCAAAAGCAGGGAATGCAAGACATCAGTGAGCTGAAAATGAAGGAGATACAGGAAACCAATGAGGCTTGAGCACATCATTCCTTTTGCTGCAATCCAAATCTCAAACATATATAGCACATATTTTTCCAGAATTCACCCTTTCTTTTCTATAACATCACTACAGTAGTCTGTTACACTCCAAAAAATTATAGTTGGCACCATGCAGAAGCTACTCAAGGCAATCTGGGATCGGTTATTTAGGTTTTTTTTCTGTAACTGTATTACTTTAGAAATTTTATTATTGTTTAAGAAGTTTGTTATTTAATTTGTTAATTAAACAGTAAACCATAGAAAGTTTTATTTCTTTCCCACTCTCTTTAGAACTGTTCTACGGTTGGTACCTATGAAAAACCTTAAGCTGTATTTTAAGGACAACTATTTATGATAATGAATTGAGAATCAGATTCAACTCTCAAGTGTATTTCAGTGTGTTGAAGAAAACTCCTTGTGTTCAAGGGGTAGGTTCCTATTGTTCGTCTTCCATCTTTTCTCAGTTCAGCATTAGTACTCTTATCCTTCTAGCTCTTCACTTAAGTCGAAAGGCATTATTTTTGCTTAATAGAAGCATCGATGCTAAGTAAATGGATGTACAACATTAAAGTTATTTAACAACAGACCTTGATAAATAAAGGGAAAAAAAGTACTTCTGGCAATGCAACTTACAGTTGCTGGCCTTCGAGTGGGTTCCTGTATTTTATAGCTAGTTTTACTGCCCTCCTCTGAAGGCTGTCTTAGAGATGCTTCAGGAAACTTGCCATTAGCAAGCTTCTCATCAGGCTTTGGCTTCTCGGAAAGTGCATTGTTGGTCTCCTGCGGATCTTTAGTAAGGTTAGGCCTTGATTTATCTTCAGCAGCAGGGGTTATTTGAGCCACAGCCTTGGAACTACTGTCATTGGAATCATGTCTTAACTTCTGTGTGCTTTTCACCTTGTTATCATAAGATGCTTTTGCCGAGTCATCAAGCTTTGCTTTCTTACATGATCTGTCATCCAAGTCACCAGAAGCCTTGGCAACTTTCAATTTCTCTTCAACTAAAACCTGATCAACAAAGACATTACCAACTTTACTGTCACTCTCGCCAACATCATCTTTAGATCTTGAAGAGATGTCAATCAATATGCTTTCCTTTTTATTATCTTTAGTAATTTCACCTAACCCTGCGCCTAAATTAGATACAGAATTTTCTATTAGTGAAGATTTGTTCTTGATCAATGACGGTTATACGTGTCTGAAATTTCCCAGTCTCGCCAAAAATATCTACCTGCCTTTCATTCGTTTTAGCTACTTCATCAAACTGTACACCTGAACTAGAAGCAGCTTTCTCTCCAAGATAAGATTCTTTCTTGGCCAAAATCCTTGTGTCATCAGTAACCACAGCATTTCCACTGACTTCTTTCTTGTTCGAATCAAGTTTTGGAACACCACTGGAATTCTGATTACCAACTCTGTTCAATAAGAACTTCACTGCAACAATTGAGGACACAGCAAACATACAGGTTAATCAATTTATAAAAGAATAGTACAGGAGTACTGAAGTCAAAAAAAACACATACCTTCAATCCCAGCAATTTTTTCATCTATCTTATCCAAGATCCTACAGTTCCCAACATCAAATGCACGGTAAAATACAAAGTCAGCCTCTTGAAGTTCTTCATCTGATGGTAGTGGATTTCTACTATCCTTTGAACTGCATACCACATTGCATTTTCCAGCAATTGCTTCCTGATTTGATGCATGAGAAATTAACCTGACTAGAACAAGCAGCTCGAAAGCACCAATTATGTTTCCAATGCAAAAAAATTGAATTTGAAGTCCAGTACGAAAATTTATTAAATTTCAGTAAAAGATAAACAGAAAACACCCAAGACGATGTTTTAAGGTGCTAAGAAATACACTGTTTCATTTCTATTCAAAAGCATTACATTTTGTATGTATGATTGTCAGTGGACATCTTATTATGCCAGAAGGACCTATTGAAGATTTGGCTACAAATTAAGAATGAAATAGATGTAATTAAAAGTATAGGAAATATTGAAAACAATACATTAAATTTTAAGAATGGATGACCTTATTTTCCTTGTCAAGAACCCTAAGTAAAACAATCCAGAGAAAAAATGGAGGACTGCTATAAGCCCAACATAATCAAAGAAACGAATTAAAAAAGGGAAAAAAACCTCATCGTGCCTTCTCTCCCCTCAATGTGAGATCAGGCAAGGCCCCTCAAAGATGTTATGTCCAAATTCTACTTCGTGTGTCAAATATAATGGAAGGTCTGAGGAACATAGGGCCCAAACATTAAAACAAAAATTGAGCATGTCTTTGCAAATATAGAACCCTCTAGTTTTCTCTTCTTTTCTCCATGAAACCTATTCTCCTTTTAGCACTTACGAGGTAACTAGATCAGTATGATGTTATGAAAGTGCTTCATGCAGAACTTCAACATGCAGCATATATTTATGTAGGTTTGACCAAACATGGACATTATTGCAATATCAATTGTGTCACAAAATTTATACTAAGCTTCTCCACTCCCCCATTGAAATTTAGAAACCATCCAAACCATATGTCATTACAGTCATATAACAAGTCACTACCGAAGACAAGCCAAAATTATATTAAAAAAAGGTATAATCTAAAATGATTACCAAAGGATTAACATTTGCGTTGCCTACACCTTCACCAGAGGCCAAAAACAATTCATTCTTGAGAGTCTTCTCATCTCCAAGATAATTTGAAATCTCACGAGGACGGAAAAACCATAGAACCTTCACTTTCTTTGTCTTGTCAGCATTCTCCCATATCTTTATGAGCTTACCAATATAAGGCTCTGGCTCACCTTCCTTGTACATATAAACAGAATCGTAAAGAGTATAGTCCACACCATCATAAAAGAAAGATTCATAAAACTGTACATCTTTCTTTTTCCCACCAACTCCTCTTTTTTTACACCACTTGAATTCAATGCAGTCAACTTTTTCTGCTTCTACCATACTCAGATAACAGGCTATTCCAAATTGTTGTGTTCAGTAAAACATGTAGAATCAAGCTGGAAAAAAAAAACAGAAAAGAGGAAAACATTTCAAAAATAAGCAAGGAAGCTAGAGCCATATCAGAAGATAGCTACAGTATTTTAAAACAGAGTCATGAGGACAGCCATACGTAAGAACACTTCAATCATTTCTAAACAGTGTGTAAACACCAATTAACGACATCGATAAACATACATGTTCTTCGAGAAAGTTTAAGCTCTAGAGGACATCTAAATGTAACACTTTCTGTTGGAAACACATTAGCATTTCCAATCCACAGGTAACTTATTCATCAAGATTCACCATGCATAATTAGTTTTCCCTGCAATCACGCATTAACTTGCCGGTTAGCTTGTCTAACTTAAACTCTAAGCATTCTGACAAAAAAAAAAAACCCTTGGACAAACATTACACCACATAATCCGACAGTGCAGGGACACAACATTACAGTTTGAACTGTACGCCGTTAGTCCCTTAACTATTAAATTCCATTCAAGAATATCGCCACGGTGCGGCAATTTTGGGGGGTAAAACAACCCCTCCCTGATTTTCCAAAATCAACTTTTAGGTTCCCCCCCTCTTTTTGGTGAAATGAAATGCTGCTGTGGTATAATAACAACATCGCAAGAAAAAACCTCAAGAGCTGATATGTTTCAAATTATTAGAGACAAAAACTAATTCCATAATGGCATACCGATGCCACAGTAATTCTCTGTATTTATGCATAATTAAACAAAATTGACACCGCGAAAAAAAAATTATGCAAAATAACACTGCATTCATGCATGTCACCCGAAAATAAAGTAAACAGCAGCTCCTTACATGAAAAATAAAAATAAAAATTGTCTAGTAAATTAAATTCAGATAATATAATATAAAAAAACAGCTCAAAAACATACTGTGTACTTTCTCGGACTTCGGATTACATGATCATCAAAAGAATTTCAAAAGGAAACAGAACCTGAGTCCAGTTGTGTATTATAGGTTCTAGGGAAAGCAAACGGTGCTGTTTAGTGCACGGAGTAATGCGTCTGCTCGCTCAAAACCGCAATGGTGGTGACAAATGAGAATAGTAAATCGCCGGGGAAAAACTCGAAGAAGAAGAAGAAGAGATAGCTAGTGGGTTTTTGTTCTGTGAAAACCCTAGCGAAAGCCCGCTCAATTTATCTGCGTTTTTTTCATCTTTCTTTCTTTCTTTTTTAATTCTAATTTGTTGATTTGATTTGAATGTGGCTCAGGACATACGGGTAATTGAAAATTTTACATAATTTATGTTTTTCTCCCTGCATTTTAGTAATGTTTCACTTAGCCCCGTTTAAAAGTAATTTTTATTAAAAAAAAACCGGTTTCCCTAGTGAATTATTTTTTATCTTTAGTAATATAATGAAAAATAAGTTATAAAATATTTTTTATTATTTAATTATGTTATGAAAAATAAATTAAAAAATAGTTTATTAATATTTTATTTTTTAAAAGTTTATTAAAATAATAAGGAACAAATCTTACAAATTAAAAAGTTGAATGAGAATGAAATTGAAAAAAATCTAATTTTATAAATTATCTCAAATAAAATAAATAATAATCAAAATAATGAAGATTAAATCTAACAAATAAAAAAATTAAAAGATGATGAAATTAAAATAATAATAATTACAATTTCATAAATTATTTCAAATAAAATAAATACCAATCAAAAGAATAAGGACCAAATTTGATAGATAAAAAAATTCAATTAAAAAAAATAAAAAAAAAAAAGCAAATAATAATCATAAAAATGAGAATCAAAGTTAATATAAAAATCAAATTAAAACAAATTTTAAATGATAAAATTAAAAAAAAAATCAAACAAAATATATATTAATCAAAAGTTTGAGGACCAAATTTAATATAATCAACAAATAATATGATATTTCTAAATTTTTCACAACTTCTGGAAAGTGTTTTCCGTCCAAAATAAAAGAAAAGCAATTTCCTGAAAATCAAGCCAAATTTTCCTTTGATTGGAAAGTGTTTTCCGTTGACCAACTTTTCTAATGACAAACAAACACATGGAAGTTTAGAAAGTGATTTCTAGAAAATTATTTTTCGGACAAACAAACACCCCCTTAGATTTCTATAGGATTTAAAAAAGTTTTCGTATAAAAATTCTATTTGATATTTAATTTTTTAGTTGTTTAAAATATTTTTTATTTAAAAATATATTAAAAATAATTTTTTTATTTTTTAAAATTTATTTTTTAATGGGCCCTACTATTAAATGAGTTTTGAACTCAGTTTATGAGAAGCTATTTCTACATGTTTTTGCTATATTTTTCCTATTTTTCATTAAGCTGTGTTTTATTATTGTTAAATTTGCTACAAAAACCAAAATAACAAAAAACTAATGTTGTATAGTTTTTGTATAAGTTAAAAATTTGCCAAGATCCAAGTTTTTATATCTGTAAATTATATATATATATATATATATATATATATATATTAATTCTCACCAATTATTTATATAATTTGATCCATATCTTGATTTTGTTCCTAAGAATTTTATTTTTTTTGATGTGGTTTCATGTTCACAATCTCATTAAAGCTCCGTTTGTTTGCAGAAAAGTTGTTTCCTTTTGGAAAGTGAATTCCGAGAAAAGTGAATTCCTGGAAAGTGAATTCCGGGAAAACACTTTCCAGTGTTTGGTAGTGTTATGGAAAATGAACTGGAAAATAATTTATTAATGAATTAATTTTTTTTTTCAAGTTTATCTAATATATATAAAATATGTAATATAAATATTTAATCACTTACAATAAAAGAATGAAATCTAAAAAGTATAATGATGAATTTTTTTTATTATAATATATATTCATACATAGCTTATTTTATAAAATATAACTATATATGTCATATCATATTATATAGAAATAAGCTTGTGAAATATTTTTTAAGTAAAACTTATTACTATATTTTTTTTCAATTTTAAAAGCTTAAAATAAGTTTTTTTTTTCATATGAAGAAAGCCAAATTAGTTTATGGTAAGAGTTATATATTTGAGTTTTTTTCTTTTTGGTATGAAGTTTTTTTGAAAAAGATAAATAGATTCAAAAAATATTTTAATGGGTTTTTTGGATAAATATTTTTTTTTAAGGGTAAAGGCAATTATCCCTTTAATATCCCTTTAATATATATCAAATAAACACTTTCCACAATCTCTTTTATGTTTTCGATCAGTAGAGCTTTTATTGAATCCATCCACACTTCAAACTATAACTACTGCTCAATCACCAGCTATTGCTACTTAACACCCATTTGAGGAAGTGGGTTGTCTTGTCTTCAGATCTCAAGTTGAGGAGTTGCTTATTTATAATGCTGGATCCATGTGAGAGAGTGAGTAACTCCTAGCTAGCTTGTTTATGGAGTTCATCTTTAAATATCAATCTTGACCCTAATGCTCTCTCCTGTTTTTCCTTTTGTTTTCCAGCAGGGATCAGAGTCTGAAGAAATGAGTAGCAAATCACTAGAAACTGAGAGCCCACTGAAGAAGACTTATGCTGATTGTGGCACTTTAAAGACTCCACTTTAGAGATGTGGTCCAGCTGGCCCTAAGGTGATTTAATTCAATCATAGATCAGATCAGTTTTGTTTTGTTAATGTTTTCAACATATGCTTTGATTTGATATTAATTGCTCTTTTTATCTTGCAGTCACTGTGTAATGCTTGTGGGATTAGGAGCAGGAAGAAGAAGATGGATATTTTAGGGTTGAATAAGGGAGGGGCAGCAGCAAATGACAAGAGAGCCAAGAAAGGGAGCAATAACAATGACTCAAGTAATTATAATAACAATAACAAGCAATTAGGTGATGGGTTAAAGCAGAGATTACTGGCTCTGGGTAGAGAAGTCCTGGTGCAAGGATCAACGGTGGAGAGGCGAAGGAGGAAGTTAGGTGAAAAAGAGCAAGCTGCAGTGTTATTGATGGCCTTATCTTATGGCTCTGTTTATGCTTGAGTGTTATTGATGGCCTTATCAAACACTTTCCAAGGAGAAAAATGTGTGAAAGAAAAGGAAAGTGTTTTCCGGTTCTTATCAAAAGGAAAACATTTTTCTTTGTTAAAGTTGCGTTTTCTATGTTGACCGGAATTAAGTTTATGTTGACTAGTTTTCCATGTTGTTGTCAAACATGGGAAAATGAGGAAAATGAATTCCAGAAATTGGTTTTCCTAGAAACAAACACAGCGTAAAACTAGTGGTCTTTCTATATGGACCATATTTGTGATGGTATTACAGTAAATTTAATAGAACAATAAAATTAATGTTGTAATTCGCATGATTGTTTTTTAAAATATATTAATAATAAAATGCACATTAATGTAACTGTAAAATAAAAAATTAATACTTATACTTTTAGATCATTTTATTACCGTCATCAATTTCAACTATTGTTTTAACCAAACATTTTGGACTTGCTTTTTATTGAACAATATCTCCAACCATAATTTTAATCAAACACATATTTTAATCAAAACAACCATAACTAAAAGTGATTTTTCTAAATTTATTTTTTTCATACCACAATCACAAAAGCTACCGTAGTACCAAACACACCATATTAGATTAAGAAGAAAACAAATTGTTGTGGTGAGTTTATTTTGGAGTATATGTTGGGTTTCCTAAAACATATACGCAACGGAAATAATAAATTTAAAATTTTTTGAGACTCCAAATGATCATGTTAGACATATCTAGAGTTGTTTAAGGTTTATGCGAAGATTACCTAGAAATCAGTTGTTCTTTGGATATTGAATATTTGCTTCAAGATTGAGTTATCGAAAATCACAAATCGTTCAAATGTCTGGTCACTAACGATAATCCACACGGACCACTAGTGAGAACTCCTAAACCCTTTTAGAAGATAGAAATTATTATAACTTAGAGTACTAGTTTTTTTCTTTTTGTATTTTAAGTGTTTATATACTATACTTTTTTCACTCTTCTCTACACGTTGGAAATAAAAGGCATTATTTTTTATTTATAAGAAAACCTAAAAAATAATATAAATGATAAAATATTAATTTGCCTCTTAAATAATATCACATATATTATTTTAGGTTAATTTTAGAAATTTATCAAATCAAGTCCTTACTTGATTATTTATAGGTATATAATTGTAATCTCCTGTATTAATTATATTATAGTCCTTAATTTCTAAAATTTATTTACAATCAAGTCACACTTGATTAATCATTCCATTTTAATTCATGACCAATGGTTTTTATGTGTATAACCCATTAGGTTCCCTAATAAGTTGGCCTCAATATAAATTATAATTCTAAATAAAATAAGATTAAATTAATTAAACAATTTAATTTATTACCAATTCAATATTTAATTGATTTATATTTGAAGATCAAGTACAATGTCTAGCAACATGTCATGATTCTCCAAATATTAGGAAAGTCAAAAGCGATTTGACTTATCTTTTTAGTGACTAGTTTTTTAGTGTAATTATTATCGCTTCACCATGAATGTTTCAATTTAAACATTATAGCATGGACTGGAGTATGTCTACTTTGTTAAATCATTTTAGTTTTCAACATTATAGGCATTGATTCTTTGAATACAATTTTGAAACTCTTTTCGCAATGGCCAAGAATTTCACAATCAATACTATTTGAAAACAAATGTAACATTTTTTCTAATTCACCTAAGGTGGTGAATCATCTCTTAATTACTTAAATACATTCATATAGTTTATGTTATACTCAATATTTGCTAGTTTGTTACTCTTGATTATAACAATGTGTGGTTGGGATCAAAGCATAACACTCTCTATATAAGATAGTTCAGTGATATCAAGTCTAAGAATAACTTGTACGACTATCACGAGAACATTTTCATAGACAAGGTGATCTCCACATAGAATTCTCTTGCAAGTCAGTTTAGTGTCTATGTCATCTAACAAACACTTGCATATCAGTTTCAGGTATCTCTTATACCTCAATTTATGAGAGCAATTGCTTCCTTTCATAAAGGAAGGAATATAATATGCATTAGTCTCAACAACTCTAATTAATGTCCAATCTTAATAGAACATTGATCAGGAACATTTAGAAACAAATTGTTCCGAACAATGCTTTAATGCAACAAAAATCTCATAATTATAATAACTTTATAATTTTATTTGTAAAGTATTTTTGTCCCATGAGTTTTATCTTTACTCTATATTCCTTAATTATACATTAGATTTATTAATCAAATATAAATAAATATTAAAGATAAATAAAATATTTATTAATAATAAATATGTTTTACATTAATAAAATCAGTGGTACGTGTAACCAACTATTAGCTACAAGACATATTCACTAACAATATATTGTGTGTTGTGAGTGAAATCAATGTGGATTTCAATAGTGTCTTTTTTTTTAATTTTATGATTTAATTATTATTTTTTTTAATTTCATCATTGTATGTTGTTTTGACAAGGATTTTGGCTTGATATATTGTTTCAATTTGCATGTTATGGGATTATCGTGATGTTAAAAAAACTTCTCAATATTTTATTGATGTTCCATCTTACAAGATAAAAGTCAGTTTTGTTGCTTACAAAAAATTAAAACTGCATAGACTAATTTTGATTGTGATAAAAAATGCCATTTTTTTTAATGTTATGCATAAGGTGCCCTTTTACAAAGCTTTGTCAGCATGATTTTTTTCATTTTTATTTTTGATCTTTTTAGTTTGAAACTTTTGTTTTTTGGATCAAAATTTTATTTTCATCACTTTACAATCCTTATGGTTGAAAAAAAAAATAGAGAGTTGGATAAGATGGTATTGGATAAGACAGACTTTAAATACTTAATAAGATAAACAATAATTAAACACATGTAAGTATACCTTACATTTACATACTAGACTATAACTTAAATGCATACAGAACTACAATTGTAATGCCTTGTAAATCTCAGCTATAATATGCATGAGAAATGTTTAAATTTATACACACACTCACAATATCATATCAGTAGTCCTAGTCTCATAATTTCACACTTTCATCAATATATAATAAAGATACATAATTTTAAATACAAGATAATAAAATTATGATATCCTTCTCGATACATTATTTCCATAACAAGGTATTTATCCTTTTTTTCATTATTATTTCAATCCTTATATTATTTATGGCTTAATTACATATAATAATTTACTCTATAAGTTTAACTAGTTTTACAAAATCTCTCCTAAAATAAAATAACCATTAAAGATTTGGAGCATGAACTCAAGATACCCTGGATCGATACACCTATAAAACACATAGAACAAAAAACAAGATTTTTTTTATTCTAAAATCCCTTCCAACTAATCGCTTTATCAAATTCTAGAATTAATAAACACCGAGTATCATTTCATTAACTTTTTTTACCTATACCATAATCCTCACTTGTTTCATTCGATTCATAATTTAATGAGCCTCCCTTCCTTGAATTACACGGGTTTTGCCATTTTTTCATCTATAATATATTTCTATACATAAGTATATCAAATCTATCATATCACTTTCCATTTCACTATTCCTAAATTATACTTAAATTCATTTAGGGATTCTTTAATATCATGTCATACATTAAATTTATGATCTAGTTAAATTTTGGATTCATTAATTGTTTAATCCCATTTCAACATCGTAGAAGCTATCTTGATTCACCAACCATGTTCTTTTAATTCAAATGTTTGTTATGCTTTTTTCAGTTAATTATTTTCTTTAGTTAATCTCAACCTCTTTTCTACCATTTGATCAACTAAATTTAATTAATTCATTTTGAACATTCATTATGGGCTTTTTAATTCATTCTTTCATTAATTTACATATTCATCACGTCTCTTTTTCTAGCCACTAATTTATTCATTTAATCAAAACATTAATTTTGTCATTTCATAAATTATGCCCTTCAAGTTTCCCTTAAATTTATTTCACTTTAGCCCAAGACATTTATTCTATCCTAACACATTTTATGCTATTTCAGCTTTCCACATATACATTTATTTAATTTTTGTCAAATAGCCATTTTATGGCTAATTCTTGTTTTTTTCTAGTTTAAAATATTCATTTTGTCCATTCTTGCTCGTTCCTATATTTTTAAACCTCAAATATTTATTATACCCATTCTTGGCTCATTCATAAATTTTTGAAATCTCAATTATTCATATGCCCATTCTTGACTCATTACACCACCTTTTAGTTCAAAATAATCACCAACTCTATTTGTTTAAAATTTATAGCCCCCGCTCATACGTTCAACTAAATATTTTGAATTTATATCCTTTGTCCAAATGACTGACTTGTTTAGTTTAATTTTTATAACCCTCATCCAAACAACTAGCTCATCTTATTTAAATTTTATAGCTTCTATCCAAATAGCTAGCTCTTTCTTGCTAATTAATAGGTCCATCGTTATGATCTATTAAAATTCCCACTTTGATCTTTGACGTTACAATCAATTATATTTTACATATTTGAATTTCTATTTTAGTATGCGTGACTTATCAAATGTACTAAAAAAGATGGGATTATGGGAACTCTATTTATATTAACACTAGAGTAGATATTTAGCATTTCTCATAGGCTCTTTTTAGAGTTTGCTTCTGTTATTACTTTTTACGTACTATTTTTTTTAACCGTAAACTTAATGAACATTTTACCTATATAGATAGCTAACACAAACAACTTACAATATTACTTGCATAATATAATAAAAATGTCTTTACAATAAGACTCATCATAATTCTTATTCCCACTGACACAAAACATGTTTACATCAATCTTGCTCACATGATTTTTATTGATGGTCTTAGACAAAACAAAAAATTTCTATCAATGGTCCCATGCAACCTATGCTAAAGTTACTTCACCACATGTTTAAGAATTGTAACTCTCACCACTCAACTAGGGCTCAACATAATCACGAGATGTCTCTTGTACCATTCGATAATCTATTGTCAAGTGGCGACACAATGCTCTTACTAAATGACCATATCTTTGTTATATTTTTAAATGTATGTTTAAATAAGCTCTATCTATGAAATGTGCTTAAAGAAACCAGGCTTATAGGAACTCTATTTATATTAACACCAAAGCTGGTGTTTTGGCATTTCTCACCAGCTTGTGGAAACTCTATATAAAGTTTGGCTTTGTTTTTATTTTTTGGAGTCAATTTCTGCCTTATTTTTAGTTCCAAGCTCATAAAATACTTGCTTTATAAACATCAATCCTCACCTTCATCGGTGCAACCCATAACTATAATCCATGTTTTTTTTCTTATTTCTTTCCTAATGCATATTGATGATGAAACTTCCTTTAATCTCATTGCCTTTTACTTAAATGTCAATCTTAATTGCAGTTGGTTTTGTTTGCAGCTAGAGGGTTTAAAACCTATAAGGCATGCCTTTTAAGGTCTAGATAACTTTATTAAAGTAGATTCATTCACATTTTCTTGTTTGCTAGGGACAACTACTACAATATCAAAAATGTCTTCTATGAAAACCCAGAGACTTGCATAATTTTGTTTGCAATTGGCAAAACTTTCTTTGCTTGCTAAACATAAAATATATAAATTAACAATCACTATTGCTATTTTTACACCATTGAACCTCATTCTTAAAGGATTGCGTCCCTATGCTTTTGTTGTAATGTTGTTATGTTTTAGGTTTTACTAGTCACGTACCTATACTACATCATGAGGCTTTTTTTTATGTTAAAAATGACGTTTAAGTAGTGCAAATGAGCTTTAAATAAGGAAAAAAAATCTACTATTCAAGTTATAGACTAGATTATGTCAAATAAGTTGATTTTATTTTAATTAGATGATAAAAAATAAGTAGTGATAGTAAATGGACCAAATTAAAAAAAAAAAGATAACAATAACTTGTGAAAATATTTTATGTAAAAGAGAACAAACAACGCAACTTAATTTTTAGACCATTAAATATGAAAGAGCGAGATTAGATAAAAATAGAACAAAAAAAAGCTCGAATACATCCGAATTAACATGACAAACTTATAATCCTGGGAATAAGAGGCAAGCCAACCTAGGTTAACCCGCTAAACCTGCGACCTAGGTCATGAGACCAGAATAATTTAGTAGAAAAGAAAACATAAAAAACAACGTCAACTCGCGTTAACTTTTTAAACCTATGGCCCATGTCATTAGACCAAAAACACCCTATCAGTAAAAAGTAAAAACCACGAAGTCCAATTCCAACCAATTAAATGTTGAAGGATTAACTTGGAATAAGAATAACAAACATTTTTATGATTAAAGGGTGAAGTTGAAAAGAAAAATCAATTAAAAAAAGGCCAAAAAAATAATCAAAAGAATGAAGATCAAATTGGAAAAAATAATTTACAGAAAATCAGCATTGAATGATGAAATTAAAAATAAATAAAACTTCTACAAATAAGCCAAGAAAAAAAAATATAAATAAAAAGAATAAAGATAGAAGTTGAAATATCAATAACAAAGAGAATCAAATTGTAATTTTAAGAGTGAAGAAAGAAAAGAAGAAAAAGAAAGGCCCATCGTCGACATGCACTGCACCACCAAGAAAATGATGTGGTGACGCTTTCAATGACACAATGGAAGGATATTTTTTTGATGTTGGGAGGTGCCATATGTGCTTCTTGAAAAGGCGTGGACGCCTCCCACACATTGGAGATTGTACTACACGTGTCCCAACCTTTTTTATATTTGGTCATATATCAAATTGCCCTTAAACTAATTTGACAATAACGAAAAAAAACCTCTTAATACTAGTTTTAAATTTTTTTGCTTTTAAGAACATTTTGGTTGCATATATATATGTAAACACACACACACACACACACTAAATTGTCACTCTACTGAATTGATAACAACGAAAAATCACTGTAAAAATACAAAATTGCCCTTTGATGTTAATTTATTTATTTATTCTTCAATGATATTTTGGTTATTTTACCGTGTATTTAAAATAGAAAAAGATTTATTTATCTTTAATCAATTTAATAATAACCAATGATATTATAAAAAGATCTAAATACCTGTAATAACCAATATTTTTTCCAGTATTTAGTTATGTCATGGAAAATGAGTTGGAAAATAGCTTATTAATTTTTTTTTTCAAATTTATTAAAACAAATAGGAACAAATCTTACAAATTAAAAAGTTGAAGGAGAATGAAATTGAAAAAAAAATCTAATTTCATAAATTATCTCAAATAAAATAAACAACAATCAAAATAATGGAGATTAAATCCAATAGATAAAAAAATTGAAAGATGATGAAATTAAAATAATAATAATAATAATTTCATAGATTATTTCAAATAAAATAAGTAACAATTAAAAAAATGAGGACTAAATTTGATAGATAAAAATTTTAATTAAAAAAATAATAAGAGAAAAGCAAATAACAATCATAATAATGAAGACCAAAATTAATATAAAAACCAAATTAAATCAAATTCTATGAGGTAAAATTGAAAAAAAGATTCAAAATAAAATATATAGCAATAAAAAGTTTGAGGGCCAAATTTGTTATAATCAGTAAATAATATAATATTTTTAAAATTTTCATAATTTTTGGAAAATATTTTCCTTCCAAAATTAAAGGAAAAAACCAAGCCAAATTTTTTCTTTATTGAAAAGTGTTTTTCATTGATCAATTTTTCTAATTACAAACAAACACATGAAAGTTTGTAAAAGTGATTTCCAGAAAACCACTTTACGCCAAACAAACGAGGCCGATTCATTTGCTTGAACTTAACAAGCCTTAGTTTTATTCTAATAAAATTCATAAACACCCCGTAACACAACACAACGTGAGTATAGATATGTAGAGATATAAGTAGTGTTTATTATTGTAATAGTGGTGGTTGTTTTTTAATTTATTTTTGATATATCATTAGAGCATCTCTAATGGGAAATGCTATATTGAAGAGCCAAATAGAGAAAATAGCTTTTTGAATAGTGTAAATATAGTTTTTTTGATTAAATGCATTCCAATGGTAAAAAGCTATTTAGAAAAGCCAATTATATTTTAATATATTTCATGTTAAATTAATTTTAATATAATTATATAACTAATTTAGATATTTTATATATAATATAATTATGATGTTATTAATTATATAATTAATATGAGTAATTTATAAAAGTAATATAAAATTAATGAAGTAATATGAAAGTTAAAAGATATAATTTAAAATTAAATTTAAAATTTATTTATATGAATATTTTTAATTTTAAGTTTTATATATTATTGTTAAAAATTTAATTTTTTAAAAGTAAATTCAAATTCAAACTTTGAAAAAATAACCGCCAACATAACCGCCAACATTTTAAATTTTTTAAAAATAACCACCAACATTTTAAATTTTAAAATTTCAAATTTTGAAAAAATTACCGCCAACATTCTAAGGTTTTACAATTTGAAAAAACAATTCATCTATAAATATTCTCATATACCTTAACATTTTTTCTTGTTATTTTCTTCTCTCCAATCTTTGTTATATTTCATTAAAATTCATCATGAATCATTCTAATTTTAATTTTTATGATACTTTTGATTTTGATGATGACACTCTTGTGTTTGCTTTTCAAGTTGCTACCGTTGTGGTTGTTGAAGAAGAATCGAATAATCAAGGGCGGAGAATAGGGTATCGTGGCTTTATTCCTGGTTACAATATTGTCAATCTTAATAGAAAGGAAGGTGAGTTAAGGTTATATAATGATTATTTTGCAGAAAATCCTAAATTCACTGAAAGTCAATTTCGAAGAAGATTTAGGATGAGTCGTCGTCTTTTTCTTCGGATCGCAAATGCAGTGGAAGCTCATAATCCATATTTCAAACAAAGGACAGATGCTCTTGATGTTCTTAGTTTATCTTGCCTTCAAAAGGTAACTGCAGCTCATAGAATACTTGCATATGGTATTCCTGCAGATCTTACTGATGAATATCTTCGAATTGGAGAAACCACTGCAATAAAAAGTCTTAGAGCTTTCGTCAATGTAATCGTAGAAGTTTTTGGTGATTGGTATCTAAGGGCACCAAACGAGGCCGATATTTGTCGATTATTATCAATTGGAGAGTAGCGTGGATTTCCAAGGATGTTAGGGAGCATTAACTGTATGCATTAGAAATGGGAGAAATGCCCAATTGCATGGCATGGGAAGTATACTGGTCATTGTCGTGAACCAACTATAATTCTAGAGGTGGTGGCTTCACAAGATCTTTGGACATGACATGCCTTTTTTGGAATGCCTGGATCATTAAATGATATTAATGTTCTTGATCGGTCACCTATCTTTACTGCACTTGTTGAAGGTCGTATTGCTCCTGTCAATTATACAATTAATGGGCATGAATATACAATGGGATACTATTTAGCAGATGAGATTTATCCTAACTGGTCAACCTTTGTTAAGACAATCTCAAGACCATTAGGAGCAAAGAGAAAATATTTTGCAAGCAAGCAAGAGTTTGCAAAAAAAGATGTGGAGCGGGCATTTAGGGTGCTCCAATCTCGTTTTGCAATTGTACGTGGACCTGTTCGATACTGGGATGAAGAAACGCTTGCATATATTATGAAAACTTGCATAATGATGCATAATATGATTATTGAGGATGAAGGAGCAATGGACCTTGGATTTGACCATAAACATGAAGTCAATTCCTTTATATCAGTGTCACATGATGAAATACCAGAACTACATGATTTTCTTCAAACTCATAATCGAATTAGGGATAGAGCAACTAGCTCTCAACTACAAGAAGATTTGATTGAACATTTGTGGGAACAATATGGCAACGAGTAGAATCTTTAGATTTGAACTTCTTATGTTATCATAATTTTCAAGTTTTTTATGTTTTTTGTTTTTCATTATAGTTGTTATCTTTTAAGTTAATTAATCCTACTTATTATTGTTAAGTGTTAAAGGAACTTCAAAAAAATATTATGAATTGATATCAATTTCATAACAATATATTTAAAATAACCAAGAATTTTCTACATATTTAATTAAAAATACATTATATTATAATAAATCAATCAAAGTTAATTAAAAATTAAAACCCCTCTTTTGCATAATTTCTAACTTTCTATTTTGAAAATACGCTGCAGAAATTGGATCCAAATTAGAAATATCCATTTTCATAATTTGTTCTTCTTTCTCAATCCTGTCCAATTCTTGTTTCTCTTGACTTTGTTGAATCATCATGGCTTGTTGCTTTAACATAATTTTCTTGTCTTGTTTCTTCTGATCCTCAATTTCAACTAGAGTATCCCCGAATTGTTGTAAGAGATTCGTTACAGATACCTCCCCAAATTTATCTTTTCCTTGTCTATGTTTAAGTCGTTCCTTTGCAGCCTTCTGACCGATTGGTCTATCTTGATAAATCAATGGTTCACTATCTTCTCCTAAACTAACAGAATCAGGGGTAGATGGAGTTGATGAAGCTGGACTTGCATTGACATGACTTTTTTGTTTCTTGTTTGACCTTTGATGTTGACTTGCACACTCAAATTGCCATTTGTGTTCATTTCTTAAGATAACCCAACAATGTTCTAGTTGAAATCGTTTGCCAACGCAAGAAGCATACATTTGCCGAGCATCATTAATCTGGTAAAAAATAAATAAATTAAATAATGTTAAAATGTGTTAAACAATTTAACATAGAAATGAATATTAACATTACCTTTGATTCTTCGGTCATTTCACTTTGCTGACGATTTTCAATTTGAGTAACAAATCCAACAAATTTACCGACTTCTCTATTTATTTCTTGCCATCTACTTGAGATGCTTATTTGAGAATGATTATTCAAGTTTCCTCCATTCTCTACAAAGTAAGCATGTACGCAACCCCAGAACTGTTTTGTTTGTTGTTCAACTCCTGTAATTGGATCCTTGCTTGTATTTAGCCATGCAGAGACAAGTAAACAATCCTCATCTGGTGAGAAATTTTTACTTCTTTGTGATTTTTTTGCCGAATGGACATTTAAATTCGAGTATGTTAAGTCATCAATTAATTGATTAGAATCACTTGGTTGAGAGAGAATATCTTCTGACTCACTCATAAGAAAGTTGGTAAAAGAGGTTGGAAAATTTGAATCCATCTACATTAAAAAAAAAAACTCAAGTTAAAACCTTATAAAAGAGTGTAAAAGAAGCTCATATTCAATGTCTAGCAATTTTGTAGTTTTCATACATGCAAATTAATAATAAGCATTGCCTCCTACTTGTTCTAACATAACAATTTGACCATTTTTTGGAACTAAAAGAGAATTGATATACCGGTTTAATTGTATTTTTAACAAGACAAAATATAATTAACCTCAAATTAAAACAGACAATCAAAAATAAATTTTAAATATGTCACTCTATCTTTTTATCAATATCAACTATCATTATTAATTCCTCTCAATTTTATCAAAGATAACAACATAAATAAAAATTGTTTTCCTTAACCCATATTAAAAACATAAAATAATAAAGAAATAAAAATCATCACAAATATTAAATTAACAAAAAAAAGTCTAAAAAATCAAGATATATAAAAGATAAAATAGAAAAAGCTTTAAACAAGCATACTTTTTAATTTCAGCTAATTAACACAACCGATGTTATTAATTAACCGGAGAATAATTGATTCTTATTTTTCTAAATTTGAGAGAAGACTGAAGCACAATACAAAATTTTAAAACTACAAGTTCTTTCCTCTTGCATTTAAAGAAAATTTCTCTTACATTTAAAGAAAAAAAAAAGAATTGTTGGCAAATAGCTATAAAAATAGCCGTTGGCCAACAGTTATTTATTTTGGCCATTTCCATAGTGAAATGTAGAAATAGTTAGCCAACAAACAAATAATCAAAATAGCTATTATTTGTTTGGGTGCTGCATTGAAATAAAAAAGTTGAAAAAATAAAAGTTAAAGTACAATATTTAACATTTATCTTTTCATTTATCTCATATGATGCGTTGAGATGCTCTTATAATATAACAATTTAAAATTGAAAAAAACCAATTTAAAATAATTTTTATTTTCAAATCTTTTAAAAAGCACAGCCACGCTGAAATATCAAATATGCCCAAAAATTAATAAAATCATATGACGCTACCTCCCATCAAGTTTCCCATAATTTACTACCATGCCACTCTCGCCTTGTAGATTCTAGACGGAGCCCACGTGAATAAAGACCCATAGTGCTCGGATCCAGCGAGTACTTGCCGCTCTTGCCCTCACCGTTTGAAGTTTCAAATCTTTCACGATGTCGTAATAGCTCCCTTCCCAAGAAAACACCACCGCGTGAATAAAAATCCTAGGGTTTTGCAGATCACCGTCGAAATCTCCCATCTCCTTCTCCCATGTCTGATTCTCCTCGGACTCGCATCGATCAGGTGGGCCCCCTAAACCCTAGAAACTTCCCAACGGTAAAAAAAATCGATCTTTCTTCAAAGATAAAGAAAATCTGAATTTTGAAAACTGGGTTTGTTCGAAATTAGTCAAATTTGAATTCAGATCATAGAAGATTTGAACTAATTTACTATATTTTAGTGCGGATTTAATTATTCCAACACGTGCTATGCTTGTGTCTGTGATTTAATTTACAGTTTTTTGCGTCGAGGAAGAGGAAATCTTCGTCGCCGAATTTGAAGTCGGGAAGGATCGAAAAAGATGCAAGAAGCAAAGTAGTTGAAGGGTCCCCCAGTGCCAAAGGAACTTTGGATAATTACTTGGTGAACTCGAAGGATGATAACCGTGGGCGTGGTCTCTTGGTTAAAAGAAGCTTGGCATTGGGGATTGATGAAGTTTCAAATGAAGAAAAGGAGGAATCTTTTGTGTCTGGTCGATTGTGCGTGGGAAGTTGTGAAGGCGGCAAAGAGGTTCAGAAGGAAATGTCTCAAGGTTCGTCCGATGCAGGAAATGTGGGAAATATTGCGGTTGAAAGGGTTGTGAAGGGTTGCTTGGATCTGGGGAATGGGGTGGAGAATTCGGAACTAAAACAGTTTGCTACTGATTTTTTGTCTCTGTATTGTGGGTAATGTAGTTTAAATTTCTGTATGTCCATTGAAATTATGTTATGTAGTGTGTTTGTGTCTGTTTTCACTATGCAAATGTCATTGCTAATCATTTTATTGCAGTGAACTTCAATCAACTGCAACTTCACCTTCAAAGACAAAGTTGAATGACCATAAGCGAAATGGTGGTCCATTGCTAGTGGATGTTGATTATAAAACATCCAAAAAGAGGCTTTGCATGTCCAATCAGTTAAATTCTGAAGTTGAAACCCCTTGTCCAACCGAGAAGAAGCCAGAAGACAAGCAATCTGCTTTTGTTGTTAAAAATGGAGCATCTGTTTTCAATGCTTTTGGAGAGGTAAAATTGGTGTCTTATGAAGCAGTCTTATGACTGTTATATGTGAGGTTTCTGGTTTATGACCATTCTTTTCCTCCTACTCCTGCACTTTCATGGCAGGTAGCTGTTGGTAATGATCCTGTTCAGCTTCAAGCAAGCTTGAGAAAATGCAACAAAATGGCTAACTCAACGGTAAATATGGCTGAATGCTGTACACCAGGATCATCAATTTGTAGAGAACGGGGTAGTGATGGTCCCAAATCTACACGTGGAAGCTCTATCTTTTCACCAGGAGACGCATTTTGGAATGAAGCAATTCAAGTTGCTGATAGTTTATTTTCTGAAGCTGACAATCCTTTTGTCCAGGCAGTTGGAAATATCATTAATGGGAAGTCTGGCAACCTGTCACGGGAATTGTTAAACAAAGCCGGCAGCAGAGGTTGTTCATTGGAGTTTATAAGGAAGCATATGGAAAAAGTATCTCCACTGCCTGTCAAACAACTTGACTTACTATTTGAGGACAGGAACTTGGAAGTTAGCACCCCAACCTGTGCTAAAGATGATTCAAATGTGGACAGAAGCAGTGAAAAATCTGAGCACGGTTCTATTAATCTAAAAAGCTTACAAAATGCGAATATTGTAACATATCATCTCAAAGATGAGCCAAGAGAAGAGATGCATAAAGAAGAGGAGAAAACAACTATGGATACAGAGACCACAAAGAAAGTGGATTTGCCAAATCAAGATGCCAATAGTATTACATATCATTTGCCAGTTAAAGAAACCAGGAATGTAATTGATAATAATGAGTGTGTTGAAGCTGGAACTCCTTCAAGTTTTGGGCCGCTCAAGGACCGGTTAGATCTTAGCAACTGGCTTCCTCTAGAAGTATGCAGCATATATAAGAGGAAAGGAATTTCAAAACTGTATCCTTGGCAGGTATCTTCGAACTTTTGAATCACAATGCTTGAGGTTGCCTTTATATTTTGCTTAGTGATCAGGATGGAAATGACAAGGTTTATTTTTTTTTCTCTCTCCTGCTTATACATAAGTTACCCACCTCGTGTTGCAATTTTGGGTGTTTGGGCATACTATGGAGAGACTCTCCTATCTCTTTCATTTTTGGGACACAGATGTAGACTAGGGTCCACTTGTACTGGCCCCAGATATAATTCTTATGAGGTTGGTTTTCACCATCATGAAATAAGAAGACTTCCACAGACTGGTGTAACTTGTACAAATGTTCAGGGTAGTTTTGGGTTGCCACTAGTGTATTTCTTGTGGAATTTGTTTGTATTGGACTCAATCACATTTAGTAAAACTCAGACAAGTAACCGGCTACTTCATTGGTTTAATTCAATGGCTTGTCACACTCCATCCTTACCAACTTGATGTTCGGATATGTAGTCCAATTTTAACCTGGACAGAGATGGATCATTAGAGCCAAAGTTTGGGGTGTTTTTTTTGTTATATCAGGCAGTAGTGCCAATTCCTGTATTATTTTCGTCACTCAAAAAGTGAATAGGAGCATCTTTAATCGAGGTTCAAATTTACCCTCTGAATCTTTATATTGCTTTCTTGCAGTCTTTATCTCATAGAAAAAACCTTTCTTAGCTTGGGAGTATTCAAGCATGTTTTGTAATCCCTTTTCCAGTGCACATTTATTTTATTTCAAGATCGCTCATCTGAGTTCCAACTTATGTACTTGTTTCCAATCCTTTTTGTTTTGGTTTTATTGTATAACTTGGTGTAAAACTTGATTTACTTTTGATTTTCAAGTGTTGTGCTTTCCGTTTGTATTCTCTCCATATTATTTTTCTGATCTTATCTATATGTTGTTTGGGCTTCATTATATACACTTTTCCTTTCCTTTTGTTTTAATGCTTTTCTGCACAGGGCGTGTACATATGAACTATTCAAACTCTCATATACAATTTCTCAATTTTGGCTTTTGATTTGCCAGAGGTCATCTATAGAATATTTTTCTCCAGTATTCAAGCACAATTATGCTTCCAGTGGGGTTGCAGAATTCTTTTTGTATTTATTTATTTATTGAGATTTCTGTGTTGGTGCTCATATATTTCAATATGTTTGTCTGACTCTGATGTATTTGGCTGTTCTGTTTTCCAGGTTGATTGCCTTCAGGTGGATGGTGTTTTGCAGAGACGAAATCTTGTATATTGTGCGTCTACAAGGTACCTTTTGTTTATTTGATTTCAGATTATATTCTGTAACAGATTTATACATTTTCTACCACTTATTTCTATTTTGTGCCAGCAAGCTTGTTGTTTAGAAGGAGAACAAATTCTAATCAATGTTTTCCTTCTCCTTTCCCCTCTTGGTTGTGTCTTATGATGCGGTATTCATTCCTTAAACATGTTTGCTTGCCACAGTGCTGGTAAAAGTTTTGTTGCGGAAATTTTGATGTTGCGGCGGGTTGTATCAACTGGAAAGATTGCGCTTCTTGTACTTCCCTATGTATCAATTTGTGCAGAAAAGGTCTCTTGATAATTTTGTCATGGAATTACGAAATGTTCTTACTCTTTTCTTAGTGCATGACCTGTTTGTGATATACTGTATACCATGTATATTTTATCCGTGTCTTAATTTTCCCAGGCAGAACATCTGGAGGGCCTTCTGGAACCTCTTGGTAAGCATGTCCGGAGTTATTATGGCAACCAGGGTGGAGGAACACTTCCTAAAGATACTTCCGTAGCTGTCTGCACAATAGAAAAAGCAAACTCCTTAATAAACAGATTACTGGAAGAGGGTCGTCTATCAGAAGTTGGAATCATGGTGATAGATGAACTACACATGGTAATTCAAATCATAGGTTCCCATGAATGTAAAACTGTGTCTCTTCTTGTATATATCTATATGGCTGTTTGTTCTTTAAGCGAGAACATTGAAACAACCCCCATTATGCATGAGGTAACACTTTGCGTCCTTAGCTGATGGCATTTTGAAGTTTCATTAATATGGAGTAAAATTACAAATATGCTCTTTAAGTTTCACCCTCCAGAGTCCAGACCCTTCTTTTCATTCTCTCTTAATAACTCCGTCCCTCCCTCTTCCTCAATCTTCACTGGCACTTATGACCGTAAAGAGGTGCTTTAATGGGAGTGTGCAATGTGAAAAAATCTTGTCACCCACAGAGAAGCCTAATCACTGTTCAAAATCTTCCTCTAAAACTTTGTATGTTTCAGGTACAAGCATTTTTGTTCATTCAAATAATCTCTAGATGTTTTTTTTCCTTTCT
Source organism: Populus simonii (assembly GCA_007827005.2). NCBI lineage: Eukaryota > Viridiplantae > Streptophyta > Magnoliopsida > Malpighiales > Salicaceae > Populus > Populus simonii. The sequence continues at coordinate 3,052,497 of CM017481.2, forward strand.
AGTGAAATGACATTTGATCAACAACATAGGAAGAAAATGTAATGTAGAGCAAAACTTAAACTGGATGTTTTCTATGATTTCCCTTTATTTAGACATGTGATTTAAGTATGACTCATACAGCTTTTATAAATTATTCATTAGGTTTATTTATCTGTGTAATTTAAGTATCGTGGCCTTTTTTTTTTGTGTGGACAGGTTGGTGATCAGAGCAGGGGTTACCTTTTGGAACTTCTGCTGACAAAGCTTCGTTATGCTGCTGGTGAAGGCAATTCAGAATCCAGCAGCGGAGAAAGCTCAGGTACAAGCAGTAAGGGTGATGCTGCTCATGGTCTGCAAATTGTTGGGATGAGTGCTACCATGCCCAATGTGGCAGCAGTTGCTGATTGGCTTCAAGTAAGTGGGTTTACAAAAGATTGTCCGACTAAGGTTTTTTTTAATTTGTGTTTCTGTTTCTTCAACTTACTGGTCAGCCATAGGTGAGAGTCTTTTAATAAACATATAGGACCAGATTAATCTAGGTACAACAGCTTTTAATTGTACTTCTATACCATACAGGATGTTTGTTTGCTCCTACCTTTTCAAGAACTTGTTTCTCTGCCACTCTGGCTGTATTATATGTTTTTCTCAATATTATTGTGCATTTGATAGTTTCGTCAAATTGTTTTTGCAACCAATCTTTTGTGCAGGCAGCACTATACCAGACAAATTTCCGACCGGTTCCACTAGAAGAATACATTAAAGTTGGCAACACAATTTATGACAAGAAAATGGATATTGTTAGAACACTTTCAAGAGCAGCTGACCTGGGTGGTAAAGATCCAGATCATATTGTGGAACTATGCAATGAGGCAGGGACCCTTCTTTTTCTAATGTGAATCAAGCTGTATCTAATTATTAGAAAGCTGAATAATTTTGGATGGCTGTTATGTATTTTAGGTTGTTCAAGATGGACATTCAGTGTTAATATTCTGCTCTAGTCGAAAAGGATGTGAATCAACTGCAAGGCATGTTTCAAAATTTGTGAAGAAGTTTTCTATTAACATTCAGAATGAGAGCGAGTTTGGTGATATTACTTCGGCCATTGATGCACTGCGAAGATGTCCCGCAGGATTGGATTCAACGTTGGAAGAAACTCTACCTTCCGGGGTTGCCTATCATCATGCTGGCTTGACGGTATGATTTCCTGGCTCTCTTTTTTTATCTATGTTCTGGTAATCTAATTTCTTGCAACTTTTATTATCTATTTTTCATGATGTGGTTTATTTGGTGGATAATGTGTGTTGTATATATTCATTCATGTACTCTTTTTTTTTATAAAAATTATGCACTTTATTGTGTGGAATGGTGCAAAAGGATCTATACAGCCAACCCCAAGTAGTTTGAGGCTTGCTTGTTGTTTTTAAGTATATACTTCCTTTCTATTAGATGTGTCATCAAAGGATTATAATGTTCTATTTCTTACAGGTAGAGGAAAGAGAAATTATTGAGACCTGCTATCGTAAAGGTCTTTTGCGCATCTTAACTGCTACATCTACCTTAGCTGCCGGGGTTAACCTGCCTGCTAGGAGGGTCATTTTTCGACAACCCAGAATTGGTCGTGATTTCATTGACGGGACAAGGTACAGACAGATGGCTGGTCGAGCTGGTCGAACTGGAATAGATACTAAAGGGGAAAGTGTAAGCTTATCATAGGATCTTGCTAGTAGTATTTGAATAATCCGTGTTTTATCACCTTACCTTTAATTTGCTGAAGAGGGCATAAATTTATTTTGAATGAAATTATCCTTTTCCATTTAACAGTTGTATAGCTTTACCTGATCAGGTACTGATTTGCAAACCTGAAGAGTTAAAAAGAATTATGGGACTTCTTAATGAAAGCTGTCCACCATTGCAGTCGTGTCTATCTGAAGATAAAAATGGAATGACACATGCAATTTTAGAAGTTGTGGCTGGTGGGATTGTTCAAACTGCTAATGATATTCATCGTTATGTTAGATGTACTCTTCTCAATTCTACAAAACCGTTCAGGGATGTTGTGAAATCAGCACAGGATTCACTTAGGTGGTTGTGCCACAGAAAATTTCTTGAATGGAATGAAGATACTATGTTATATGGCACAACACCTCTTGGACGTGCAGCTTTTGGCAGTTCTCTTTGTCCAGAAGAATCACTTGTAAAGATCTGTAGCCTTATTTTTTCTGCATTTTTCGCTCCATTTTCAGACCAATGTTTTGTTGGTTGCATCCCTTTTGTTTAACATGTTTTCCTAAGCATTCTCTCAGTGAGTTTGCTTGCTTTTCAATTTTCTCTCTTAATTGTTGTAGCTAACTATTTGACACGTGCCTGTGCTTTCATTTATTGTGGTTTTTTGTCTGGTTTCCTAGATTGTGCTAGATGATCTTTCCAGAGCACGAGAAGGATTTGTGCTTGCGTCCGATTTGCATTTAGTGTACTTAGTCACACCAATCAATGTTGATGTTGAGCCGAACTGGGAATTGTATTATGAAAGGTTTATGGAATTGTCCATCCTTGATCAGGTAATGTTGCTGGTTTTGATCACCTTGTGTCAGTTGATATAGGGCATTCTTTTCGTTGCAAGTTGGAGACAACTGATACCTTGTGGCTGCTTTCCAATTTTTGTGAGAGATGGACTTCTGTATGTTGAATCTATATGTTTGGTGTGTGACATGTGATTTCTGAATAGCATTCTTTCATCCTGGCCAATGGTCTTTTCAGATGTAACCTGCTTGGTGATATTAAAGCCACATAGAGTTCAAATCTTTTGACCTCTCTATGTAGATGCCACTTTGCACAGAACATATGATCAGAGCACCAAGTTCATTAAAATTCAAAGAGTGATAGGAAAGAAAAAACAGTAGAATTGAACCAACATAATTTCATGTAATTAGTTCATGTAAACTAACAGGTATTGGTACTATTATGCATGATTAAATTACTAAACAGTAGAAATAGAGGTGATGTCTTTCCTCTGCTCATTTTTTTCCCAATCTTTAAGTTATTGTTTCACATTTGATTGATCTTTTCTCTGGATTTTCAATAATGCTTTAAATTTCTTACCCTTTTCTTTTCCAATTTCATGGAATGAAGTCTGTTGGAAATCGAGTTGGAGTTTCGGAGCCATTTTTGATGCGGATGGCTCATGGAGCACCTATGCGCAGCTTGAACAGATCAATAGATAATACAAAAGCCTTGCATGCCAGCAAGTATGAAAACCAATCTGGGGTTACAAACAAAAGTGCCATTTCAGATGATCAGACACTTAGGGTGTGCAAAAGATTTTATGTTGCTCTCATCTTGTCAAGACTTGTGCAGGTGTTTCATCTCTTTTCATCTTTCCTCCAATCTGATCAATAATATTGACTCAGGGAACCAAATATTTTCCTGTGCGATTCACATCTTTTTGAGTACATCTATTTTTTGTGTTTATTTTGTGTGTGTTGGCATATAATACCATGTGTAAATTGCATATACTAAGAATATACATTCTTGGTTATTTCTTTATCCTGAAAAAAGTATATTTATCAAGTATTCTGCTTATTTATTCACATGGTTACTTGGTTATGATACCTAATATTTCTTTATCATGGGCTGTGTTTGCTTCTGCTTGCTAATAAATGCTGATTTTTATATTTATTTTTTTAGTTCATTGATTTGCTGAATAAATGCTGTTTAAATTCTGGCATAAAGGAAGCACCTGTACCTGAGGTGTGTGAAGCTTTCAAAGTTGCTAGAGGCATGGTCCAATCCTTACAAGAGAATGCTGGAAGATTTGCTTCTATGGTTTCTGTGTTTTGTGAAAGACTTGGATGGCATGATCTTGAAGGTCTGGTTGCGAAGTTCCAAAATCGTGTTTCATTTGGAGTGCGAGCAGAGATTGTGGAGCTCACTAATATTCCATATGTTAAGGTAATCAATTGGTTCTATTTTTTTCCTGCAAGATTGCTAACACATAGTTGTAATAGTTATTTGTCATCCTGTTGATGCTTCAAAGTTTCTAGTTAATGATTCAGAGATGGCCATTATTTTCATTGCTTCATTTGTAGGGTTCTCGAGCAAGGGCACTCTATAAAGCAGGGTTGCGTACACCTCAAGCTATTGCTGAAGCATCTATTCCTGAAATAGGCAAAGCACTTTTTGAATCTTCATCATGGTCTGCACAAGGTGAACTTGATAGAGTTTTCAGCACATGACCTCTTATACGATGATTTTGTGTAGAAAATGCATGTTATCTCTATTCTAGCTAAAATGTCCTAACTGAAGACTTCCCTTGGTGTAACTTACATGTGATTTCTTCTTTTATGGGAGATTATTTTGTGATTCTTACAGAATTTATTTATCACAGAATTCTTTCCCCACTTTGAGAGGTTTGTACCTTTTATATTTTGGAAGAAAGAAATCACAGATTTATGAACATCATGCCAAGTGGCAGCAGATTCTAGAATGTTGTTGCATGCTTTAGGTTTGGCAATTTGTAGTGGATGAGTTTCTTAGATAGGAAAACGAGTCTTTCTTGTGGTGTATGAGAAACAAATTCTTGGTTCGGATTTTGTGGCACGCCCAAACATGCACTTTGTCTGTAAGACTACATGTGCACCTGCACATTGTATCTGTGTATAAAGATCTATTTACATTCAAATATAATAGTTATATTTCGCATTGAAGTTGTGTGTGTAGGTGCACATGCCTATATTTCAGTTTTGTCCTGTCGTATTCTTTGTGATCCTTTATTTTTCTTTTTGTGCTCAGCAATTTAGGTTTCGGTATATGGATTTACGTTTCATGTTTATCATTGAGGTTGAGATTTTCAGGATTTAACACTTAGATGTAATTGAGTTACAGCTATAAGGGTTTCTAACAGAGTTTGTTCTCATTAATGACAGGTTTAGTTTTGGGGGTCTTAGGGAAAATGTGCCTAAGAGTTTAGGGTTGTATATTCAGGATAGGTTTGCAGGTTAGGATCCTAGGGCATATAGTTTTTTTTTTAGGTTTTAGTGTGTAGAATTTTGGGGTGAGGTTTCATTCTTGGTTGTTATTTCTGTTTTCTAAACATGCATCTATGGATTTCTGATCTAAATCTAAGTATCTCATATTTAATATCATACTTGTAATGGAACTTTTCTAATATTTGCAATGATGTTCCTACTACGTGCCTTCTAATAGAGACTTTGTGTACCCTTGTTGTCTCTGTTGTGTAGCATGCATTTATAGATGCATGCATTAAATATTTGGATTTATTATGATTCACACAAGTTGAGAAAATTGATGCAGAAGGTTCAGCACAAAGACGCGTGCAATTGGGAATTGCGAAGAAAATCAAGAATGGTGCACGTAAAATTGTACTTGACAAAGCAGAAGAGGCAAGGGTTATTGCTTTTGCAGCTTTCAAATCACTTGGATTCAATGTTCCACAATTTTCTCCGCCTTTGTTATCCAATGCTCCTGAAAATCTTGTTGAGCAAGGAAATGCAGGTACCTTGTTTGGAGATAAATCTAATATCATTTTGCATGTGGACCAAAGAGATCATGCTTCATCTATGCTGTTCATAGAAGGTAGCAAGAATTCTGGTAAAGTTACAATGGGAACCGGAAAAGACAAACTAATGAAACCAGTCAGTGTTGGATTGGTAGTTGCTGCAGAAGGAAACTCAAATGGTCCCATTCAGTGCTATATTGGTGCTGAAAATTCTACAGTACCAGCTAAGAAATCTTCAAATCTTGGCACCGAGCTTTGTACTACTGGTGATCATAAGAATAGTGCAGAAACAATCCTCTCTGTACAATTTGGACATAGTGGTGATGGAACTGGGACCAATGACCGGATCACTGATACCAGAGTTCAGGGGCAGTGTAGTGGAGAGAATTTAAGTAGTGATAAAAAGGACAGTGCTTGCAAGAAGGGTCCTACTAATGCAAGTAATATTTCTGGTGGATTTGATTCTTTCTTGGATCTCTGGGATGCTACCCAAGAATTCTATTTTGATATCCATTATAACAAGCGATCAGAAGTAAATTCTGTCAGCCTATTTGAAATACATGGTATTGCCATCTGCTGGGAAAACTCTCCTGTGTACTTCATCAATCTTCCTAAGGACCTACTGTGGTCTCATAAGCAAAGGAATGATTCAACTCCCAGTCAATCTGGTGACAAAAATAATGTTCAACCACCTGAGAATTGGTTGGAGATAGTTCGGAAGAGATGGAACAAGATTGGAGAAATAATGGGAAAGAGAGGTGTCCTAAAATTTACTTGGAATTTGAAAGTTCAACTTCAGGTGCTCAAGGGTGCTGTAGTTTCCATTCAGAGATTTGGCTGCCCAAGTTTTCCAAGGAAAATATTCGGTCCTGAACTCATAGACAGTTCGCACTTAACATTATCCCCTATTAACATTAAAGAAGCAATCGATATGTGCATTGTGGCATGGATTCTTTGGCCTGATGAGGAGAGAAGCTCCAATCCGAACTTGGAGAAGGTAATATTAACTAGCTGCATTTAAAATGTGAATCTGAAGATTAGCTTGTGCAGTCTGTCTTTGAAAGGGGAAGTTTCCTTTCCTTTTCCAGATAGGCACCTTTTTTTTTATTTTTTTCTTTCCTGTTCCACTGATTGTCATGATGATGAATTGATGATGCAGGAAGTCAAGAAAAGGTTATCAAGTGAGGCTGTGGCAGCTGCTAATCAGAATGGCAGGTGGAAGAATCAGATGCGAAGAGTTGCTCATAATGGCTGTTGTCGCCGCGTTGCACAAACAAGAGCCCTATGCTCTGGTCTTTGGAAGTTACTTACTTCTGAGGGACTCTTTGAAGCACTTAAGAACATTGAAATCCCGCTGGTAAATATTCTGTTGCTTTCAGCTATACATGTTTCTAGGCATTGAAAGTTTAAACTTTTATACGAGATTTCAATAAAACCGGAGCTTAGTATCTTGAGCTTCACCTTACTTATTTTCATGGAAGTTGTTGGGATGGTAACAAATGATCGTTTGGTAGAGATTCTGTTCTATATTAAATTCCTTTATTTGTTTTGTAGAAGAAAAGTTGCTATCAAACTGTTTAATTGGAAGCTGCTATCATCTAGTGTTAGTATCTTCATAGAATCTTGGCCTCTCGTATGGCTGGTCATGCACATCCACAAATGGTCATGTGATGCGAGATATTTTTTGTTTTGGAATCACTGAGCCAGTATTGTCAGTAATTTCACTCTGTAACTTGATGTTCACATTACTAATCTATTGCTTGCAAATTTGTATCAGGTGAATGTTCTTGCTGACATGGAGCTTTGGGGGATCGGTGTTGACATGGAGGGGTGCCTAAATGCACGCACTGTGCTGGGGAAAAGGCTAAGGTATCTTGAGAAGAAGGCTTATAAGCTGGCTGGCATGACATTTTCACTGTACACAGCAGCAGACATTGCAAATATTCTATACAGACACTTGAAGCTTCCCATTCCAGAAGGACACAATAAGGGGAAAAAACATCCTAGCACTGACAAGCATTGTTTGGATTTGTTAAGGTATGAGATGGTCTTACTTTCTAGTACCCAATACCTTTAAGTGAAAAATATGCTAAGCACATCTTGCAATGTTTGTATATGCAAAATGAATGTCCAAGTTATCTAATATAGATCTGTGTTTTCTTTTGTTTTGTGGATAATCAAGTGTTATTCTTGCTCCTGGAGAATGTCATGGCTATGGCTTTTGTCACAAGTACACAACTCTTTCTTATTTGCTTACAAGATCAAGTAATTTGGATTAAGTCTTTGTTGAGCTGTACAATGCCCTGAATGGAGTAATAGAATTGCTCGTGGTCATTTAGAGCAGCCCACTTCTACCTTTACTCTTAATGTTTTGGGTGTAATGCCTCTGATAAAGTCTGAATATTTAATAAATAGGATGGATTATAATTGTTGACCTTATAGTTTTTCAATGTGAAAGTTTTAATTGCATGATGGAATACCCCATTGACAATATGTATGTGTCAGTTGATTTATGGGTCTGAATTATCTGGATTTATCTGAACTACACGATTCAATTTGGGTTAACTAATTCCTTAAGATCGGATTTAGGGTTGGGTTGAGTTACAACCTGAATCTTTTTGAGGCAATTTCTAGTAAGAGAAAGTTTGGGTACCCAAGTTACCTGGACTGTAATTTCTTTTTTCTTTTTTAATTTTGTCGTATATTATTTTTCATTCCTTAACTCTGGGCCTCCAAAGATGCAAGGCCTGCATATCCTATATCCTACAATGGAAATAACATTTTTATCTCTTGTTTAAATTGCAATTTGTGTTATTTTTCTTCTATGCTTATGTTCTAACAAAAGTTGTTGAGATGAGAGTCATCCCTTTGTTCATTACCCTTTTTACATCTTACAAAGATTTTCACCTTAACTTTTTATTTGTCGATTTAGGGTCTGTTTTTTTTTTTTTTTTCAATTCACAAATGGATTGTAAATAAAGGGTATTTGTTTCCCAGAATGATTTTGATTACAAACAAAGCAGTTTATCTGACATTGGTAAAACCAATATTGATATATATTATTATTAAATAGGCAATTTAATAAAAGATCATTAGTTCACATAAGTCCCTGTTAGTTCTTGTCATGTTGTCTCTTGTTTTTTAAGTTATATTATTTTAACTAATAAAATAATATTTTTATTATAAAGGGCCCAAAAAATTCAAAATGGGCTCAGTTAACTTGAACTACACGTTTGGGTTGGGTAAGTTTGGCAACATAAAATTGGTTTAGGTTGGTTAATGAAAAAGAAAATTGGGGAAATGTTATTCATCCTGAATTCCCTTCTTCCAGCCTGAATTACCAGGTAATTGAAGGCATTACTTTCAAATTTAGCTGGCTTTTACAGTTTATTGAGTACTGGCCCTTGAACATTTTGATTACAAACAAAGCAGTTTATCCTGTCATGCTCTGGGTATCTAGATGATTCATGGTGGCTTACTTGCTGCATTTATTATGTTTGTGAAAAGAAGTACATTAATAGGATTTGTTTCCTTTCAGGCATGAGCATCCTATTGTTCCAGTCATCAGAGAGCACAGGACATTAGCAAAGCTTTTAAACTCGACACTGGGATCAATCTGTTCACTGGCGAGGCTATCTATGGAGACTCAGAAGTACACACTACATGGCCATTGGCTCCAAACATCAACAGCTACTGGTCGGCTTTCAATTGAAGAACCTAATATTCAGGTTATAATTATTAATATTCACCCTTTCTTTTGTTACAGTGATTCTTTTCTTTTCTTTTTTTGGTAATCTGAATTTAATTTTAGTGCTGGTAACCATTCTTGCTTTTGAGTTATGCAGTGCGTTGAACATGCAGTTGATTTCGAAATGAGTTCAGATAAAGAGGGGGACGATACTGAACCTGAGCATTATAAAATAAATGCCCGTGACTTCTTTGTTCCTACTCAGGTAATATGGTCATTTAGCTTGTAACCTTGTCTCATGCTTCTCACTTAATGAATTTATATGTATTTGTAGTTATTATCCAGAATATATCAAATATCTTCTTAGAACTTGAAAGGATAGCCTGGAAAAGAAATACAGTCTAGGGTATTAAAAATCCTTGAGCTAATTCAGCCCCTTGCTTTCGCTAATGCAAACTGGAGAATGATAAAAGTCCTGTGGGGCCTGTAGATTATGCTTTCTATGCATCAATCCTAATTCCCAAAGGATCTAAAGCTCAAATTCTTATTGCAGGATAACTGGCTACTGTTAACAGCAGATTATTCTCAGATAGAATTGCGACTGATGGCACATTTCTCTAAAGACACTGCATTAATTAAACTCCTTACCAAGCCACATGGCGATGTTTTCAACCTGATAGCCTCACGATGGACTGGGAAGCCTGAAGCTTCTGTCAGCTCAGTTGAGCGAGATCAGACCAAAAGGATGGTCTATGGAATTCTTTATGGAATGGGTGCTAACACTCTTGCTGAACAACTGGATTGTAGCTCTGATGAAGCTGCAGAAAAAATTAAAAGCTTCAAAAGTTCTTTTCCTGGGGTTGCTTCCTGGCTCCATGAAGCAGTTGCATCTTGCCGTGAAAAAGGGTAAGGGTGTTATCTTATTGCAGTGAGTCTTCACTTGACTTATTTTAGTTCTATTGTCATCTTATTCTATTTTTATTTAGTTCAAGTGGTAAAGGTATTGCATAATTTTGATGTCATTTTGGATGCATATATTTTCATCTTTTTTATTTGTAAATGTTTCGCTGTATATGTTTTTCTAATGCATATCATCATAATTTTGAAGTCTTTTTGGATGCATGTATTGTCATCTTTTTTATTTGCAAATGTTTAGCTGTACATGCTCTTCTAACGCATATCATCATTGGTATCAAAAGTTGTCTCTTGTATTTTCTATTTGATGGCATGCGAAGACAATCCTTTTTAAATCAAGAGGCGTGTAGCTCTGTATTTAAAGTAACTTGAGATTATGCATGGCATTCAAGTTTTCTTCTTGTTCCTTAAGATTTAATTATCAGTATAAGTATCTATTTACTGTTAATTCAGATATGTGGAGACCATTAAGGGAAGAAAACGGTTCTTGTCGAAAATAAAATTCGGAAATAGTGAAGAAAAATCAAAAGCTCAGAGACAAGCTGTTAATTCTATCTGTCAGGTATAGTGATTTTTTGGGATGGTCAAAGACATTAGGACAGCATGGGTTAATAATAGTTTTGTCCTGATAGCTGCTTCTTACAGGGATCTGCTGCTGACTTAATCAAGATTGCAATGATAAATATACACTCTCTGATTGTTGATGGAGTTGATAGGCCAGAGTCTAGCTCTTTACATGCAAACAAGTTTCACATGCTGAAGGGCCAATGCCGAATTCTATTACAGGTTACTTTGGAAAACTGCTTCAATTTCTTCAGTTTTTTTTTTTGAAATATTCCTTCATTTCCAATGTCTTTGAGAAGTATATATAGTAATTGCTTGGACACTGGAACTCTGATCTGTGCATTTGTTGGTCTATGATCCATCAATCCAGCAAGCTGAACTTTGAGTTGCAGTGTCATTTGAGAAAGTTGATAAGAATCTTGGTGACTACTATTCAGGTACATGACGAGCTAGTGCTGGAAGTTGATCCATCCTTGATCAATGAAGCTGCAGTGCTGTTACAAATGAGCATGGAAGATGCTGCTTCTCTTCTTGGTATGTGTTCAATACTTTTTTTTTTCAAAAAAATCTTGACATCTTGATAATGTAATTAACCATAATTGTACAACATTCATTTCAGTTCCTTTGCATGTCAAACTAAAAGTTGGAAGAACCTGGGGCTCTTTAGAGCCTTTCCTTGCTGATCAACACGTAAATGAAGTTCTTATGCCTGAATCATGAGGAACGAGTTGTTTGATAAAGAAGTAAACAGTTGCGTGGTGTTAGAGGCGAAGATTGTTGGCAATTTGGACCACTGTATGTTATGTGATTCAATTGGTTAACAATATTTTATTTTATAAGATGGAAGATGTAATTTCAGATCTTCTGATTTAAGTATAGTTTTATGCAGAGATTCCAGCTTCTATATTTATGCTGAGCAAAATGTTCCCCAAGGAGATGGAAAATTTTATGAGCTCCACTTGAATTGCGGTTTTGAAATAATAAGCCTTGACCTGATGTTATCTGGAAGGTTGAAAGAAGAAATCACAGAGGTGCAAAGGAACTGCTTCTGCAAGGTGGGCAAGCTAATGAGATCACTAGATATATTGCCTATGTGTTTCACCAGAGGATCATGTATGAGTTCTCTTGGAACAAAGACTTACAGTGTCCTTCATTGAGCTTGCCTTTTACATACAAGTGCTAATGATTATTTGTTTTCACAGCTTGGCTGCTGATCCTGCCAGTGCTAGGAAATCATGAGCACATAGCTATTCCAAATTCCTACAAGGTCACCTGCCAAGCAATTGCTAACGTACTCTGTTGGAAAAGAAGGTATGTATTGGTAACAAGGAAGCCAAATTAGTTGAAATAAGCACATATCGCAGATGAGATGCATTTTGTTTGTGCTCTGGTTGTATTGTATCTCTGTCACCATGCTCATTGGATATATGATTGAGCTCTGGGCACTCTTTATTTCCATACCATGTAACAAACCAATGCATAGGAGCTGTTGTGGGTCACCATCTATGTTTTTGACTACACCATCGGTTAGCTTAATTGGCAATAACATGCAAACTAGTGGTTGTCCTAGGTTTATCAGGGCTTAAATGATGCAGGCCTCAGTGCCCTGAGGCATGGATGGGATATGTCGTCCAAACATTGCCTGGAAGTTTTATATTTTTCCAGTTTCCATCATAATGGCTTGTGAAAAAATGTCTACTGGTCCTTCTACAGGGTATTGTATGCTGCAGGAATTATATTTCTGCCTTAAAAGACCTTCAATATTGTTTTGTAGCTGAAGAATTTAACTCATGGTGCACAACTTGCAAAATAGTTATGAATCTCTAAGACAACTTGCACGAGGAAACAAGAACCCACATCCATTCTGTACCTCAATTGTGTCTGCACTTCCTGTTGATAACTTCCAACAGTGGACAGGATATCAAACCCAATAGTTTTCTCCTCCTATTTCTTTCAAGTATGTAGTGTGCAGTGATCACACACAGCTGATTTTGGATGCCTATGATAAGCATTCAGAAAAGAAAAAGCGGAGATAAAGGAATTATTTGTGCTGCAACAATGGAAATCACAACTGAACGGATAGAAACTGATGGCCGGCTAGTTGAAGAAACGAACATGAACATACCATGATGTTCTTTTTTCCTTGAATTTCTGTAGCACTAACGTTTTCTATTACTCCAATTATTTAACTCTCCCCTCAGCCTCTCTCTTCCAAATTATTTGTACCAGTTTTCTCAATTTTTTCCTCTTCTATCCTCTCTCTTTAATTGCACACACATCTCTCTTTCTCTTCTTTCTTGTATTGATCTTGTAGTGCTTTACTGCTTATATAAACAATGAAATACTTGTTTAATAACAATTTTGTGTCATGGCTCAATCAGTTGAGGCGCTTGTGGGGAGGGCACAAGTTGTGGGTTTGAGTGTTGGGAGTGCTTCTACTTTCTCACTTTTTTTTTTTAAATCATCTGCCCCCTTGATAAAAAAATAGAGGAGGGCCGGGTGCGCGAGCCTAGCCTACCACGTGTGCGTGGGCTAGGCTCTTTGCTGGCTTTTTTTTTCTTTGGTTTTTTTGACTTTCCAAAAAAAATTTACCGGTTTCACGTGCTATTCAGTTATGACATGTTTTTTAAATATTGTTATAATTTTTTATTTGAATTTTAATAATTGTTCTTCAATTATTATGTTTTTGATATGAAAATAATAATAATGAATTGTTTATGCAAATTTGATTGAAATCAGTTGTTTATTATTAAAATGTTTAAATAGATTTTGAACATGATTTTATTATATTTATGATTTTTTAGCTTTCAATCATACAAAATATGGACATGCTATTTTGATATTTTTTGTTAACTTGCTTTAACAATCATAAACAATTTTGTTTTTTTAAGAAACAATGCTTCTAGTTATAAACATTATATTGTCTAAGATAAACAATAGGAAAATTTATCATTATATTTTTTTTCGAAACAACTATTTTTGGGTTTAATGATAATATCAAATGATTTTTTGAGACTCAGATTTTTTTTTACATTTAAAGAAATTTGGGTTCCGTGTAGTATTGTGCAGGTATACCAACTGGTTTTTATCTATAAGCACTTCTCCTTCCTGTTGTCTTTTCTTCAGATGGAAAAATATTTGCTAAGTTTTACTATATTCTATCCATACATAATATTCATCTACCTTCAGTGTATGATTGTAGTTTTAGAATTAATGAAAATGCCAATTGAGCAGAAACCATAGGCTATGCTTATTGCTTAAATAACAAGATTTTAAGCTGAAGAATTCTTCTTCAATAACATTCACTAGAAATATTTAAAATAGGAGCAAATACCTTGCTTTCCAGCTGGATGAAGAGAGGCCTGTGGCAATAGGCTTTAGAGCATGTGTGGCTAATCAACCCTTCATTTTTTTTACCTGAAATTTGTCTTAAATTTTTGTGTTGCAGGTTGGTTGATGTCTTCTTTCAAATGACGTTATGTTTGGAATAAATGAAGGCCTTAAATCTCTAAACTAGATTCATCATATGAGTTACGAAGTCAACCAACTTTGATTGATATGGTGATCACTCAAGTGGTTGGACTAGCTATCAGGTATGAAGGCCTTAAATCTCTTTTGCAGCTTGTTTGTTGGCTTAGCATATTTTGTTGGTGTAATAACTAAATGCCATGAGTAACTGGGTAATTATTAACATTAAAGTGATCATTTTTCATCAGCTATTGGGATTTGAATAAAATAAGCAAGAATAATTGGATATTACTGTCTATTCACAGGAGTTTATCACGGTGAATGCCAATATTAGTAGATATCCAGTTGGGGTCTTCAGATGCTTTCTTGGAGTAAATATTATCTAGCAACATTATGCTAAACTTCTTCAAGCATGTATGACCTGTTGATTTCTTTTTTTAATTTCATGGAGATTTCCTTATTCTCCTTGTTGCATTCTTTTATTCTCATAAATTCTCTTCACCAATTGAAAAAGAAATTAATATGGGATAAAGCCTCTCTCTCTCCATGATTCTGCTTTAGTTTTTCTCTTGTTTGTAATCCATTTTCTTAGTGTTTAATCATTTATTTTATCTTTGATACAATTAGATTGTGACTGTAGTAACTTAACATGATTTCTAAGGGGCTGTGTCAACCATAATTATTTTGAAATCCTTCTAAAAACTTGCCTCGTGTAGATTTTTCTGGGGACACAAACGTGCACATGGGTATGAAGGTGGTTTGGTCAGCCAACACATTTTCTATTTTCCTGAAAATAAGCACAAAGGCATGCTATGCACGTGTGATGGCCAAGTTCTCTTTCAGTCTTGCAGTTGACATAATTGTGTCCTCTAATATTATAGTGTTTCTTTGTTTAGTTTTTCCTTCTGATAGAGAGAAAAATCTGTGTTACAGTTAGCATGGTAAGCTGGGACATTAGAGGAGAAGAGTGAACTGCAGGCTGAGGCAACAAAATTGAGCAGCAGCAGGTTGAAGATATTAAGCATGTGATGGAATTATAAACACGTGATTCATATGTTAGTTGAAGTAATCAGTTGCAGTTTGTTAGTTTAGAAGATAATAACGGCCAAGTTAGTTATGACTGAATGGCCAATAGTCCAGCTAGTCATTGATGAAAAATTTGCAGAAATTGCGAGATCTTTCTCTCCTTTATTTTCATCTAATTCTCCCCTTTTCTAGTAACTTGTAAGGAATCTTCTTACAGTTGGTATCAAGGCCACTTTCCAAGGGTAAAGGAAGGTTGCTTTTGTTCCTGAGATATCAACAATGGTGGAAAACAACAAGATCAAGGCTTTAGAGGAGCATGGTAGGAAGGTTGATGAGCATATTCAACGCCTACAAGAAATTACAGAAGAGCATGGCAAGAAGCTTGATCAGATCAACTCACAATTGGAAGCCATAATGACTATGTTGAAGGCTAACTGAGGAAGTCAGGAAACTGAAAGAGTATTATTCAAAGGGTGAATCCGCGAGGAGATGGGCTTATGAATCAAAGAGGAGATTGTTTTGGTGACCAAGAAGCAGCACGAGTGGGACATCATATGGCAATGCCAAGGATTGATCTGTCAAATATCCATGGATACATAAATGCAAGAAATTCTTCAAGTTAAACTACATACCAGTACAACAATGGGTTAAAGCTAGCATCACTATACTTGGATGGTAAGGCAGAAGTTTGGTACAAAGGGTTCTTGTATGTAGAAGAAAATTTAGCAAGCTAGGAGGAGTTTACAAAGCTTTGTGCACAAGATTTTGCAATGGAGAGGATGTGGTGGAAGAATTCAATAAGTTAGCACAAGACAAGAGTGTAGATGAGTATGTGGAAAGATTTGAAGAACTCAAATCTTTAATAAATGCTTTGAACTTTTCCCTCTAAGAATCATGTTATATTTCAAGCTTTGTAAAGGATGATATCAGACCAATGTTGAAGATCCTCAAACCTACAATGCTGGTACAAGTATTTGAACAAGCCAAATGGCAAGAGGAGTCCATTAATGCCGTAGCTAAGTGAATAAGATTCTTGCAGAAGAGCAATCCAGTTTACAACTATGGAAAGACAACAGGCAACTCTTATGCTAAACCTTTTATTCAGTCAAATAACGAAATAATGGCCAATACTAAACAACCAGAAACATTGCTGGACAAAGAAGAAGAATAGGTCAATGTTTTAAGTGGTGAAAAATTCATGCCTAGACACCATTGTAGGATGTAAGGCTTGGATGAAGAGAAAGAAAAAGGAGTTCTTAGAAGCAACAAATGGTGATAATATTGGAATGATAATTGATGGCGAGAGAGTAGATGAATATGACATGCTCTGAATGCCTTAGCCCAGATCTATGCTAATAAACACCATAAGAATTTTCAGGTGTAGTATGGGAAGGATAGGTTTTTTTTTTGGTAATCTAGAGTGTTCGGGCCAGTTTATGCTAATCATGACTAATCCCCGGACCCACTGAACACCCTGCAAGCCCAGTAGGCAGGTAAAGCACCGCGAGGGTGACAGACATGCATGATGAGGCTTGAACCCAGGATGCATAGGTAGGAAAACCCTGTCAAGACCGCTGGGCTACAAACCTCGGTTGTAGAAGGATAGTTTTATTGATGAGTTTAGTGGTGGATGAGATTAAAGCAGTGTTCGGTGAACTATTTTCAAGTTATTTTCATTTGAATAATAATGTTCTTTTAAAAATAAATAAATAAATATATAATGGTATTTAGATGGGTATTTAGGAATATGTCATGTTGTTTAGGATAATAGTTTATTTCTTGCTATTTAGTCATTGTTTTTTAGGGCTTTCCCCCTATTTTAATCCGGGTTCTTTTAGGGTTTTGCGTGCCAATATAATGAAAAAACATCCCCATATAAATTTATGCTTTCGTGTTGTTCCTACCCATCTTCTACATGCTAGTTACGTTAGGAGACATTAGAAATTTAGAAGAGTAAAACTCGTCTTGGAAAAATAACAACAGTAGGCATAGTTTAGTGCCAAGGAACTCACCACACAACACATGAGGTTTTCGGTTGGACACAGTTTCTCAGCATATGTTCTCTAGGTACTTGGTGTCTCGGATCTTCTAACCTGTCATTCCCCAGAGTTTTGACAGAGGTTTTTGGAACATCTTTGTCAATAAATATAGTTAGTGGGTCTGTTTGTAGTCTTCTTGAGATTTGCTGTGTAATGAAATGGACTTCCTTCTGGGGAAATGGTTGGCAAAATTCGTCGTTGGAATTTTTAGTTCGGCTATGAACGAGAAAATCTTCTTTGAGGGGAACGGGGACATGATTAACAAAATGCTCAAATAGGCCCTTTGTGCTGGTTTACTCTCCTTGATAGTGACGGAGCTAAATTTTTTTAAATAAAAAAGTAAATTATTAACAAATATTATGTTATATAAATATATATTAGAAATTAATTCAAAACATATATATTAATTTATATCTAATAAAATTAATTTAAAAATACTTTTAAATAAAAAAACTTATATTATAATTGTTCTTTTCAAGTTTTAATATTTTAAAACCGCTTCATAAAACTTATATATCTATATACATATAATAAGTATATTGATTAAATTATACTTAATCATTTCTAAATATTTAATTGAAGAATAATATCTAGTGTTTGTGGAAGAGGAATAATGGTTGGAAAACATGTTTTGTACTTGATATTTTACTTACAAACAAATCATATGAAAATATTAAATTTTAATAAACTACTCTACCAATGCAAGAGATGCCAAGAATAATGGTTTTGCATGAATATTAATTTATTTTTTTATAATAAAAAAAAATATTTAATTGATTAAATTAGCAAATTTAAATATTTATTTTGAACATATTCATATTAAAACTCTTAAATTATTATAAATTCTAATATTTTTAATAACTAATTATAAAAGAATAAAATTAAAATTAGATAATAAAATAAATAAAAAAATTAAGGGAAATTTATCTAAAGTATAAAGTAAAAGGTAACAAAAATTAATTACTTAACTGCACTCGAGGAAAAATTTGTATATTGAAGAGAGCTGAGGAACGAGCTGGACATATATACAAAAGAGAGGCAAGGAAATTAAAAGAGAAATTTGTATAATTAGGGTAAGAAAAAAAAGAGGAAATGAGCTGCAATAACAACTTTTCTATATGAACTACTCACTATATTATTATATTAATATTAAAATATTAAAAAAAAGGGGGCAATTGCCCCCTTTTGTACCTACGTGGCTCCGCCACTGCTTCTCATGGAGGTCTCTCTTTTCACATTACATGCTCATCATGTGGATAGGAAAATAGCAACAGAAGAAGATGTTATCTAATAATAAACACCGTGACTCACTGAATCTACAGCAAGCTTTATATTATACATAACCTTTTGTACTGGGTTTTAGATGTATTATTGTGAAAACCTAATAGATATATAAGTATACAACATTCCAATTTCAGATACCGTGGACTGAAGAGAGACGAAATGACTGGGATCCAGACTCCTATTTGGGAAACCACACAACATGATCCTGAGGAAGGAAATGGCAGACTGGTACGGTTCCTGGCTTAACATTGAGCACCAGGAAAGCCAAATGCTTTGGGTTCCATGCAGATGTATCTGTGTGGCACACTGCTACAGCTTTAGCATTTGTTCCATCAGCACCCTCCAATGGAACCGCGTAAGCCCTCGTGGTTTGTGTTGCATGGCAGTAAAAGACGGCATATGCATAGTTCTGCTTGTGGCACACTACAGATTTGTCTCCTGCCATCTTCTTTACTCCGGTCTTAATTGTATACTTTTGCATCTGGGTGTTTTCCACTTCTGTGGAGATTGCCTGAACATTCTTTCCTAGTTTGGAAGTGCTGAAGTCGATCATTGACTCCAGTGAAGTTGCGCATTCTTTTTCCTCTCCTTCAATTCCAGGGTTTTCACATTCCTTGATTGTTTCCTTCATTACCTCAGCTTCTGTTGATCCAGGTTTGACTGAAAACTCACTGTAGATTTCTGGCAAATTGTTAGATGAAAAGGGTATTGAATCAGCAACCTGGCGAGGTAAGAAAGTTGCCGTGTTAGTGTTTTCAGTGAACTGCAAGTTCATCATTTTTCCTGGATGCATGTCTTTCTCCAAGAAAAAAAGGGCTACAGTAGGGTCATGGTGTAGTTGAGTCTCGGTGGCCGCATACTTGTATAGGAATGGGCTTGGCCCGGGGTGTACCCCAACAATTACGGGCTTGCCCTTGTGTCCTGTGCCCACCGACACTCCGCCTTTGCCAACACCAACTTGGGTTCCTTTCCCAGGCTTTCCGGTGTTAACACCAACACCTTTGCCTCCCACGCTGACATGGGTCCCGCCGCCTGGCTTTCCTTTCCCTGAGTTTACATTCACTCCACCCTTTCCAACATTTACAGCAGTTCCTCCAGGCTTTCCTTTCCCAGAGTTTACATTCACTCCACCCTTTCCTACATTGACAGCAGTTCCTCCAGGCTTTCCTTTTCCTGCATCAACATTTACACCACCCTTTCCTACATTTACAGCAGTTCCTCCAGGCTTTCCTTTTCCTGCATCAACATTTACACCACCCTTCCCTACAGCAACAGAAGTGCTCTTGTCCTCCACCAAGTCTGCATTTTTAGTAACGTCAATTAGAAGTGCTTTTCTTGATTTTAGACACGGCAAAAAACTAGCAGAAGTTTCATCCAAGTTATTAAAGAGTGTTACCAAAAAAGAAAAAAGAAGAGGAAGTCTTTAAGAGATCAGGTCTTAAAAATCTCACCTGGGTGTAGAAGATCTCTGACAGATTTTGGCATAGGAGTGTTGGGCAGCACATTTTTCCAGTAAAGTTCAGGTGGCAAGGCCGCATGGCTTACCACAAGTGCAAACTGCAGCAGGATTAAATACAAACTTTCATAAGACACTCATTATAAATAGGAATGCAGGTGAAAATCTCCTGAAAGACCAATCCCTGGTGTATCAAAACAAGTGAAGATTCAGAAACTTACAGCGAGGAAAGCAAGAATGCGTGGAACATGGAACTCCATTTTTAGCCTTGCAACAAAAAGCTAGGTAGGTATTATAATGAGAGAGAAGAACGTAAACCTAAGCTGATAATGTAGGAAATAGCAAGTGGCTTGCAAAATTTATAAAGGGAGTTCTGCTTTGAGGAGGCTGCTTCAGTTGGAATAGCAACACATCACCGACCGCAATTGTCAGCCTGCTCAATAATTTCCAACTGCCCCCTCCCCGGCTGCTCACTCACTTAAATGCAAATGGGTCAGGAGCAATAAAACAAGAGGTGATGGGCTCATGTGAAGGGTGAAGATTACAAGAAAGAGACCAGCAAGCGATGGTTTTCAATTTGATTTTGGTAAGATGTTAACCTCTGCAAAATATGGAAACAGAAGGGCTCTTCATACTCTGAACGTCATTATTAGTTAATGTCCATAGCATCCATAAAAATTGACTTGTGGAGCAGTCCTTGAGTGCTTTTACTTTGAACAAACAACTGCCATATTTATGAGGTTAGTGGGTGTTGAGACTTCCCGTCCTCCATAATTATGTGATTCCAAAGGCAGCATGTATTTTTTTTTTTTAAATCTTTTCTCTGATGATCATGTCATGTTTTTTGGAACTATTTTCTCATTCAGTTGGAATGGATGTTGCCTATTGTTTTTGGGAGATCATCAAATAATGGGTGAAAACTTCTGTGGCAATAAAATGATGCTCTCATGATCAAAATAATTGGCTGGATGACTATAAAGTGAAACTAAAACAAATAGGGTCATAAAGGATAACCAAACTTTAGGAGGGGCCTAATTGAAAGAAATATTTTAAGTCCAAGGGTTTTTTTTTTTTTTGTATTTTTAGATCATTTTGATGTGTTGCTATTAAAAATAAATTTTAAAAATTTAAAAATATTATTTCAATACATTTCCAAGTAAAAAACACTTTGAAAAACAACTGTTACCACAATACTAAATATGCTCTAAGACATTTGTTGGTGATTTGTAATTTGATTCTAGTTAAGTTTCATATTGAACTAGAAAAAATTATTAATCTAATGAAATTCGATTGATCATCATTAGGTTTTTAGTAATCTAGTTGATCTGATCAAATTTAATCCAAATTGGTAGAATCAACACTGAGAAATTCTTTTTTTTATAAGAAAAAATAAAACAATGTGTTTGAATAAAAATAATCAATCCAGGTTAATCTCAATAATACATTTTAATAAAAATAATTAATTTGAATTGATCCTAATAACACGTGAGTTGACCTGATAATCTAATGATCCAGATTTTTTTTTCATATCAATCCCAAGATCGAGCTTGACAACTAGGAGCTTGTCTTGTTTCTTTATAGATGCCAAAATGATTCTATGGACAACCACACTTTTCTAAGAGTTCACCCTTAACTATTCATTTGAAAATGAATTTCAACTTGTTTTTTTATTAAAATTTAATTTTTTTATTTAATTTTTTTGTATCATTTTGATGTGCTGATGTTAAAAATAAATTTTTTAAAATAAAAAAAATATATTATTTTGATGTTTTTTCAAACACAAAACACTTTAAAAACAACCATTGCCAATTTAGAAACGCGGGTTGCATCGAACAAGCCTTTAAGTAGACAACTCATGTAGAACTCATAGGAAGCTAAACTTGCTTTCAATAAGAACAGGCAGGAAGAATGGAAGATGTGGATTTCTGGTGGCGTATGAATAATGTTCTATATGCTTTCATTTATGTTTTTGTTTCACTTTTACCGGTTAATATCAATGTGACTGAATTTAGCTTCGATAAGATGTGGTCCATATCCATTGTGCAGTGGTCCAGCTTCTTTGACTAAAGCAACTAAACTATATAATTTACAGTACTAAGTCCTTTTTTACCTTGCTCTTTTTTTGAATTGAAAACCTTTAAGGCCAAAACAACTCATAATGTAAAGCTAGCCAGAAAAGACTGAAGAAAGTGGCCTTTTCATTCAAAGAACTTAGAAACAAATAGTGAAGGAGGTAGTTCAACTCAAGTTCCGAGTTTGTTTCTAAGAGATTATTAGTTTGAATCTCATAAATTTTAGAACTATTAGAAACTTATATGGTCGTTAACTTTAGAATTCGTGAAATTAGTTGAGACACGCGCAAGCTAACTCGGACACCACGTTAATATATATATATATAAAACTTAGAACCAGGGCTGCATTAGACTTCAAGTTGCTTCATCCAATTGCATTTCAATTTTACATCAATGAATAGTGAAAAAGAGAGTGATGTTTTTTACTTGTGAATTAATTATGGAGAAGTGTCAAATCATGTTAAATTATGTGATTAGAAAAGCTATAAAATTATAATAACGGTTGATTTTCAAAGTATTTTTTATTTAAAAATACATCAAAATAATATATATTTTTTATTTTTTAAAATTTATTTTTGACATCAATATATAAAAACAATCCAAAATCATTTTATCCAACAAGGTAACTTGAATCCTTTTAACTCTTATTAAGAGATTGTGATACTTATCTCCATTAACACTTCAATTGAGAGTGAGATGAGCTTCTAAATCCTGTTGTATTCGACGTCGGAATGATACGATTCAAAGAGACAAGAACCTATTCGTCGCAGAATGCAGGTGTTTTTGGCAAGATGTTCAAGCAATTCACAACCATTTCTGGTGGTGCTCATTTATGTTTTTCTTGAACAAGGGGAAACTAAGCGTAAGCGCACATCAAAGGTGACTGTTGCCACCACCTATTTTGGACCCCATTTTTATTTCTTGGGTTTCAAGCCCCTTTTGAGCTACTGTTTTTGCTTATAAGATATTGGGCTTTTCACTACCACTATCATGTGTGCTAGAGATTTGGGCTTCCATGAATTTCTTCTAAACCACTCAAATTCAGTGGATTTTCGCACTTCCTGTTACCTTGCGTAGGACCAAACGCAGAAATTTTCAGAAATACGTCTTCGATTAGCTAGCATTGGCTTTCCAAAGAGGGGAAAAGAAAAAAAAGCTAGAGAAAAACAAAGACAACAAGAAGAGGAGTTATTTGGTTCTTTATAACAGCTACCACCAACATTTGCAATAGATCTTGCTTTAGGGTATTTGGTTCTTCGCTTAATTTCAATATACACCAGATCAGAAAGCTAGCAGCCAGAAAAATAAATAAAGAAGGCACATTTTCATGCAAAGATGGCTCAGGAAATGAAGCCAAGAACAAAATATGGTAACAAAGGCTCGGGGTTCGGCCTTGTTTATTTATTTATTTATACTTTAAATCCTATCTCATGGTGGGCACTATCTTTTTTAATCTTTCTGCTCTCACATGTAAGCCATTTCGTCTAGTGTATCTAAAAACATCCTTTTGTCCACTAATTTGTTTCTTTTGTACACCTTTAATTAATTTGTTGCGTTCCTCTTCCTAATCTTTGGTGGGCACAGTGTCTTCCACTCATTAGAGAGATTTTTTTTCACTTCATTTTCTTACTATAGCTCAGTGAGTCAATCTCTGTAATGGTAGTTTGGTATAGAAACATTGGTGGGACGGTTTACAGTGCCAACATGCTTTTGTTTGTGTGGCAATTCAAAAATGAGAGAATCCACATTATGATATCGGCATGCTATGGCTTTACTTGCATTGGTTTTTGGACATTTCTCGTCTAAGAATTCATGATTTCCCCGATGACTGGATTTCTCAACCACACGAACTCACATGCATTGTGATTTTCAAATAATTATTTTAATCCAAAAATTAAATCTATTAAATAAGTTTTTGATGTATATAATTCTTTAACATATTATCAAGTAAAAATTATTTAAAGTTGAAACTTGTATAAAACATATTTAATTTTTATTGAATAGAATAGAAATATTGGTGAGATTTAAATTCGTGATCGTTCGATCAACAAAACTCTGATATCATGTTAAAAAATTATCTCAATTAAAAAACTTAAACTGTCAGGCAATCAGATCCCTAAATATAATTTATATAATTCTTTAACAATACCATTGTCATGCTTAATCTCATCTTTCAAGAATTTTCTATGCTATAATGCATTTTGAACCCAATGGACTTTGATCATTCGTTTCTTCCCTTTATTGTACTAGTATTATTATTTTTTTAATTAAAAACTTTCTTAAACTCAATATTTTTGGTTGTAGGAGTATGACGTGATTTCATATTCCAAAAGTGTTGTGATTAAGTGTAGCATGCATGAAGAATCTTATTGGCCTAACCCATCACCAAAGTGAAGAGCATTCATCGTGCGCAGGAGGATTGCCTGAAGCCTTTCGCTATTGATTATCCGGCTGTCCATATATATATATTGAAAAGAAGTTCATTGTTAGTGTCACCAATATATATTTTGTGTAAATTAATTTGGTTTTGATCTTATACCTTTTGGTGGTATAGCAAGCTAGCTAAAAGGTGTGATATCACATATATGAAGAGGTATCATTGGATTTTACGAGATGATTTTAAGGATATATTATTCACATCAACCTGATATACATAAAAAAAACCCTCTTGAGTACTGGCCTCAAAATTTAAACTAAAAAAATCAAGAGAATAAAAATTTTTAAATAATAAATTAACCCTTGAAATTGAGCTATATAATACTTTCAGAAAATATTGAGTAAGTTTGGTGCTCATGCAACAATTAAAAATATAAGGCAAACTATCAACATGCACTTCTGGTTTTCTAGATATTCCTTATTCATATTCTTGTAAATAATAATTTATCAATTATAGTCCCGATCTTATCCTATTGTCTTTAATATACTCTTCTTATTAAATAAATTTGTTAAAGTTACAGTTTTACATTATATTATGCTCTTACTAAAGCTAATTAACAGGTCTACTCAATATAGGTAGACTACAAATAAAGGACAAACTCAGAGTTACAACTAATTAATTTTTTTTTTAAAAAAATATAATTGAGAATCTATAGAAAAAACAAGGGCGAGTCGACCAAATTTATCAAAAAAAAAAAAAAAAAAATCCCAGAAGAAATTAAAGGTGATGACCTACGTACAGGTCATTATACATTTGATACCAACCTGGCCGACTACTGAAAAATGCTTTCCCAATTGGTTTATGGAAATTAAAACCCTTGTAAATACATAAAAAAAGAGAGAATGACCATGCAAGCTCTCTTTAAAGGAAAATACACAGTGTCTCGCTTCAAAAAGCGAAGAAATGTCCTAAAAAGTCTCGTGTAAAGTATGTGCAATGCATATACAGATACTTGTTATTAATCATGACCGATGTTTTCTTGCAGAGGAAAAAAGAATCTTGATATATTATAATTAGGAGAAAAGGATTAAGAAAATATCAATAAAAAAGTTTGAAATGAGATTGATTTGATGTTCCTTTCCAATTTCTCAATCTTTATTGGACATATGTTTTGTCATTAGGGGTAATGCAAAGTAGCTAGCACTCACCTTGGCCTTTAATACACGATTGGTTTATATCATCTTCTTGCCGATTGATCACTGTATTTTGGGATCAAGAATCTTTCGAGCTATCGAACATTACAAGTTGCTGTATGAATTCCTTAATAGTAATTAATGGTGTTAATCTATGGGTTGCTTATTATCTTCGAATAAAAAAAAGGGTCTCAGGACAAATGCACTTTAAATCATGGAAAAGTTACGGCCCCTCGACGGTCTAATCAAGCTTTAGATTTGAGTGATTAAAACATGATAATATATAATTTAATCAATTTATGTTATGGGGCTAATGCAAATAATTAAAAAAAAAGCTCGAGAGAGTGGAAGAAGTGCCCATAATGATTCAATCATGCATATATAGTAGTTGCCCTTTCAAGAGAGTGGAGGAAATGATTCTCATAAAGTTGCGTTTTTCTCCTCTATATATGTAAATAAACCGGGACTTGTAGAATGTTTGCCTCTAGCTAGCTAGCTAGCCAGCTTTTGAGGGATTTCTTGGGCTTGGTTTTTATTTTCTTCCTTCTCCTCTCATTTCAAGATGTCTTAATCAAATAGATACATCATTGTGCTCAATGATACTCGATGGAATATAAAGTCTTATTTTGTTTCATAAAAGTTCTCCTTTGAACTTATTTTAATAGGAGGTTTGCAATCATATGTTGGTGAGGGAAGAATCCACAAAAGCTTTCCAAGTAAAGAAAGTCCACATCGATTCATCAAAACATATTATGGTATATTACATGTTCGAGCACCTCCACCATTAGACATGAGAATAAAACTATCAAGTAAACCATCTAGGTGATGGTCCAGTGGTAAAAACTTAGGACTAAAAAGTTTGTTCCCTCTGTGGTCTCAGGTTCGAGCCTTGTGGTTGCTCATATGATGGCCACTGGAGACTTACATGGTCGTTAACTTCAGGGCCCGTGAGATTAGTTGAGGTGCGCACAAGCTGGCCCGGACACCCACGTTAATTAAAAAAAAAAACCATCAAGTACAAAAGAATCTAATGAAAATTGCAGTATTTACCTAGAAAAATGATCATTCCTAGACTTTTTCTAACTATAATCACTATTTATTTTTTTATTTCAAAACTTTAGTTCATCAAAACAATATCATCAGCACGACGAGAACAAATCCTATCGATTCCTTGAGTGTACTTGTTAAGAGGGATTCAATGAATGATGGAAAGTTGGATATTTCATTTGTTTTGTAGAAAATATGAAAGACTCGAGAATATTTCAAATGTTTCTTCACCTTTAATTTTCCATAATGCATTAGCTATAATCTTTCTTCTCTTTTATAATTTTTAATATTAGAAAAAACTAATAGATAAAGTGATATTACTGTAGCAATTTTCCATGTAGCATAAGACTCATAAGCACTGTGGATTGCAATAGTGAATTCATAATGTTTTTTTTTTATTGGTTTTTTTTTAATTTCATCATCTTCATATTTGTTTGATTCATGATCAGATCTCATGGTTCGCTTTGGCTGGCTTTGCATGGGATTCTAGCGATGTCGGGAAAAACAAATCTAGCACTCAGTTGATGCTCAGTTTAGGATAAACAAATTTGATTTCATTGATTTAAAACAATTAAAGCTTTAGGGATGAAATCAAAACTTGCCAATTCAGGGACTAATTTGAATGAAAAATGGAAAAAATAGGAAAAGTAGTTGGTGCATGGGTATCACGCGCCAGATTGCAAGAGAGGTCACCTCATTTGAAGGTCCATGTGGCAGCCTACGACATATAGTTTTTCCCTTTCTTGGTGTCATCCAAATCATCTCACCACGATCTACCTCTAAGTGCAGCGCGTGTCGATGAAAGGGCTTTTGTTTGGCTCTAACAAACCATTCTTCTTTCCTTTTCTTTTCTCTTTCCTCAACTCGATTTCCACGCCAAAACTCTTTAAAAGCCAAAGTGGGCTACCAATTTTTTTTAGGTGTCAAATTTGATCTTTATTCTTGTGATTGCTATTTTTACCAATAATTTTTTATTCAATTTCTTCCTTCAATATTGAGTTTGTTAAGAATTTGGCTTTTTGATTTTTTTTTTAATTTTCCTTCTATGAGGCAATGCTAGTCTCATGACCCAGTTTACAAGGTTTTCGTGTTGACCTGAGATTACTTATTTTTTTTTGTTTTTTTTGAAATAGATTTTTTTATTTTATCCTCTAATATTGAGTTTATATGAAATTGAGTTTCGTGATTTTTTTTATTTGCTATCTATGAGGTAATATCGGTCTCATAACTCAAGTAGCTAGTTTGAAGGGTTTGCTTGGGTTGACTTGGGTCTTTTTTGGGTCATTTTTTTTTAATTTCATCATTTGACATTGGATTGATTAGAAAATAAAATTCATGAATTTTTTATTTCCTTTCTATGAGGTTGTTTCAGTCTTATGACCCGGATTGCAAGTTTGACAGATTAGCTCGAGATGTCTCAAATCTTTTTTTGGTTTTTTTTATTAAATAGATTTTGTTTTTTCAATTTCATTCTCTAACATTGAGCTGGTTGGAAATTAGGCTTCATAAATTCTTGTAGTTTGCTTTCTTTAAGGTTATTTTGGGGTGACTCGAGTCTTTTTTTGTTGGTTTTTTAAAATTTATTTTTTGTTTTGAATTTCATCCTCTAACATTATGTTAGTTGAGATTTGGACTTTATATTTTTAAATTTTTTTTCTTTTGATGGGGTTATCCATTCTTATGATACATGTTGCAAGTTCAGAGTGATAAACCGTTTGACTCAGTTCTTTTTTATCTATTTTTTAAAAATAATATTTTTTTTAATTTCATCATTGAACATTGGATTTGCTGAGAATTATGTTTCATATATTTTTATCAATTTTATTTTTATAGGGCTATCCATTTCTCATGACCTATAACACGGTTTTGACCAGTTTACTCGGGTTGACTTCAACCATTTTTTATAATCTTTTTTTTTAAATTGATTTTTTAAATTTAATATTTTTTCTTTCAATTTCATCTTCCAACATTAGGTTGTTGAGAATTGAGCTTCGTAGATATTTTTCAATTTGCTTTTTATGAGTTTATCCTGTTTTCATGATTCGTATCATGAATTCAATGAGATAACCCGAGTTAACTCAATTTTTTTTTGTTTATTCTTTTAAAATTTAATATGTTTTTTTATTTTATTCTTCAATATTGGGTTGATTGAAAATTGAGTTTTATGATTTTTTTCAATTTTTTTTCAATGGGGGTTATCATAGTCTCATGACTTGGATCGCAAGTTTTCTAACTTAACTAGGGTTGACCTTGTCAATCCAATATATCATCATCTCAATATTTAGAAAAACAAAATGTTATCTAAAGAAAATGTCATCACAATCTTAGTATTTAAAGAAAATGTCATCCAATACGCATATAAAATTCTTATTTCATGATTAAATTGTTTTTCTACTGGAAATGCTTTTTTTTTTTTACATTTAAAAGAATTAATGTGAACCATGGCATAATGCAAGCCATAGATCTAGTTATTATTTGAATAAAATGACTGTCATCATTGTCCTCTTTTACTTGTCAAACAATTAAATATCTGTTAATCTCTTTTTACTTTTTCTTCTCATCCTTCCAATTTATCTCATCATCCTTCCTACCATATAAGAGATCCAAACATACTCTTGAGACATGCTTTGGGGTCTATTGTATATATATTTTTCATTTATTTTAGTTTTTGGATTTTTGATTTTTTTTCCTTACACTCACTTCATGTTTATATATAATGCAATTTGTCTTTTGTTTTTTTCTTCTTCAATTAGGCTTCTCATTTGATGTTAATAACTTAGCTGTTATACTTGGCTCAGGGTCTATAAAATCAAGGGAACATAAATAAAAAGAAAAGGAGAAAAAGAAGGAGAATATAATACAAAAATATTATATCTTTTGTTCTGATTTTTATATTAGATTTAATGTGTTATATATATATATATATATATATATATATATATATATATATATATATATATATAGAACAAGTGTATATATATGTTAATTCTAGTATGTCTCAAACTAAAACAATAAAAATATAAAACAAGAAAAGTATATCTCCTTGTATTGTTATGAATCTCATGGATCTCTTTATCAGTATTAGGATCTAATAAGCCTCTTCAAGTTGATTGTGAACAACTAGGAACACACAACTAACTTGGATAAATAAAAGATAAAACAAGCAGATCTTAATGGATTGATATGATAGTGAATGCATTCTCTATGATAAGAAAGGATGGTGAACGTGGTTCAGATGCATAAATAAAAAGCCTTACACGCCTTGCCTAATAAGAAAAGACTTGATTTGAGCCTTCTAGAACAAGCAATTTTCTTTTGTTAGTTTCAAAGATATATAATGATGAGCATTCTGAAGTGACAATAATGAGGATGCTATTGTAGTTTATTGGCTAGTTAGGAGTGAAGATGTTTGTTGAGCAATTAGGAAGGGAGAAATAGGCTGCGACTTTGATACCATATAAAATCAAGGGAATAAAAAGAAAAGGAAAAAGAAAAAAAAGAATTATATGGAAAAACATTATACCCCATGTTTTGAGTTTTTGTATTAGATTTAATGTGTTTCTAATACGTTACAAGTGCGCGCACGCCCGTGTATTAATCTTGATACAATCAGGAAATATAAAAAATATCTCTCAAACTAGAGTAGAAAAAATATAAAACAAGGAAAATATGTGTTTTTTTTTAATGGCTAGGAAATCTTCTAAGTCTCCTCATCAGTATTCAACTCTAATAGGGTCTGACATGGAAAAGAGCCCAAGTCACCAGGTCATCGGGTCAACCCTTGAGTCACTAGGTCAATCTAAGTCTATTGTTCTTGTCCAAAATAATGTTGTTTTAGTTTTTTTTTATTTAAAATTCCTTGGTGTTAACCCAACTGGTTTTGATTAGGCTAACTCAAACAAGTTTAATTGAGTTAATTAGGTCACGAATCAAACTAAAAAGGGTTAATCGAGTTTAGCTAGGTTAATATCAAAATCATTTCAACTTGACACCTAGCCCATAACAATCTTCAAGTTGTAAGTTCTTCAAATCAACCTATAAAACTGAACCAAATTTAACAACTATGATTAATAATAGTCTTTATATGCAAACCAACTCTAGTTTGTATAACAAGAAGAAATAAATTTCTCTTGTTTTGAATTATTTTCTTGTTTTATATCAATATAGATCTTCTCAAGCCTCAGAAATGGTTGGTGTAATTTTTTTTTTTTTTTATCATAAAGTATTATTAAGGGGCCAATATAATTTTTAATCTTAAAAAAAAAAGTATTTCATCAAGTAAATGATAACAATAAAAATTCCAAAAGATACAATTTCTCAAATAATAGCAAGAGTAATAATAAGATTTCAAGCACTCTTGATTAAAGAAGACATACAGTGTTTGGCTCCTTGGCTAACTCATTCATTTAAATTAATCAAATGAAGAATAAAATAGCTAATGAAGACGAAGACGACACCTAACTTCTTTGCATATGAACCATTACTTTATAACCTACACATAAGTCAACCAATAAGTAATTAAATATGAAATGCTCCATCTGCTTTGTTTGAGTAACTAAAGGAACAAAATACTTTTTAAGTAGTTACATTTCCCCCTTAGTTCTCTTCCTTTCAATGCATCCAGCTGGGTATAAACTTCACAATGAAGTTACACTTTGATATTTATAAATATATCTTTCCCTATTAATTAACATAAAAAAATTATTCATGATATTAGTGCTAAAACTTTTTTTTTTTTTAAGTACTTCAAAAGCTAGTTGTTTTGCTTTCCCCTTTCTTCATGACCCTACTTAATTCTGTGATGATTAGATGGATTAGATAATTATATCCATAATACAATTCACTTCAAAAGCTAGTTAGTAATTAAAGATTTATTTTTTAGGATCAACCTAGCTATATGCTTTCGGTTTAATGTCTAATCAAATTAAAAAAAAGAAGGATTGTCAACTTAGACAAAAATTATAGAATTCTTTTTTGGAAGGGTAAAGTAGCCATCAGAGCACGCAAGTCATAGTTTTCTATTGTTAATGATGAGCATAATTACAAATTATTTGTTACTATATACTTGTATTAGGATTTATTACTTTATTTTTATTTTTTTCTTTCTTATGGTGCCTAAAGTTTTTTAAAAATAATAATTCTAGTAGTTTAGACGAAACCCGAATGGCTAGATTTCCTGGCTTTTTAGGCCAGACTCGAATAACCTAATCAACCATAGTTATTAAACCCGGACCGGCCCGGCGGGTCGACCCGGAAACCGACCGACCCGGTGGCTGGACCTATTCGGGTTTGTCAAAAGACTGACCAGTGCAATGACCCGGCGGGTCGACCCATGACCCGGGCGACCCGGACAAACCGGGATGAGACCCGGCGTTTTGGAATTGGGTCTGCTTGAGATGATTGCAAGTCGATCTGGGTGTGGAGATCTTGATGGTTGGCGTTGGGTTCCCATTTTTCCTTCTAGCCCTCACGATTGATGACTGTAACTTGAAGGAAATTGAAAGTTAAATGGGATCAAACTCACAGTTTCAGGAAAGAGAGAGGCAACAAGTAGAAGTGGTGCATCGGGAAATCGGAGAAAGAACAGTCTTTACCGTGCAGGGAATTGGCTGTTCCACACCACATAGCTGGCAACTAAAGTGGGAATCAAAAGTTTAGGAGCCATATTCTTGAGACTTCTCTTCCCGCTTCGCTAAGGAAGCTTTTTCTTCTTCAAGTATTTCTCGGTACGGATTGTTTGGTGCTCTTTTCCCGATTGAAGAAGCAAACTTTATTACCATCACTAAGTCTTAAACATCCCCCCCCCCCTCTCTCTCTAGCTAATGTTTTCTAAATTTGCAGGGGAAAGATGTTTTCTCTGGTTTGTGTGACGACTAAAATGATGAAGCTAGAGAGGGTAGATGTAATTTGTGAGGAGATGGTGATGAGACTTTCTTTGCACACTTCACCCCTTTATTATTTGCCTTGCTTTTCTATTTTTATCTTTATCCTAACCTAACCTCTAAATAACCCAGGTTTATGGGTTGACCCATAAAACCCGGGACCCGGCCCTTTGACCGGGTCAATTCCCGGGCCGGGTTTAACAACTTTGTTATCAACCATGTTTTTTTGGCCTCAGTACCCTTGCTAAGCATGCATTTCAATGTATTATTTTAAATTTTGAGAAGTCAGAGTGGCGCACACCTAATTTTTACGGTGCACCTCCAAGCCATCAACTAATGTTTGTGGCAAACATAAATTTTTTATACAGAGTAGAAACACTAACATTTCCACCAATGACACAACGAGACACCATAAACCAAAGACAAACACCAACCTCTCTATCAATAGTACACATTTATCCAATTTCAGGTTCATAAACATTGAGGTTGCCTGAATAATAACATCAACTTAAATCATCGATGAAAATTTCATTGTTTCAATGGAGTCAGATTTCCAAACATCCTGAATGAAAACGACAGGTCGATGCATGGTTTTCAAGATTTAAGGTTTGTATTAACTTAATTTTTTTTATTATGTTAATTTGTTTACTTTATTGAAATTAATTAAATTTTTCTTTTTATAATTTTTTATTGCAAGGCAAAATTTGAATGAAATAAAGCAAATGATAATGTTGCAAGGAGCGTTCGGGAGAATCACGCACTATGCAACTAGGTAACATCAAAATCATGATAATTTTTTTATTCCAAATATTAAAATTTTATTTGTCATTCACTTATAGATAATTTGTTTGTACCATATAGGTTGTGTGATTTTTGGTACAAGACGCAAAAGAAATCTAAAACATATGCGAAAGAAAGCGCTTTATTAGGCTGGAATGACGTGACAGTTTGGAAGGATTTCAGGCCACCATACAGCCCGAATATTATATGTGTCGCACCCGACATCGAGGCGGCCCCAAAAATTAATTCTCGAATATGGAAAAAAGAATAGATTTCTGGCATCTTGTTCTTAAAAAAAAGTGTCTTGTTTGGGGAGTCGCCACCTAGTATTATGGTCACTAGAAACCCTAACTGGTCAACAGAGATTCTATAGTTCGGGACTGGTTACGTAAAAGGAAAGATATTATCACCCCTAAACGTTCTGCCTAAGGCAAACTGCATTGCTGTTTTTTGTCTTAAATTGCTAAATTTTTTATTGGTTTACGTTCTGATGATTTATTCACAATATTCCTGACTCTGGCATCAGTGAATATTCGACTACGGATAATTCCAACTCTGGCGTTGGTAATTATTATGTAGCCATAAAATAAATTTAGATTAATATTTTTTTATTCCTGACTCTAACGTTAGTGAATAAACAAATAAACTAAATTCATTTTATTACGCATTCACATATTTTTCTATTTCTTATGTAAATAAAAAAAATTTAAATCAGTGTTTTTATTCCTGACTCTAGCGTCAGTGAATAAATAAATAAATAAATAAATTTATTTTTCATACATGCACATATATTTTTTTCTTGCTAAATAAAATAAAATATAACGAATAAAAATAATATAAACTTAAACCAGTATTTTACTCCCGACTCTGGCGTTGGCGAATAAACCGGTAAATTTATATTATTTTTATTCATGCATACACATATTTTTCTATTTCTCCTATTTTTTTTATTTTTTTTTTATTTTTGGGGTTGGGCTGGGCTACATCCAGCCCATCATATATATTGGTGGCTGGGTTGAGCGCAGCCCCACAGGGGCTGGGCTAGGCCTAGCCAGTCCGGCCCGGTCACTGGCCCAAGCCAGTGACCGGCTGGGCAAATGGCTGATGCACGCGTGAAGCACTTTGAAATAAACTAAATTCATTTTATTACGCATTCACATATTTTTCTATTTCTTATGTAAATAAAAAAAATAATTAAATCAGTGTTTTTATTCCTGACTCTGGCGTCAGTGAATAAATAAATAAATTTATTTTTCATACATGCACATATATATTTTTCTTGCTAAATAAAATAAAATATAACGAATAAAAATAATATAAACTTAAACCAGTATTTTACTCCCGACTCTGGCGTTGGTGAATAAACCGGTAAATTTATATTATTTTTATTCATGCATACACATATTTTTCTATTTCTCCTATTTTTCTATTTTTTCTATTTTTTATTATTTTTGGGGCTGGGCTGGGCTAAATGCAGCCCAACATATATATTGGTGGCTGGGCTAGGCCCAGCCAGCCCGACCCGGTCACTGGCCCAAGCCAGTGACCGGCTGGGCAAACGGCTGATACACGCATGAAGCACTTTCAAATAAACTAAATTCATTTTATTACGCATTCACATATTTTCTATTTCTTATGTAAATAAAAAAAATAATTAAATCAGTGTTTTTATTCCTAACTCTGACGTCAATGAATAAATAAATAAATTTATTTTTCATACATGCACATATATTTTTTTCTTGCTAAATAAAATAAAATATAACGAATAAAAATAATATAAACTTAAACCAGTATTTTACTCCCGAATTTGGCGTTGGTGAATAAACCGGTAAATTTATATTATTTTTATTCATGCATACACATATTTTTCTATTTTTCTATTTCTCCTATTTATTTATTTATTTTATTATTATTATTGGGGATGGGCTAGGCTAAATCCAGCCCAGCATATATATTGGTGGCTGGGCTGAGCTCAGCCGCATAGAGGCTAGGCCAGGCCCAGCCAGCCCGGCCCGGTCACTGGCCCAAGCCAGTGACTGGCTGGGCAAACGGCTGATGCACGCGTGAAGCACTTTCAAATAAACTAAATTTATTTTATTACGCATTCACATATTTTTCTATTTCTTATGTAAAAAAAATAATAATTAAATCAGTGTTTTTATTCCTAACTCTGGCGTCAGTGAATAAATAAATTTATTTTTCATATATGCACACATTTTTTTTCTTGCTAAATAAAATAAAATATAATGAATAAAAATAATATAAACTTAAACCAGTATTTTATTCCCGACTCTGGCGTTGGTGAATAAACCGGTAAATTTATATTATTTTTATTCATGTATACACATATTTTTCTATTTCTCCTATTTTTTTTTTTTTGGGGCTGGGCTGGGCTAAATCCAGCCCAGCATATATATTGGTGGCTGGGCTGAGCTCAGCTCCACAGGGGTTGGGCTAGGCCCAGCCTGCCCGACCAGGTCACTAGCCCAAGCCAGTGACCGGCTGGGTAAACGGCTGATGCACGCGTGAAGCACTTTCACGCGTGCATCAAAAGTGCGAAGGTAATTAAATTACCTTCGCACTGTTCAAATGCAATTTGAACACAAAAGAGCAAAAACAAATGGAAACGGGCGCACCTGTTTTTGGAGATTGCGAAGAAGGCTGCAACGCTGGTGGGGTTCGATTGCTTTCCATTTCTGGCGATGGTGAAGAAGGCTGCAATGCTGGTGTGGGTTCGAATGCTTTCTGTCAATAACCGATGGTTTGGTGATTAATTGTTTTCTTGCAGGGACGAAAACAGGGCTGATCCGTGACTCCCCTCTGCCTTTCTCTCCTTTTCTGTGTATATATTTTTTGGTTTATGCCCTGTTTTTTTTTTTTGGTTTTTGCTCTGTTTTGGGTTGATGTTTTCGTTCTTGACTCTGTATTTTTTTGGGTTGTGTTTTGTTTGCTCTGTTTTTCTGGGTTGATTGCTCTGTTTTTCTGGGTTGATCCTCCCTCAGTGTTTTTTTCTCTGTCTCCCTCGGTGTCTTTTTTTTCTCCATTCTTGGCTTTTTTTCGTTCTTTCTCTTCTTCCTCCTTGTTCTGTGATTCCTTCTCCTTTTATGTGTTGGGATTTCCTGTGTGCTTTACGTGGGTGCATTCTGAGGTAAATATGAGGTTATAGGGTCACTGAACTCCAGAGGATATTTTAGACTTGTTGCAGAGTCCTCCTTTCCATCAGCAAGTGGATTCTTTTACAAGTGGATTTCTCCCAAAATCGGTGGTAACAGCCAGCCTCATAAATGCCCTGCAACCGACCCTTTAGGCACCTTCAATGATGAAACGTAAGCGGTGGCTGCCAACGGATGAAACGTCTCTGCCATTAATGGCGGAGCCGTTGTTGAGGAAGAAGACGGTGAACAGTCGCTGCGAAACAACTCCGTTTTCCAGTTCCAAAGGTTGCTTTCAATTTAATCCTTGTAATTCTTATACTTTTGCAATCAAGCCCCTGGTTAAAATGTAATTGGATCATTGCATGTCCACGCCATTTTCAAGCTGGTCCTTGGATTTTAATTTTTGCAATCTAGACCCCAATTAAACTTCAAACTTTGATATTTCTTCAATTAAGTCCCTGATTTCATTAATTTAATTAAATCTAAAGTCCAATTAAGTCTAAAACTTATCAATTCTCCAATTAAGCCCCTGATTGGATTAACTAAATTAATTGCAAGCTTAATTAAGTCTCAAAACTTATCAATTATCCAATTAAAACCCTTGATTAGATGAATTAAATTAATTTCAAGCTTAATTAAGTCTCAAAACTTAATCAATCCTCCAATTAAACCTTTAATTGGATTAATTCCAAAATTTAATTAAACCCCAACACTTCCAATCTTGTTGCCCTTAACCCAAATTTTAATTCATTCTTCATTTATTTCATTTAACTTTTTTTTTCATTATCATTATTCTTTTCATCATTTTTCATCTTTTTCAGTAAATAAAATAATAATAATAATTAAAATAAAGTATTCAAAAATTGGGTTATGACAATATAGGTGGAACACATTCAACACGTGATGTCCAAGCGTTTCACGTGATGGTCATGGTTCGATGCGAGGAACTAGAGCGGACAAATTCATGATTCCATTACCACACATATTAGGGGCTCCGTTCTGTTCGTTTCGCATACAAAGTGGATGATAAGATTTGTTTTAATTACATCCATTTTTTAATTTGTTGTTATTTATAAATATTTTTAACTGAAAATATTTTTATCTTGCAGGCTACAACTCTTGGACGTGAGCCAGAACCAATGAAGCTTTTTGTGGAAACACATATGCAGAGTGATGACCGCCAAAAAAAGATGCAACAGTTCGTCGATAGCTGGGCCCAACTCTTTGTGATATGTTGGTTTTCAACCATTTTTGTTCTTAAGTTATTATTTACTTGAATTTGATGATTTTATTTTTTTATTTTCAGTAAACATATAACAGCCGGTTGAAGGAGAGATACGGGGATGATCTTTTGATCAATTTGGATTTTGATCCAGATTTGTGGTTGGAGGCCGGATCGTTTGGTGGACTCGAAAGAAATCAAGTGTACAGACTCTTTAATACTACGACTGAGAACTTGCGGACGACCCGTAGTGTTTCAACTGTTGGGTGCTCGTAATTGGTCCCGAGTACTCAGTCTCCAGAGTTCGTGGCCTTGTTAGATTAAGGAGTGCAAGAACATACGTCCCATCTTAATAAAAAATATGAACGACTCTCTGCGAATTATAAAGAACTCCACTGAATGGTCATGGATATGAGATCACAGATGGGTGGTACATGTGCACCTCCTTATTGGTCCCATGATCCCGAGAATGACCAACCTCCTCTTCCTCCTCTAGCATCGCCTCTATTCTAGTTTTATTGTATTTAAACATATAAATTTATAATAAACATTTGAATTCTATATTAATTATTTTTTTTTTCTATTTTTGTTTAATAGAATTTTTTTAACAAATATTTTTATATTATTACTGATGGGTTACCGATGAAATTAGGAATAATTCCATCGGTTTATTCCAGAGAGTTAAAAAAGAATTACAACAAATGCCACTGCAACTATTAAATCACCGATGGAATGATTTCGTTAGTATATTCCAGAGAGTTGGAAAAGAATTACTACAAAAGTCACTGCAACTCATAAATCACCGACATAATAATTTCGTCGGTATATTACAAAGAGTTGAAAAAGAATTACTGCAAATGCCATTGCAACTCATCGATGGAATTACCGATGGATTGAAGTGGATAATTGTTTTTGGCGCCCATGGTTCGTCTGTAAAACTATCAGTAAATTTATTAACGACGGACTTACCGACAAATTAGAAATTATTGGCGAGTATTTTTCCAACGGACAGTTTCCGTTCATGATTTCGTCTGTAAAATAATCATAGACAGAATGTTAATGTAAATACCAATAGAAATTTTCATAAGTAAAACTGTTAAATCTGGTAATGTTGGTTGTCATTTAGTTCACTCTCAGATTTCGTCACATCCCATATCCATATTTTAGGAGAAGCTGAAAAAAACTTCTCTTATATACATTCATAGTTCAAGAATGAACTAGTAAATAACTCATAGTTTATGTCGTTAAGATTGAAGGACATTGAAAGAAAGTGTTTCTTCCACACCACTCTGTATAATTCTTCACGTGGAAAAATATTTCTCACATATTCAGGCGAAGGAACTAATCTTCGAGCCTGAAAATCTCCTGTGGCTTTAGTTACAGGACTCGGTGCAAACATTTTTTTTATGCATTCTGGCCCAACTACCATTGAAATTTTATCCTGAGATTTATTGAAATAAAGCGTATTTCGGAGAAATTGTAGCCCATTATTGCTAGAAGTACATTCCATTCTATCTTTCACCGTTAAAAAAATTGATAAATACAAATATAAATATTGACAAAAACTTTTCATCTGTAAATTACGATAAATTTTATTGATAGATTAATTCCTTGTTGTGTTCATCAGTAAACACCACTGGCAAATACAAATTTGTTTCTGGGAATTGATGGCTTGCTTGGGAATTTCAAGTTTCAGAAGTGTTTTCAATGCCAGCTCTGCAAGAGCTCCTTAGGAAGTACAAATGTGCATGTAGTGCCTTTGCTCAGTTTTTTTTAATCCTTATAATTGGAAGCTTTTATTATTTCTTTCCAAGAAGCTGTCCTGGAATAAAGTATATACATTAATCTCACAAGGATATTTATATTTCGATAGAATGACCAAGATTTCATATATAATTAACGATTATATACCATAAAATGTACACAGATTGGCTAATATATACATGTAAAGATCAATAGAATCATTCATAGCTAGCAGGCACCCAATTCCATGATTCCTAATATCACTAGCGATCGAGTTAATAATATTGCATTATTTCCATAAAGAAAGGAAATGAAAAGGTATGGAATTGGTCTTCTTCGAATAAGTATACGCATGTCATAAGCTATGAATTCAATGGGGTTCGAGAACTAGTTATTTATGTCACCAATGAGCGATCAAGAAACCGAGCGGCAGAGAGGGAGGTAGGTGGTTAAATAACCACCAACATTGTCATGTCTAAGGGGTGGTGGCCCGCCATCCCGTTCCAAGTCTGCCACCACTCCTCTCATTGATATCTTCTCTGACCTAGCTGAAACCTAGCTAAGGCTTGTTATCTGTGCACAATTCTGCAATCAGATCAGGAAATCATTAGATCTTACTAATTGTACTTTAAAGTCAAGTTTTAACATGAATGCTGTTCGTACCGAAGGAACATGCAAACAGGATCACTAGAAATTCGAGGGTAGGCTAATTAGCATGTAATCAACTTTAAGCACTGAATCTTGATTTACCTTCATGTCATGGTTGTTTGATAGGTTAAATTTAATCTTTTTGCTCAACACTTCTTTTTGATATCAATAATGATGCTCACTGAACTACCTTTCCATTTCCAGAAAAACGAAAAGAGAGTCACTCGCTCCGGGGACATGGTTAACAACCTGTGTTTGTTAATGGGATGCACTGCGGCAAATTCCATAACTAATTTGAGATTTATTCATTTAAAGAATTCATTAATTAGATACTAATAAGTGCAGCACAACTAACTGCTATGTGGGTGTATATATATCATAGATTTCAAATCTGACCCGGGGTTGACCCGGTCAAAGGACCAGGTCCCGAGTTTCACGGGTCAATCTGGATCAACTCGGAAAAATTAAAAAAAATATTTAAAGTTTTAATATTTCATATGAAAAAATTAAGAAAAAAATCCATGTGAATATAGGTTATACATGTTGTAAATAATGAAGTTTTAAAAAATATTTTTAAAAGTTTTTTTATCTCACGTTGAAAAGATACAAAGTTATTATTTTAAGTTGAAGTATTTAAACAAAAAAAGTTTTTTTTATCTCACATTGAAAAAACAAAACTTTTTTCTTATGAACATAGAGTATATATATGAAAGGGCTTCAAATTCCACATTAAAAATACATTATTTTTTTTCTTGGGAACATAGAGTATATATACGAAAAAACTTCAAATTTCACATTGAAAAAATAATTTTTTTCTTGGGAACATAGAGTATATATACTAAAGCATTTGAAATCCCACGTTGAAAAAATAAAATATTTTTCTAATATTTATATAATAAACTTTAAAAAGTGTTAATAACCAACTAAAAAAATATATAAAAAGAGGAGTATAGAAGAAAAACCATATTTGAAAAAAAAAGGTATCATCCGGGTTTGCCCGGGTCATGGGTCGATCGGGTTTTGCTGAGTTGTTGCATTGGCCGGTCTTTTAACAAACTTGGACTGGTCCAGCCACCGAGTCGACCCGTCGGGCCGGGCCGAATTTAATAACTATGGTGTGTGTGTGTGTATATAAGCTTTCAATTAATTTTAATAAAAATAATTTACAATAAACCTATGCTAGAACTTGTGATTTAAAATTTTTAGTTAAATTGTTTTCTTGTATATTTGTTTTCTAACTTGGTATTAATATCTTCATTTCTTTATTTGTATGTGTGATAATTAAGAGGGAACCACTGAATATTTCAATTTTTATTAAATAAAAAAATATTATTGATCAAAACTAATTTTAAAGGAGCACAGCCTTCATATTTTAGCTTTAGAATTAATCACATTGGTATGAAAAATCAAGGAAACTTTTCAAGTGATTTCTTTTGCATGATCTTCAAATTAAATTAACATCGAAGCAACCGGATCGTTTGTAGTTTATTTGGGTGTAGTACTGCCATTAGTTTATGGCCTTTAAAAAATTAATTTTTTTATTTTTTTAAATTAATATTTTTTAATGTTTTTAGATTTTTTTTATGTATAATATTAAAAATAATTTAAAAAATATTATTTTAATATATTTTTAAATAAAAAATATTTTTTATTATATTTTTAAACACCCGAGAAATAATTTCTCCATTGTATACCACACGTATCTTTGACCAACATATCATCTGAAATGTTGCTCCGATTATATGTTGGAAGTCAACTCAGAGTAGAGATAGTTGATTTTCTCATGATTGACTATTTCGATAGAAATTCAGATACTATGAGTACGTCCAATTGAAATTTGAGGCAGGTCATAATTACCCAAATCAAATGCACATGAATGGAAATCTCAGATTTTAAAGGTTTTTTCACTTTTAGCTAAGTCTCTGCCCTACTAGTCCATGATTACATCTTTGCCTCGATATTCATGGTGGAAGACATCTCGGCTACAATTCACACTCCACACAAAGCCCAAGTTGGTCGTTGGTCCAACCCATCGCCCACCCACATAATTACATCACATCCATAGATTCAATTCGCAAACCAGACCTAGTTAGTGCTAACCTTCTTGATTAATGACTCTAATTAATTAAACTAATCTCCTAATTGTGGCTAATTTAGGACTTTGTTTTGCTAACCCACAACCAATTCTTTTACTAATCCTTGCCCAATGAGGTCTCTAAGTCTCTCTTGTGACAAGTGAAGTGACGTACATCGATCTCTCTTTTTTTCTTATGACTTGGCTGAAGCCCTACATATATTTATATATATTCTATGTCGGTTAATGATAATTAATTAAAATTTTCTTTGGCTTAATAATTAAATATTTGAGACCCTATACATATAAATATGTCCCCACTACCATTACTCATCTTTACCACTCAAGCCTCGCTCGTATTTAAGTTCTTTCTATGAACAAAGGGAATATATATAGACATATCACCATCTCTCTCACTCTCTCTCTCCCTCTCACATTTATTGTTGAATGCTGATTTTGCCCCGAAGTTCTTTGCTCATCTTCCGGTTTAACCTCCATTGAACAACACAACGCACAGAGAATTCAAAAAAGAAAACAAAAGTTATTCTCATAAGTGGATAAGTCCTCTTAATCCACTCCAATATTTAAGGAGCCTAATCTCTCTATAGATAAGAGAGAAATCCATCACTAAATCTCGGCTTAATCTTTCAACTTAGTCCCCCACTTACTCTCTCCCAACATCAACAGCACGTTGTTTGGCCGAAGTGGTTCTCTTCAGTTCTGCTCTTTCTCTTGAACCCAACAACCAAATTAGCTTTGACTCATATTAGTTATAGCTGATACAGTCAATCAGTGTGTTTATAACCCTTTTTTTTAACCACACTTATATATTCAGTTCTTAAACAGATCATGGACTGCTTGAGAGAATTAGAAGGCAAACATGCTCACGATCCTCTATTTGAAAAAATTATGAATAAACCTTCACGTGTATTTGTCCCTGGTCCAGTTATTGTTGGTGCTGGTCCTTCAGGCCTAGCCGTGGCAGCTTGTCTCAAAGAAAAAGGTGTCTTAAGTATGGTATTAGAGAGATCTAGTTGCATAGCATCTTTGTGGCAGTTGAAGACTTATGACCGCCTACGCCTTCACTTACCAAAACAATTCTGTGAGCTTCCTCTCTTGGGGTTCCCTAGTGAATTTCCAACTTACCCTACTAAGCAACAATTTCTTCATTATTTAGAGTCATATGCACAAAAGTTTGAGATTGGTCCCCGGTTCAATGAGACTGTGTCACATGCTGAATATGATAAAGTTAACGGGTTTTGGCGCGTGAAGACTGTTGGGAAGAAGCTAGAGGAGACCGAGTATGTGTGCCGCTGGTTGGTGGTGGCGACCGGAGAGAATGCGGAGGCGGTGGTGCCAGAGATTGATGGAATGCGAGAATTTGGAGGGGACATAAAGCATACAAGTTATTACAAAAGTGGAGAAGAGTTTACAGGGAAAAAGGTTTTGGTGGTGGGGTGTGGAAACTCCGGAATGGAAGTTTGTTTGGATCTATGCGACTATAGTGCTAAGCCTTCACTTGTTGTTAGAGATACAGTAAGTACTGCTCATCTTAATTAGTTAAGCATATTGTTCTCTCTTTTTTCTTGAAACTTTATAGCAAAAAAGAAAAAAAAAACCCTTTGAAAGGTTAATCCTTAAGCCTTTGGTCTGTTCAAATCCAAATGTTCTGATGGGGGATAAAACCTCGTTTTGATGATAGAACAATAAGATATACAGGTTTTGTTTTTGAAAAATCAATATAAATATTCAAATCACTGGTTTCGTATTA
The DNA here is from genome assembly GCA_007827005.2 of Populus simonii. Classification (NCBI taxonomy): domain Eukaryota; kingdom Viridiplantae; phylum Streptophyta; class Magnoliopsida; order Malpighiales; family Salicaceae; genus Populus; species Populus simonii. Next base: position 3,096,395 of record CM017481.2, read on the forward strand.
TTTTCTCCCTTTCACTCATTTTTCTTAATAAAAAATCCAAATATAAATAAAATTCATTAAAAACCTTTTCTGTCCTGGTATGTATGATGTATTTCAGGCTCATTTCTTTCATGGGAGTCTAATAACAATTTCAAATTGGCCTGGTGTGCATAGTGACTTCAAGTTCCAACAGGCGCTTTCTTCTCTCTTTCTCTCTTTTTATTTAAAAAATGATAAGGAAAAAAAATAGGGATATGTAATTTTATACATAAAAATAAAAATAGTGATCTTTCACTTTCTTGGGATTCCCAAGCATGCGCATACAATGGTAAGAATTGTAAGGTTTTGCATGTATATCATAACAATACATCTCCCTTTTGTGTTCCTATAATTAATTTTTCTCTGTAAAGACCTCTAGGCATATTCAGTCATGACCTCGAACGAATTAGCCCACATGTACACACACATCACTCGGGCAACTAGACGGGTCACACCAATATCATCAAACTTTTAGCTCTTTTTTGAGTCATTCTATAAGCTTTCTAAGTTGTAGAAGTAGTAACTTCTTGTCTTCTTCTTTTTTCTTTTTTTATAATTTTTGTGGGAATGTTATTTGTTTTGATTGAAGGTGCATGTTCTACCTCGAGAGATGCTGGGCCAATCAACTTTCGGGTTGTCCATGTGGTTGCTCAAGTGGCTGCCTGTGCGCCTTGTCGATCGGTTCCTGCTGATAGTGTCGAGGCTAATGCTCGGTGATACGGCACGATTTGGATTGGACCGGCCGGAATTAGGTCCCATTGAACTCAAGAACTTGTCCGGGAAGACCCCGGTATTAGATGTTGGGACACTAGCCAAGATCAAAAGTGGAGACATTAAGGTACTTTTCCCAATTATACCGTTTGCTTTTCTTGATTTCATAGCTAGTGTCGCGTAATTCTAATTCCCTTTTTCTATTTTTTTTTAATTAGCTATATAAATAAAAAATAGATATGCTGTGTTCGGTGTGGAACTTAATACACTGTATATCCTAGCTAAAAATTCTATTTTTACTGTAGAATTCCTGAATTTTCCTTTGTTGTTTTAGATATGTCCAGAAATTAAGAAGCTAAAACGTCACACGGTAGAGTTTATTGAAGGGAAAACGGAGAATTTTGATGCTATTATCTTAGCAACAGGCTACAAAAGTAATGTGCCATCTTGGCTAAAGGTAACTTTTTTTTTCTTTATCTTTAGTTCTTCATAATTTCCTTTCTTCTCTAAGTTTCTTATTCTTAAGGATATGTTATTTTTGCACCAAGTTGATGATCAAAATGCTAAAGAAAAAGAGGACACGGGCTTTTTTTTTGTTTTTTAATTGTCAGGAAGGAGATATGTTCTCGGAAAAAGATGGTTTTCCTAGAAGACCATTTCCAAATGGATGGAAAGGGGAGTGTGGGCTATATGCAGTGGGGTTCACTAAACGTGGAATATTAGGAGCCTCAGTGGATGCTATAAGAATAGCTGAAGACATTGAACGATGCAGAAATGAAGAAGCTGCACCGTGTGATCGGTCAGTTTTGATGAAATCACCACCACCACCACCACCACCACCAAGTTTTTCTTGTCTTGAGTTCGATTTATAGAGAATATGTTGATTGAAGAATTATAGCCTATGAGAGGTTCTTCGGATGGTATATGCCAACAGACACAATACTGATCGATGGTGCCAAAGTTGACATGTATCCTCCAACTGAGGAAAAGAGGAAGAGAAAAGAAAAAAGGTTGCATAGCTAGGGAGAGAGTTTTGCAAGAGAACCCTTATCTTTCCAAGATGACACCAACCAAATTAACCCTTGTGAAGGAGGAATCTGAGAAGGTTGGTGGTGTTGTTTTGGGGGGGACCTCAGCTATATCGATCATGTACAGCTTGTACAATACAATTTTTCTCTAATTAGATATGACTTCTAGAGAGGGAAAAGAATGAAGAGGGCTATAGATTGTTTTGCATAGGTGAGATGATATGATTGTGCTTAACCTTTGTTTTGCTTTTCCATGGGTGGGTTTGGGATGAGACTTGTTAACATTATTCTCAAGTTTTTCTCTAATGTATGCTTCAATTTTTTTCCCCCTTTCCTATTAGGGTTTGTCTTGGGATGTATGTCATGGTGACTTTCGAGAGGAGGAATTGATGACTTCTAATTATGAAATCCTTACATATCATGACTCTCCATCTCTCTGTGTTTGGATTTTGAATTCCTTCCTTTCTTGAGGGCTAATCATCTGCCATTTTAGTGACTTGTAGTCGTCTTGATTCTCATTAGCAGCCAGGACCACCACCTTTCATCAGAACCTACATGTGTACGTTTACAACTCCTCAGAATACTATTAAATGAAAGAAATGCCATGCCATTAATATTGCCGCATTCAAACTAACCTCAAATTTGCTCCCAACTATTATTAATTCTCTAATAATAAAGTGGATGGGAGGCCTTTCTTTCTTTCTTACGAATAGTTTGAAGCTTGCAAAAAGAAATTGTATATTATCATATGCCAATTCATATAGTAATTTTGTTTTTGAAAAAAAAAAAAAAACTGTATATATATTCATATACCTGCATGCATGCTTCTAACAAAGAAGTAGAAGATCCATTTATATATGCTAAACTCTTTGTGCAAATTCATGTTTCCAGAAAATATGGAAGCACCATGAAAGATATGACTATTCTTTTTCTGAGAAGTTAGTGGGTAACTTGAAATACGCAAGCAGATGTGATATTCTTCGAATCTTCCTAATGATTTAAAGCAACAACATGGCCATGGGTGCTCTTGAGAGCCATACAAGTAAAATGGATGGCTCAAAAAGCAAGCTAGGTTTCGCAGTCATCAGTTTTCATCAACCTGAAAAGCAAAAATGGTTGTGATATGTAATCAGGTGGAACTGCAGGATATCTGACCCACGATAAAAAGTGAAACTATCTGAAGAAAAAGTTGCGAGCACAGGTTTCTTGACTAAGCTACATGCCATAAAATATGGCATTAGTAAGTAGTATGTCTGAGTCTCACAGAATATGACAGCTACAGTTGGAAGCATATGCATTCACCACTTACAATAAGCCTGGAAAAATCAACTATACTTGTGCTTGTTAATTATTAATCTTCATGTGCCTAAATATTTCAGGCAGGCTGTTAATGTCACATTTAAGAAACTGATCTCAAATGTGAAATTTGGTTTATGAAAAACTGAAGTTAATTATTGATAGAGAAAGAATCGAATCACCATTTGATAATTAATGAGATTGGGGGTTTGATGATTTCAATTATTTATTTATTTATTTGTGGTGAAATATTCTTGGTTTAGGGAAGAGGATTTAGATATGGATCTATGGTTATGTTGCTATACTGAGATTGAAAGAAGTAAGTTTTCTGTAAAAGAGGGACACTTTTTGGAATAAAAATCACTATAAATTGAAAGTAACAACACCACACTAATTAAGTAATGAGAAATTAATGGAAGTACTCAACTATAGATGGATTTATAACACATATTAAAGATGGGTTCGGCTTATGAGTTCTATTAGAGTACTTATTAAAAGTTTTTTTTAATATTCCTAATTAATTTATCGTGTATTCTTCTTATAATTTGTTATAAATATTATAGTTATTAGATTTGGCATAAGGTTTAACTAGGGTCAACACACCAGTCAGCAGGTCAACTCAAACTAATTTTAAAATGATATTATTTTGGACTAAAAAAATTAAAACAATCTGACCGTATCTAAATTAGGTTTGAGCAAGTCAATTAGGATAGTTCAAAACCAATGAAGATGTTTGGGTTCACTTGCTTCAATTACTGATTATGTTCAATAATAAATCCAACTCGAATCAAGCTTCAAAGCAATAAATTTTCAAATCAACCTGTTAAGTCGAGTGAACATTCATAACTATAATAAACACTAAAAAACATTGTTATATTCCATATGTTTATTTAATGTATTTGATTAATATCATTGATTTTTATTTTTTTTTAATTCCTAAGATCACTTGTTAGCCTTTTTTTAAGGATGTATATATTGACTAAATTATGATTAATTACTTTAATTAAAGATCTTCAAAACTTCATATAATGTGGATATTAATGTTATTAATTTACATATAATAATTTATGGACCATATAGAAGAAAAAAAATATCAACAAGTCCTCTTGTAAAGTCAAACAAGGAGTTCAAATTTTAAATTTAACTTCGCTTATATAGAAAATAAACTCTTAATATCTTCTGATGACATTAAATTATGGTGTAATATGAAATCTTAAGTAGTTTTTTTTGTTTTTTTGTTATAGCAGATCAATTCTTTTTTAAGTCTGTTTTTTTTTTTGTCATGTTCCTGTCTTTTGCTTTGGCTATTAGTTTTATGCTCTTTTCAATATACTCTCGATGATTATTAAAAAAAAAACAAAGAGGTGAAATTTAATTGATAAATTACACATACGGTCAAACTTCACAATTTCAATTTATGGTCACGTATGATCGTTTCATCCATTTATACGTGTGGATGTGGCATTCATCTAATTAATGAATATGATTTTATGTAGATATCATGTGATTAAGAAAGTAGAATGAGAGGATTCTTATACCCAAAATTATAATACAAGAATTGGAAAAACCAATTTTACCCATTTTCATGCTATTCCTTCCGATTGTTTTATGGGATAAAACGAAAGGATAAAACAGAAATTTATACTACAAAATATAATACAAAGGATAAAACGAAATTTAGAAAAGAGAAAGGATTCTCCATCACTGTGCAGCCAAAGACCAGTTCATTGAATCTCCTAATGAATCGGGAAAAAAATGCTTGTAAAAAATCGAAGAAGAAATCCAGAAAAGATTTGATGGTGGGATTAAATTTAACTAACTTATGCACCTATGATAGTTGATTTCACCGACCCCATATTCTTTGCCGAAAGTAAAATTTTAGGATCTAGTTATCGATCCCATTATCCAAGATAAGAGGAATGGAAACAGTTTCAATCCTCCATCACTGTAGCTCGATGTTTAACATGCTAATTTCTTTATTATGCTTTCTTGGTACTGTCGTATATATCCAAAGTCAATATGGTGCCATGTTTAATTTCTTCTTCCTTTTTTTTTCTTTTTTCTTAAATTGTTATAATGAGTTATGAGTAGCTAGCTAGGCTGTGTAAGAGGACTAGCTAGCCATCCATGTGCATGTAAAAAGAGATCGAAAGTGTGAATTATGATATAAAAAAAGGTTAATTACTAGCAATCTCGACTTTTGAATATAGTCAACACATCCTAATTTTGCTTATATATATATCTTAGTTAAGGCTATACGAATTGCTTTCTCAAAAGCAAAACTAATGAATTAATCACGTAACATTCACACAAAACCTTCTCATGAATGTATTTTCGAGTAAAAACTCTTGCCATGCGTGTCTTTAATTGAACCAAGAGCTCTCTTATTGTTATTTTGGAGTGCAAATAGAGTGTTTTTGTGTTTTATTACTTTTTATAATTTTAAACAGCTTTTGGTGATTGTTCATCATATATTGAACAGCATCTTGTTCCAAGAATTATGAATTTTACTTATCAATGGGCCACGAAAAAAGCACATAACGTTCTTTACCAGTTCTTCCTTGCTTTTTGTTCTTTTTTACAGTCTTGGATTTGCATGCTGAATAATATGCCGGTGATACGTTCCCGAATGAACTTTTGACAACATGTATATAATTACATGGAAGGGGTAGTTAGGATTTTAAAGAAAGTGGGTGGTAGGGTTTATTCCGACCGCATAGTGTTGTTGATGAACAGAGACACATAAATATTAAATCCAGTCTTAAGGACACCACACTCCTATCAATCATGAGAGGCTGAAGGATCAACATCAATTGGGGGTCATCTTTTTCTTCTGCTAATTCCATTTAAAGCCAGGCACGGGAGGTTACAGGGAGCTGCGTGGCCCCTGAGATCCATATGGCTATCTACGTCGGACCCCCTTGGGCTTTTATTACCCCCAGCAATTGTCGTTTCTTTCTCCTTTCTCTGTTCTGTGTTCTTGGAATTACTTTGGTTAAAGAAAAAAAATCTTCTTGACAGCCCAACCACCTCTCATATCTTGAGTTAATTTGGTTTTTTTGCATGCTTTTTTAGTTCCCTTTTGATTCCAAAGGAAATGCTTTAGCCTCTAGGACCCATTGAACTAAAGCAAGGAGTCCTTGTGCCACTGTACTAATCTGGAGCTTCTGTAGTCTTGTTGTTCAATTTTGGTAACCAAATATATCGGATATATGGGAAAAGATTTTGTTACCAAGGTCATCGGAGGAGAAAACGATGCATTGAATCACAAAGGAATATTCTAAAACCCACAAAGGCTAAAATATTAATAGAATGTTTGAGAATATGGTAAAATATTTTTTTTAATTTAAAAATTTATTTTTGATATTAACACATCAAATTAAATAATTTAAAAACATTAAAAAAAATAATTTGAAGTAACGAAAAAAATAAAAAAAATATAATTTTTTTAAAATACTTTTAAAACACAAAAACAAACATTCTCGAAAGTGTTTGTCTAAATTTCTTCAAAAAATGAAGGGAAAAAAAAAAGGAAGTTATGGACTATATAATTTAGGCTAGGTTTGTTTTTACGTTTCAAAAGTGTTTTTGAAAAAGATTGATTTTTTTTTATTTTTTTCTTTACTTCAAATTAATATTTTTTTTTATATTTTTAGATCATTTTGATACGTTAATATTAATAATAATTTTTTTAAAATAAAAAAAATATTATTTTAATATATTTCTAAATAAAAAATATTTTAAATTAAAAATAATCACATGTACACCATATTTATTCTTCAACTTTAACTCACTCGATGATCAATCTGATTGATTGAACGTGAGAATTGACGTCCATAATCAACAATCAATAATCACAAACGGATTTTCTTTCAAATGTCTCTCGTTGATTTAATAACACCCAGCAGTAATTATTGCATTTAAAGACGAATCATAGATAGAAAATAATGTGTCGGTGACAGCGTCGTCTTTACTTATTTCTCTACGGAAATTTGTTGAAAAAAAATTACTTACAAAATTACTAAAAGAAATCGAGATATAATGTTAAATTTCCAAGATATTCGATACAGTTATATGGATTTAATGGTTTTAGCCATGGATTCATTCAATGCCTAAGTGCAGTTTAACTAATAGAATAAAAATAATTTTCAATTAAATACAAATTTAATCAATTAAGCGCAATTATATTCAGAATACAAAAAAAAATTAAAGGAAAAAACTTAATAAGATAAATATTTTTAAAATACAAATTAATTACATTGCTAAAAATAGAAAATTTAAATATATATTAAATTAACTAACCTAACAAGATTAACTCAAATATAAATATAAAAAACTTGTAAATAATTTTATAAATTATCCTGAATTATACTTAATATAAATTCAAAAATAAATTTAATGATTTAATTATTCAGATTAATGACATTAACTTTCTGAATTCAAGGTAAGCTGTTAACTAGATTAATAAAAAAATATTAAATATAAATCAATTCAAATAAAATAAATAATAGTAATTAAGGTATAATAATTTGAAAAAAAAAATTAAAACAAAGTTTGTACACAAAGTTTTATTTCTTAAACATAAAATTAACCTAATAACTAAAATAATTGACTAACATTAAAAAAGATATATAAATTCCTGTTAATACAGTAAAAAGGTCAAAGCCACGATGAATTGCCTTGATATGTGAAAGGTCTCTCAAACAATAATATATATTTTTATCCAATCATTTAAGTATATATTTTTCTTGAAATTTCTTTAACATTTATGTTTATATGCCTCTTTGGTTAAGAGGCAACAACCAGTATATGGCATTGGCCATCAAGTTGTGAGAAAATTTCACATGAAAATTAAGTTTTTTATGGATTTGATTGATGATTGTTCGATTCAAGTATAAAAAATAAATCCCTTGAGGAACATATAATTTTTTTATACTTAAATTAGTATTTTCATATAAAAAAAATATACATGAAAAGATAAACTAAAGTGAAGGTTGGAGAGTATGTATTTAGCATTGAAATTATATGGTCGGGCTTTCATGGCCTTTTGGATGGATTTGATTTTATAGCCTTGGCTTGTAGACATGGTTGTAATTTGGCTTGCTTATTAATGACTATTCAGTCCTGAAATTTTTTTCATGGAAAAGAGATTGTATTGTTAGTCAAAAAATTAGTGCTTGATGTCACACGTGTGCGGCGTCGCGACAAATGAGTCCATTCTCAGGTTGTATCTGGAAAATGGATTCTGTGGGAGACAAGAATTTCCTTTCTTTTCAGTGGAAAGAAGGAATGAGAGTCACCACCTAGTATTTGGTCACTAAGAACCCTAATTGGTCTCAAAGATTGAGCATGAGGACTGATTGCATAAACGAAAGGTATTAGCACTCCAAATATGCCCTACCTAAGGTAAATTACGTTATTTAATTGTCTGATGTATGCTAAGGTATTATCGTGTTTTCTAATTGGTGGTATGCTTAAGATTTAAGAAAAGTTCTCATCGATAAGGAGATCTTTATCTTATCATGTAAAATCTAATCATTCTAATGTCTATATAAAAGAACTACGTACATTTTTAATATCGGGAATACCTTTTACGTATAAGTTTATAATCTCGGATACTAAAAAAAAACATAATATTGTTTTGATATTTTTTTAATATTGGCCTAGTTCTCATCGCTTTAACAAATTGGTTATTAAAGTAAAAAATGCATGCTAATACATATATTTTTTTTGAATTTTTTATTGTATGAAAATACGATATGATTTTTGTATCTTTGAGAGGCTTGATATGCATGAAAACAATGTATTTTTTTTTTTTTTGCAATATTTCAAAGAAAACCGGGTTTTTAATACTAGATTTGTATCTTTATAGTATAAAAATATAAACCAATATTAAGAAAAATTGATAGAAAAATACGCGGGAAAATAAAAAAAAATTAAAAGAATGTTTTTGGATTTTTTTTTGTCTTTTTTAATATAATATAATATTATTAATATATAATGGGATGGGATGGCCCAAATATATGGGCTGAGCCCATCCTAGCTGGGCCAAAATTGGCCCAGAAAAATTGGGTCGAGGTCAACCCAAAGGAGTTATGGTTGGGCCAACATCAACCCAAAGAGTGTTAGCCAGTTTTGGTATGAAATGTATTTTTTTTTTCTTTTCTTTTCACTGGTTTAGCCTAGTGAACAGTGGAGAACTCTCCAGTGTTCACTTACAAAACAATGGAGGCAGTGAAGATGAAGAAGAAAAAGAAGGAAGTTGACCTGGCAGTGAGGACTACGTCATTGTTGTCGTTGATGGCGGCTCATGGTGGTGCTGAGTGGCGATAGGCGGTGGTTGCTACCTTTTTTTCTTCTTCCCTATGTAGAAGCACAAGTCTTTGTTTTTTCTTCTCTCTATATGTTTTGTTTGTTCTTCCTCCCCTTTTGTTTCTTTCTTTTTCTCTTTTTTTCTTCTGTTTGTTTTACTCTGTTTTTTTTCTTTATATTTTCCCTCTCTATTTCTCTACTCTTTTTCTGATTCTCTTCCTCCTCCTGGTTATCTCTGTATTTTTCTTCCTTTTTGTTTTTTGTTGTTCTGCTCTCTCTCTCTCTCTGGTCTCTCGTCCCTCTCTCCTCTCTTTCATTTTTTCCCTCCCTTGCTCCCCTATTTTCTTTAGTATTTATAACTGCAGGGGGAGAGGGAGCCACCCTACCCTGACCAATCATGGCGCAGGGGGAACGAGACCTACCTTACCCTTGTCTAGTCACGGGGACAAGGTAAGGAGGCTAGGACAGTCTCTGTATAGCCACCCCAAAGCCGCTCGCAGGGCATGACTCTCTTGCCCCTTCCATCATGGTGGTAGGCCATGACGAGTGTGGGTTATGTTAGGGTTTGGGCAAGTGGGGAGAGAGAGGGAGCGGGAAAACGTAGGGGAGAAAATCTTCTTCTTCCCCTACCTGTGCGCGTTCAGGGGAAGAAGAAGACCCACAATACTGTTAAAAATGACACTGTTTTGGCCCCTTTTTTATGAACAGTACATGAAACAATGTTGGTTTGAACAAAACGCGTTGTTTTATTTAAAAGAAAATGACGCCAAAAAAGTCAATTTCCAAATCAGTCCTCAATTTGTAATTTATTCAATCAAGTCCTCAATTGTAATTTTGATTTTAAGAATCAATTCAACTACATTCTTATCGAATTCAAATGCCAGTCCTGATGTTGGCTGCCTTTTTCATTTTGGTCCCTAGTCTTGGATTTATGCAATTGAACCCCTGATTGACCATCAAACTTTTAAATTTCTTTAATTTGGCCCTTGATTCTCATCAAATGGGTCCCTAGAGTTTGGCTCCTTTTACAAATTAGTCATTGGTTGTGAATTTCTTCAATTTAGCCATTAATTGACCTCAAAACTTTGATTTTATTGCAATTTTACCCTTGATTCAACCAATTGACTTTGTAAAAATTAAATTTGATCTTTTAAAATTTCAATCTTCTCGATTAAACCCAAATTGAGCTCCCAAACTTAATTTTTCACCAATTAAGCCCCTAATAAAATTAATTTAATCCATTTTAAGTCCTGACACTTGATTAAATCCTTCAATTGGACTCAAATTAATTTTGAAACATAATTGAACTTAAATTTGGCCTATGATTAAAAATTTAATTATGCCCTTGGGCTTAATTTCTATGCAGATTCGTCCAATAATCATTTAATTTGACCTTGAATTTGCATTATTTCTTCAATCTTGGGTATGATGGGATACAATTAGATTTTGAATTTCATCCAAAATTACAGTTTGATTTTCCCATATATTTGAGATCCTTCTCGATCTACTTTTTCTATGTCGTTAGTCTTTATTTTATTTTTTGTTTTTTGTTTTGGAAGAAAAAAAAATTTGGGGAATGATCAAAAAATAGGTTATGACATCTGGTATTGATTTGGCGGGCCATGGTTGCTTTTAATGGATGTGTAAAGTTATGGTTGTTATGTCATTCATACTATAGTTTTTAAACCCGATCTGGTAGTCAACCTGGTATAATGATCGGGTTAGATGGTTTGACCTGGGTCAACCTAAAAAAAATCAGGTAAAAGCTAGTCCAAGTTAGACCCTTGGCATTTTATCCACGGGCGCACACAAAATTCAAACCAGTTGGTCACAGTGGAGTGGAGTGGAGTAGTGGACCACTAAAAAAGAAAGAAAACAAGCTCATGACAGAAAAAATAAAATCCCCAACAACAGCTTATTTCTCTAAAAATACCGGGAAAACTAAAAGATAGAAGTTGCTTAAGCTTTCTTGCTCTCTTATTGCTACACCAATAAAGAGACATATGCTGCTTAAGCTTTCTTGCTCTCCTATTGCTGCACCAATAAAGAGACACATGCAGCGTAGCAATTAATTAATAAAATCTCTTTCTCTCTAAAACCATACGGTCTTTGTCTCTCTCTCTCTCTCCCCTAGTTTCTTGTGCCCAACCACAACACCTGCGTTTATCTTTCATGGACGCCTCTTCCTCTCATCTCTGGGTTGCTCTTGCTGACTCTTCCCTTGCAAATGGTTCCCCTACCAGAGAAGAGTACTTCTCAACCAACAGAGAAGAGGCGGATTCCGGTCCAGCATCCCATATAGGGCGAGATGGAGCTGTTCTTTTTTTGGAAGAGAGTAGGGCCCTGGCTAAGCCTGAGTTTGTTCATTTTGTGTACGAGATAGGCTTGCTTTGTGGTGTCGTTGATACCCTGCCTAGCTGAATAACTAACCGACAGCGGAATGGTAAGCTTCTTCGTTCACCTGCACTCATTCCCACCAGCCAAGCGACTTAAATGCAACTGTAAACACCTGCAAACTTTTTTATATATATATATATATTAAAAAAAAAGGCTGGTTCTCAGCCGGGTTTACCCAGGTCGCCCGGGTTTCACCGGGCCAACTTTCAGGCGGGTTTTTGCTTAGACCCGGACCGGTTCCAGGCCCGGGTTGACCCAACAGGCTAGTCCAGGTTTCAAAACTATGATTTATACTATTGGTGAAAAATATTGGCGATTGTTTGTCATTGATATAAAAAACAATACTTGCTATGCATAGAAAAAGTTATGTGTGTATAGAAAAATTGTAAATATGAAAAGTTTATATATATAGGCGGCTCATGAAAACCTAAAAAATACATAGACGGATGTCTCGGGTAGAATTAGTTAGACCGGGACAACACCGAGTCTAAATGAAACTTTGGGCTGAGAATTCTAGCCATTTAAAGCAAGCCCAAACAACTGGAGAAATCATCATCATTATCATCTTTTATTTGTCTACCATCAATACTATCAATAAGGATTACTTCCAGCTCTAGTGGTCAGACCTTAGGTTTGTTCCCTAGAGGTCATTAGTTCGAATCTCACAAACTTCAAGGCCGTTGGAGGCTTACATGGTTGTTAACTTTAGGGTCCGTATGATTAGTCGAAGTGTACGCAAGTTGGTCTAGACACCCACGTTAATAAAAAAAATAAGAATTACTTCTTAAATGAAACTTAATAATATGCCTATTTTATGAAAAGTTTTTAACTAGTCACAATAAATGTGCATTGCCACGAGAAAATTTTTTAAGTCTATTTTTTATTTAATTATGTAATAATAACAATATATATTTACATTAAAGATAACAAATAAACTTATCGAGTAAAAATATTATTTTTTCATTAAAATTATTTTTCTTATTCATGTATTGTTTTTACTTTGATAATAAAATGTATTTTCAATTAGCAACATAGTTCATTAAATAAAGAAACGAAACAATATTCACAAAAACTACAAAGAGTTGAACTAAAAAATAAAAATAAAACATATTTTTTAATTATAAACCTTAATTTTCTTATTCGTTTATTTCTTTTTTATTTTGATGAAAAAAATTCTTTTTTATGAGAAGTATTGTTTTTTCAAGTAAATATATATTTTGATCATGAAAGTAAATTTCAATTAAAAAAATTAAAATATCATGAATTGCTTGTTCTTACACACCTATAAAAACAAAAAAAAATGAGGATAATAAATTTAAAAAAATTACATAAAACATTTATAATAAAAAATTAAAGAATATATATTTATTATCATTAAATATTAATGAGAATATTCTTTTAAAAACTATGGATATTAGGCTAATACACTATTATTCATTAATATAATTGTACGAAAGACATAATCTTAAAAACAATTTCATAATTTCATAATTGCTTAAATATTATTTTAATAAATTGAATTGAATAGATTTTAAAAAATAATTAAAAGAAGAAAGGGATATCTAGAAAAAAGGGTAGTCATGCCCGACCCTATAATAACAAGTTCGCGCTCCTGGTTGGTTTTTTATTTTTTTTTAATAGATGGATGACACTTCGTCTGTCTAATATTTTTTTAAGCACTAGATGATGTGTCATGTTCTAGTTAAGGAGGTCAAAAAGTCAGTGTCCAAGTTTGTTGACCCTAAAAAATCAATTCTCAACTTGTTTTCACCAGGAAAAACCAAAAATCCTCAAAAATAAATTAAAGGACCAAAAATGAAAAAGTAAAAACTTTAGGGACCTAACTTTAGTTTTCTACATGCCATGAACAATAAAAAAAAAAAAGACACTTTTTTTTGTTTATACATTCAATTTGGTCTCTGCTATTTTAATTTTTTAATTCATAAAACTAAATCCTATTTTGCAAAATTAAGCATTAATTTAATACCATGACTTTTTTTTTTTACATTGCTAATACAATGTAGTACATGAACAAAAACAATTATTAGGTATAACACCGTGTGGACACAACATTGAAGGTTAAAATTAAAAATAAAAATTTCAAGAACTATAACAAATTTTTTAGGATAAAAAAAATAAGGGGCTTACTCAAGGGCATAGTTTGGTCTGTGGTGCACCTCAATCAAATGTCACATTGAAATGAACAGTAAAAAATGATTTTATTTTAGTATTTCTTACTAATGATATTGTTGACGCGTTATCAGAGGGAATTTTTTAGAATTTATTTTTTACTTAATTATATGATAATAAAAATATATTTTCGCATAATATACAACAAACAAAATTATAAAGGATAAGTGTTACTTTGTTTGTCAAAACTATTTTTTCTTATTCATGATTTTTCTCTGTTTTTTTTTTACATCAAAATAGTTTTTTTATTAGTAGCATAGTTCATTGAATAAAAAACAACAACAATCAGTTGCTAGCTATAACATTAAATTAATGATTACATGTTTATATAATTTAGAGTTAATTTATTGATTTTCATGTTCACAAATATGGAAGTTGCACGAACGATAACATCGATGATGAAAGCATAAATGAAAGTGCCTCTGTTGTAGTGGAGCCAACTTAGAGATTATCCAGAATGAATGTCTATAGTTGAGGCTTAGAGGGGAAAATTTAAGGTTAGTACATATATAATCTATAATTTAGCTGATACTCATTTGCTTTTAAATTTATAAACTAATTATTTTATTTAAACTATTGTAAGGAAAAATTCTGTTGGGATGCTGTAAACTCCGAGGTTGCTAGACGAGTCTAGGAAAATCATAGCACAACTAGATGAGTTTTAACATGTCAAGTTTATAATTTTTTGTAAAATTATAATCTTTTTTATTGTTATATATTTTTTAGTATAACAAATTTCTAAAACAAGTTTTGCGACTTCTAGTATGATGCACACAAGAACGCTAAGAGAAGAACTGAGTCAGATGACATTGGCATGTGGAAGAATTGTAGACCTCCCCATATCATTGAGAGTAACTAGGAGAAATATCTAGTGTTCTTGACGTCGAAGGGTTTCAGGAAGCGGTCATGAAGTGGATCCTTGAACAAAAATGAGACTCGTGGTTACATTAGCAAGCATATTGACGGGTTGTTTTCTTTTACTAACCATGCAAAGCACTTAGTAAAAGCTTGTTTTATTTTTAAGTATTTTTCTTAAAATATTAGTTATTATTTGTGATAATGTTTAACTAATTATTTATTTTGCAGACTACACAGCTTGGGTGAGAGCCAACTCTCATAATGTTAAACATGAAAGCACATATATTGAGGGAGGATTGGTAAAAATGGATGAAATAATTCATGAACAGCCAAGCTAAGGTGTTTATTGTAAGTAAACTTTGAAACTTTTTGTATATTGTTTGGACTAATTTTTTTTATCCATATCTTTTACTTTTTTATATGTAGGGAAAATATCACACTGACATTCATTCCAAACATGAAGAGGACTATTCAACTCATCCGAAATACAATATACAGTTATGGTTGGAGGATGGAGCAACTAATGGACCCAATAGGAATAAATTTTTTGGTATCTTTAAGAGATATACGATCAGATAATAGTGTCTCGACTATAGGCATCATATAATCTGACCTGATACAACCATCATCAGTTGTTGAGGAGTTGGTTGAACAACAAAATAGTGTTTTGGGGGCCAAAATAAAGGTAAAGTATAAAGAACAAAGAAAGAAGCAATCGGAGGAGATGATAACATACTTGTTAAATTATTATCCTTCTCCTTACGAATCTCCATGAGATTTTCCTCCCTTTTCCCCTTCCTCTT
Source organism: Populus simonii (assembly GCA_007827005.2). NCBI lineage: Eukaryota > Viridiplantae > Streptophyta > Magnoliopsida > Malpighiales > Salicaceae > Populus > Populus simonii. The sequence goes on from CM017481.2 coordinate 3,112,008, forward strand.
GCCCTCCCCCTCCATCTACAACTTCTTATTAATGTATATAAATAGTTATAATTGATTTTTACAAATAAATTAATAATATTAAATATGTTCTTCAATTTAAATTTTTTTTAATGTTATTTAATGTCAAATTGTTTGATAACATTAAAGAAAACCAAGTTACTAAACCATTGACGGACATAAAAAAAAATTATCGATGATTTCGTTGGTACAATAGACCTATTTTCCTAAGACAATTATAGAGAGTTGTTAACTTGTTTTTATATAGACTGACAAGTTGTTAGACATTATACATGACCAATAGTTTATCTATCAGTGGTATGTCGATAATAGTAACTGACGGATAGATCGATAGAAATTGGTTATCGCCTATTTTTATCTTTGGTACTAATATTTTTTTCGGATTTGAAATCCCTAACAAGACACTAGCCAACAAGACATTTCCCTCATTAAATTTGTTGGTGATATTTGTACCTATAAAAACACAGATTTTACGGTGATGGAAAATTATGTCGGTGTAAATCAATTTTCTAGTGGTGAATTTAATTCAAAAACAAAAACAAAATCTCTTTAAAAAAGAGAGTTAAATTTAATAATGAAAAACAATTAAAAAAAATCCAAGATAACCCAGGTCCTTTTCAAAACTAGCAAAACAAATCCTATAAAAAGCAAATTAAAAAAAAGAGCCCAATATCCAATATTTAAATGAGAGTTGAAAGGTGAAATTGAAAAAACTTGAGCTTGAAAAAAAATAAAAAAACCAAGCAAACCCAAGTAAATTTCCTAAACTTGGGCTAATATTTTAAACTTGCAACTCGTGAAATCTTAGGTCTAGGATCAATTGAAAAGCTTAATTTCCGACTAATTTAATGTTAAAGGATGAAACTGGGAAAAAAATTCAATTAAAAAAAATCTCTAAGAAATCAAAAGAATGATGATCAAATCTAATAAGAAAAACAAAAAACTAAAGGAGGGTAAAATCATTAAAAAAATAAAAATCATCTCAAATAAAATAAATAGCAGTCAAAAGAATAGGGATCAAATTTGAGATATGAAAAAAATTAGAGGATGATATTGAAAAAAATCTTGATTTTTATAAAATATTTAAAATAAAATAAATAGCAATAAAAAAAAACATGTAAGAAATTTGAAGGAAAAACAAATGAAAGGCTGCTCTAAAAATTTAAAGGCCCAATTGTAGAGTTAAGATGGAGAGAGAAAAGAAGAAGAAGAAAAAAAATTGTCAGCACCTAACAAGAGTTCAGTATGGTACATGCACACACCTAAGGATGGAGGATCTGGTGAGAAGATTACAAAAACACCAATGAATGCCATTTTTGGCTGCCAATCCGTTGGAAACGTCGCTTGAATACAACAGAGCAACGAGCCCATTGGCTTGTGCAACTATTTTTTGTTAATTATATTTTATATTTATTAAAATATCAAATTTCTTCTTATTCAACTTAATTATAACTAAAAACTAGAATGAAAATACAAAAAAGCTCATGGACATCAGTTGAACAAAAATGTGGTTTTAAGGGTGATTTAATCATTTAAATGTACTTTTAAAATACAAAAAGACCTACTTATTCATGATCAATCTGATAATGACTAATTGACCTTGCAGAAAGACCGCATTACTCTCAATAGTTTGTTTATCAAATTTTTTGAAAATATAAAACGATCATTATACTATTACAATGATTATTGTGTGTTTTGCAATGTGTTGCGAGATGTCTTTTAAGAGTATTTTTTACTTGAAAATACAACAAAATAATTTTTTATATTTTTTTTACTTTTAACATCAACATATCAAAATCATCGAAAAACATTAAAAAAATATTAATTTGATGTTTTTTTTTCATGTCAAACATATTTTTAAAACATAAAAACAAATTACGATCTATTTAAAAAACTCTAACATTACAAGAGTTATCCTTAGACTTTTTGCTTCTTTTATTTTTTTCTATGTGGGGGATGATGGTTCAACGTTAGGTCTTAAATAACTTCATTATAAATTTTGTGAAGGAGGAAGGAGAAAAGAGTTTAGTGTTAGGTATTGGAAAACCAACTAACTATATTTGGTATATATATATATCAAATCAAAAGCAATATATTTTAAAGCAACTACACTTTCCATTCCAAGTCATTAATTAAAAACCCTAAGGTAGGAGCGGTCCAGCCATGGTGTCCATATTATATCATCGACAACCACAAGCTCATGATAGGCATATAAATTTTCACAATTTTTCTTCTTCTAGCCCAGGTACGGACACAAGGTGCACATGGTCACTGATCGATCTGGACCATCCAATTTGATCAAATCATAAATCCTTTCAATATTGTTTCTGTGGTCCAACAAAAAAAAATTGATTGTGCCCTAACGGTTTGATTTGGACCCTTTTCCAGGCTTTTATGATTGAGTGGCAGAGGTCAGTATCAAATCAGATGGTGGGGAGTTATTTAGTCAATGAAATAGTCATCTATCAGACAGTATAGATCCATGATGATCATCGTTATTCCTTGGAATGTCTAGCACGACAATGTAGTTGCAATCCCACAAATATTCTAGATGAGGAGAAGATAAGATATATAGAGTCATGTCATCGCATAAGTTGTATATTGTTCTTATGCTAATAAAAATTACAATTAAGAAATATATTTAATCACAAAATTAAATCCAAACAATTTATAATAGTTTTAGAATGAATTTATATATTTTTATCCTATAATCTTCATCTTTTCTATTAAATACACATATCAATACATCATTATTTATTCCTACATGTAATTATATCTATCCTATACATATATGTCTTTTTCTTTAGTGATAGCTAGACAAAATTTCTTTCAAAAATGTATATGCTTACAAGATAAAAGATAAATAGGATTATGTTTAATCTTATTGTAATATTTGGAGATGTAGCTATCTCCTATTAATTCATCCATGAAGATGTGATCAACCTTGGTTACAACCTCTAATTGAGCAATTCCTTAGGGAATTCCAAGCTTGTGATGTGAAAATTGATTTTTGTTCTCATTGAAGATGAAAAAGATTAAAATAGGAGTCTCGCTATGAAAATGGGAATTGACAACAAGATACTATTATTGAAAAATATTTCATCAGGCTTTCTATTCTGTTGAGAATTTTGTTACGATTTATTGTCCTCACAGAATTTTTCATCAGTTATTGAATCGGTATATTGCTACACATTTTGTAAGTTTTACACAAATTTCTAGAATGATGCAAAATTTCTAGTGGAAATCTCAACGAAAACATTGATGGAATAGCATTTTCATCAATGATTCAGACAAAGATTTCAATGTTCTTTTGTTTTGTCTACTATGATCCAAAAAATTGCTTGCTCACAATCCCATAACCACAACAGAAAAGCATCTTAAAAAATTGACTTATACAAATTTCAAAATGAATAATGCTAAATGGATTATGCAAACTTATGAGTTTTCATAACTGGAAGATTTAAGTAGTAAATTCATATAAATAATTCATAACAATAAGATAAATAAAATTCCATACACCAACAATTTTAAAACAAAAGTAGATATGAACATCTCATGAAGATTCCAGTATTAAACTCCTAATTAAAATACAATCAAATCAACATTTTGAAGTATTTATACCCAATACATTATATTGGAGGTGCTGGAGAAGGTAGAGGTGGAAGAGGAGGAAAAAATCTCTAACCAGAAGGTCCAAGAGGAAAAGGTACAACAATAGTTGCACTTTGTTAAGCCCGATACATCATATTTTCTTGTAGGAGTTTCACTCTCATATTCTTCATCTCAACAACCATTTGTTCTTAAACCCTTTCTTAGATAATCTTATAAAAGTCTTGTGAAATATAGCTTGGGTTGGAATGTGGTGTGCCTATATTTGAAATAGTATGGCCAGCTCTCAGTTCTCAAACCTATGCTATTGGCAAATCATAAACTCAATTTCTATCAAGTCCATCACTTGTAAAAACATTCAACCACAGTTAAGGATCATGAGGAGGAAGTGTCTTCTCTAAATTTCATAACCATGTTGGTGTTATATCTCTCTCATAAAAAAAAAATCTTAAATTCAATTACATTTCATATTATTGATGCAGATAAATAATTTTAAAACAATGATAACCATCAAAACACTTACAAAGAATGCTTTCACTCTTGTATTGACAAAAAAAAAATATTTTTCCATATATGCTCTTACTTTATATGAGTTTTCTTATATAATTTCATTGGAGTCAGTTCTGGCCCATATTGTTTTTACTACAAATTAAATAGTTTATTAAAAGTCTCACAAATAAACATGTAATTAAAAGTTCAAGAAAAATAACAAAATATATAACAACAAGCTCTTACTAGACTCTTTACATGGTTGATAAACATAATTGTTTCTCTAATGTGTTCGCTCATCGAACTATGACCTTCTTTATTTCTATTTTGTATATTGAATCGTGAGTGATATGTAAGACTTTATAAAACCACAAATTGTTTATGTAAAGCCTAATTACGTTATGTGACATGTCTTAATTTACAGCTTTTTTAGTTCTTAATACCATCTGACCCGATCTTATGAATTGCTTATTTAAGGGTATCGTATAAAAAATTACACAACCTAGTATAGATATATATTAAACATAAATTAGGTAAGGAAATAAAAGAGTAAAAGTTTACAATAATATAATAATAATTGATTTAAAATTACCTAGTTACATTGTGGTTTTCTCACTCTCTCTTGACAAGCACCTTATTGGTCTCGTCCAACCAAAAATTTTTCCTTAATTAATTTTATACATTAATTAGTTTTTAAATTTAAAAAAACTAGTAACTCAAATTAGAGATTATTTATCTAACTTTAAACTCTTTCCCCAAACATCTATCGTATACATCCATTTAGAATGGTCATGAAGTTGATTCCATTGAAATAATTAGCTCTTTGAATTACCATTTTCCCTTAAAGGTGATGGAACAAGTAGCTTCAATATTGGTAAACCTGAAAATCAATTTAAGAAAGCTATTTTCATGTAATTGTAAAACTTTAAATAACTCAATTCAAATAAATAACATCATGAGACAAAACATTAATTTTATAGAGAGGTTGCCCTTCCATTCTACTATTCATTTGCCTGAAATTGACTCTATCAAATAAGAGATGGCTGAAGGGATGCTTGCTATGTTATTCCCAGTGGTTGAGTCTTGGTTAATAATTTCTATATTATACGCCTCCTCATAATCATTACCTAGATTCACGACACAATCATTGAAACTGTCAAAGAACCAATTCAACCCAATAGCTTAAGCTTTTAGGTGAGGTGCCAATGTATGATTTATATTATTCTCTAATACACCCCGTCAAGTGAAAGTCTTTTGGGTTTGAAACTTGCACATGCTCATACTATCTTGTGCTTAATTTTTATCAAATAAATAGAGATAGCGAGATTCGAATTCGTGATCGCTTGGTCATCAAGACTCTGATACCATATTAAAGAACCAATTCAACCTAAAAATTTAAGCTCTTAGGTAAGATCTCAATATATGATTTATATTATTCTCTAACAGAAATTACTACTTGATGAAGCAGTAGCGTTTTTGTTGGATTTGGACTTCTTTTTATTATATACATGGTACCTAAAAGGAAACGATGAGAACAATTCAAAAATTGAAATATACAATCATACACAAATTAGTTTTTGGCCTGACATGAAAGAAGAAAATATGACTTCCTTTTTGTGCCTTAATTTCTATGATAAATTGATCCAAGCAGAGAACCAGTGCAAGAGCAGTATAAGAGCACCAGACCCTGGAACATAACTCAGCGCTAATGTACCATAGGAAACAGATAAGCTACATTCCATTCATAATCAACCTAGTTTTAAGTAAGGGAACCATAATTGAATTCATGAACTCGAAATAACAGCAAGTCATAATCCCAACAATTACAAAGGTTCAGACTACTTATAAACTAAATCATGAAATAAGTTCAAACATAGTTGCCCAAGATGAAAATTTCTTATCATGTTTAATGTTGTCATTAAACTCTATAAAATCACCCCCAAATAAGCCAAAAATACTAACAAACCACACTCAAACAATGTCAAACCAGGTTATTGAATAAGAGTTCAAACTTGAGATGGAGAGATGAGAGCTACTGTTGAAAAATTCAATAAGAAAAAATATTCTTATTATTTTGTACATTTAGATGTTTAGTCATTAATTATGATATTTAGAAGCGATAAAAAGAATCCTTCAACAAATTAAAATCTCCTACTTTTTACCCTTTCATTTTCAAACATAACGTTTTCACCCAAGAAAAATAACAACTAGAAAATCAACAAAAATATAGAAAACAAAGATCCCATTACTATTTATTGACTAAAAATTTTTGTCACTATTTCTTTATAGAAATAGAGGCAGAATAGAAAAAAAATCATAAACAATTCCATCAATATTACATATGTATCAAATTACTAATAGAATTGCTGATAGAAATCTCATCAATTATGTCAAAATGAATTAATGAATTTAAACCCAATAGACCCTCTTATCCCCTCATTTCTTAGTGTCCGTTTGTTTACGCGGTTGTGGCAGCGTTTAAAACAAACTGCAGATTTAAGCTGTTTGGTAATAATAAAACACAATTATAAATTGACGTGGGACCCATGTAAATTTTGCTAAAACCGCAAGTTTGCGGAAATACATGCAGGTTACTTTTCTTCTATTATTATACTATACAGTGGAGAGTGAACTCCACTATTCACGTGAACAGTGGAGTCACTCTCCATTGTTCCAGCGACCCGGTCTAAAGTTAAATGCATTGAACTGGGTCCGACCTAGTTAAAAAAAGTTTAATTTTTAATTGTGTTTTATTCAAAAAAATTAGGAGGAGATCGCTTGATGACGTAGCATTTGCAAAATTTGATCGCAATCCAAATTTTGTTCCTGATGATATTTTACCTGATGTTGTCGAGCGCTTAAAAAACCAAGGAAATCGTAGTCCTTGTCGGATGGACTTCGTACGTGATGAAATTGTAGATAGTTTAATGGAATAATAAAAAATATTTAATATAAGTATTATTTATTTCATGATATAATAGCAGTAGTTAAATCTATAATATTTAAATTAAAAACCATCAATATATATATAACCTTAATTTGAAAAGCATTCTTTTAACCAAACATATTAAACTACTTTTTGTTTAACCTCAATTTCAACCACAGTTTTAACCAAACATATATAAATATCAAACCAACCTCAACTAAAATTACTTTTTGTAAAATAATTTTTTTCAAACCACAACCACTTTTAATTATTTTATAACCTCAATTTGAAAAGCATTCTTTTAACCAAACACATTAAACTACTTTTTGTTCACCCTCAATTTCAACTATAATTTTAACCAAACATATATAAATACCAAACCAACCTCAAATAATTAAAAGTACTTTTTGTAAAATAATTTTTTAAAAATCATAACCACAAAAACTACCACAATACTAAATATAATCATGTCTTCTTTTTACATAACATTTTAAGTTTTTAGAAAGAAATGGTTTAAGAAAAAACAAGGTTTGAACTACAGAATTAATATCCTTAGAATTAATAACTACATATTAATTCAATAAAAATAATATGATTTCATTCGTATCCCTACGACGAAATGGTTAAGTATTAATGTCTGAACTAGAGAATTAATTCAAGCACTAAAATCATAACAATAATATACGAATAACTACATATTAATTCAATAAAAAAAAATATGATTTCATTCATAACCTTCTCTTTCTCTCCTTCCTGCGCTCTCTCTTTCAATAGTCATTTATTGTTTTTTAAGTCGAAATGATTGTAGATTTAGATTTTCTTTAATCTTAATTTATTGGTTTTTGTGTGATGTCCTTAATTAGTTAGTGAGGTTTTGATCTCCCATTGAAAAATTCTTTGTTTTTGTTTTTGTTTTTGTTTTTGTATATATCCAGTTGGGTTTGAATATTCATTCAAGGATCAATGGTGAAGAGGAGTGCAGATCTTCATCTACAATATTCATGGGGTGAAGTGATCGATTTTATTGTTGAAAAAAAATTTGTCAGCACGTGATAAAGAGCTTTGTTTTTTCCTTCAATGGAGTGTTATAGTGCGGTCTATTCTTCTATGCGTTGAATTAGAACGGAAAGTTATTTGTTATCTTGTGGGATGTTGTAAAGAGCTTGAAAAAACAAAAAAACAAAACTCGAGAAAGTGTTCCCCGGAGAATCAACATGCAATATGCTATTCGTTTAATACAAGTAGGCCAACTTTTTCTTCTTCTTTTTCAGATTGGGCGCCCTATGCCACAGGCATTAGCAAGCCTGGAGGTTCCAAGACCCACAAAACTCCTGAGTTGATGGGAGATCTTTAATAGTACAAGTGCATGACAGGGGCAAGACAAGCAAAGGCGTGCATATACATGAGAGTGACACAGTACTGACTATGAGCTCTCGATCGATGCAATAGAAGATCATGTCACTGACTCAGTGCATCAATCCTTCATGCAAATTAAATGTGATCGAAATGTCCACGATTGCAATCCTCTTTCTTTCTAAAATCTGGGACCGCAAGACCACGACCATTCTTCTTTACTTCACAATTGATTAAATTCAGTCTCTCATTAATTCTCACATGAGTATATATGTAGATTCCAAAGTGAAATGTGTTCTTGAAAGTCCATGATCATACACCTCCTTTCTTGATGAAAACACAAGAAAGGAAAGGGGGTTTCTGATCCAATCCCTTCTCACCATGATAATCAAATTTTAATGTCTCTTTCTCTCGATCTTTATCATATTTTGTAGCTATAAACTTGTTTTCTTTCATTTGATTATTGATTATACGTACGTTTTGCCCAAGTTTGTGGGATAGGTTTTTCTCTTGTATGTGAAAGGAGAAAATACTCCTAGCCACTTGCCCACCTTTTCTCTTTTTCTCTTCCTTTTAGAATCTTTGTGAGTATTGGGTAGGGATACTTTCTAGTTTTTGAATGATTGATGCTATCATCTTTAAAAGAAGAAGAAGATACTTCTTTTTTGCTTTTTCTAAATTTTCATCATAAAAAGTAGCATAGGTTTTTGCATGTTTTGCTTTTGCTATTTCTAATGGGAAGTCAGCAACTTTTCTCGAGTACCACATGCATGCTCCTTCTAGTTCTAGCTAGCTTCCATTTTCCCTTCACGATCTCCCTTTGTTGCCTTGTCAGTTTTCACTCGAATGTAATCAAAATTCCCACTCATGAAATAGACAAAGACATATCCCCATTATCACAAAGGAAGTGCCACAGTCACCCAATTAGAGTTGGTGTTTTGGTCTATGAGTTTTCAACCAAGATAATAAAACAAAACTTGTTCTTTCTTGCTAGTGCTGCATCTTTATTAGTTACAACACTTCTAGAAAATTAGCAAACACAAATAAAAATACTGACAAAAAAATTTTATCGGTATATTGCAATGATCTTTACCGATATAATTTTCCATTCCTGTATCTATCAGTAAACACCGACAGAAAAATTCTCTTGGTATATACTGAGAGAATTGCAGTGGGAAAATAAAAAATAAAAAAAAGAGTCAACCAACATGATGACATGTAACTTTTACAGACGACATTACCGATGAAATTAACACTAAAAATTTCATCGGTATATACTAAGGGAGTTACGGACAGAATGACATGGCATTTTTACCGACAAAATGACCGACGAAGTTACTTACAGAATAATTTCATCGGTAATGCCATCGGTAATATTTAATTTATAACCTGACGATCGACCTTCCTCTCCCCCTCCCCCATTTCTCCTTCTTTCTTATGCATTTTTTTCTGCAACAAACAGCCCCCCCTCCCCCCCCCCCCCCCAATCTCAACACAATTCAACCTCTCACAATAATTTTGGCAACCACAACACTTAATTTGTCAACATCTGTGTTTTGATTCAAATTTTATTGAAGATTCTCCACTTTAAGTAAGCAAATCTACCCTTTTTTTCATTTGAACTCAATTTTAAAATGTTAAATTGTGCAGTATATGTATTTTGTTTGGGTTTTTACTTGTTTTACACCAATAAAAATACTGACCAACTGTACATTACATACAGGTGTACCAGCAGAATGTGTCTATCGGTATATTCCAGTGACTATAGGAACTGTTCAATGTAAGTTTGCTTTCACAACAACATGTTTAATAATTTTTAAAAATATAATTTTATGTAATGACTGCAATTTCAGGTTTACAAACATTGAGGCTGCGAGAACAATAACATTAACTTTTGATCAATCGTCGATGGGAATCCTATTATTTCAATGGAGCTAGGTTTCCAAATATTTTGAATGAAACCCGTAGGTCGATGCATAGTTTTCAAGGTTCAAGGTTAGTATTAACTTAAATATTTTTTATGTTAATTTGGTTAGTTTATCGAAATTACTAAAAATTTCTTTTTATAAATTTTTTACTTCAACAGAAGTTTTGAATGGGAAAGAGCTGATAATAATGTTGCGCGGAGGGTTTGGGAGAATCATGTTGTAATTAGATAAGATTGAATTTGTCGTAACCTATTTTTTTGTTATTCCCCAAAATTTACCTTTTTTTCTTTTAAAATAAAAAAAAATCAAAAAAAATTAATAATTGCAAAAAGACTGACATTTTGGCAAAAACAAGTTGGAGAGAATTTCAAATATAGAGAAAGACCAAGCTGTAATTTTGAATGAATTGGGAGCATAATTGTACCCTGTTGTACCAAAATTTGGAGAGACGATATAGATTCAAGGTCAAATTAAATCATTATTTGCAAATCTACATAAAAATTAAGTCCAAAGACATAATTAGATTTTTAATAGGCTAATTTGATTTAATCATGAGGTTTAATTAGTGGAAAATTAAGTTTGGGAGCCCAATCCAGGCTTAATTGAGAAGATTGGAATTTTAGAGGACCAAACTTAATTTTTATAAAGTTAATTGATTCAAATCAAGGGTAAAATTGCAATAAAAATAGAAGTTTAGGATCAATTTGGGGTTAAATGAAGAAATTCATTAGCAATGACCTTTTTGGAAAATGCGTCAAACTCTAGGGACAAAATTGAATGAAATCAAAGGTGAAATTGAAGAGAATTGAAAGTTTAATGGTCAATTAAGGGTTAATTTGCATAAATCTAATAAAGACAAAATGTTCATCTTCCACCATTTATAAATAGAGGATCATTCCAAGCTTTAAAAGAGGAGAAATCAGAGACCAAAGTTGGAAAAAAAAAATTAGCTTTTTCCTATTTTTTTTTCTTCTCCACCAGCTCTCTTCTTCCTCTTCCTCCATCGCGCCTTCACCGCTGTTGTTGCCACCAATTACACATCGGGCTTCCTAACACCACCAGCTATAAGTTTGGCAGCCATTTGCATACAAAACATTGGTTCTACATGCAAAAGGCTAAAAAATAATCACATGGTCACTGGGCCGGACCAGTGACCACGTGAACCTGGTTAGACCCGTTTCAGCCCAGCCCAGAAGGCTGGACCGGGTCCGACCCATCATTTAAAAAAAAAAAAAAAAGGTTGTTAGGCCGTGAGCCAACCTAACCAAGCCGGGCTGCACCCATTTCAGCCTAACCTGGATAGCGGGGCCAAGTCCAACCCAATATATTTAATAATACTAAAATATTAAAAAATATTTTTAAAAAAATACAAATTTTGAATTTTGAAATGGGAATTTTAAAAATATTTGTGGGCCTCTTGCATGTTTTCCCAATAATTTTACATAATATCAGGCTATAGATTTACACTGTAAGATACAGACCCGGTATTAAAAATATATGGTTTCCTCTAAAACTTCAAAAAATAAATCAAAAAATTTTAAAAATAAATTTTCATTTCAAAAAAACAAAAAAAAAATTATTTTTGTGCATACGGTCAAATCCTAAAGGTTTTTCATGCATATTTTCTAAAAGATAAAATCATATTTTTACCATGTTTTAAAAATGCAAAAATAGATATCGTAAACAGTTTATGATCATCCGTTAGGCTTTGGCCAAAATATCAAAAATCCTTCAACAACTATTTTGTTTAATTAATATTTGTAGTGTTAGGATTTAGCTGTAGACTTTAATACTTGGGGTATAAAATTACATTGTAAAGTATACCCTTAAGTATTAAAGATACAAAGTGCAAAATAAATGCGATACTAAAATTTAGCCCTTAGAACGATTAAGATTCAACCCAATAAGTTAAAGACTTCCTCACGGAAAGAGATCTACCTTAAACCTTACACAAGACCAATGGACAGGAACAAGACTTAGAATAACAATCAAACAACAATGCAGCTCACCTTAAGTAGGGTGCACTGGGTGATGCATCTTTTCCTTGCACAACCAGTCTCTTACTCGGACTCTCGCAGATCATTAAGTTTTCTAGTAACCATAATACTAGGTGGTGACTCCTGAACTTCATAATCATAATTTTATGATTAAACCCAAAACTCATTTCCAACACACTCAGGAGGCAAACTTGTCTTCTCAACGCTACGCTCGCCACGACACAAGTAGTAAAATTTTATTTTTCATTTACTAATAAATAATTAATTTGTACCATATATGTTGCTTGATTTTTGGTACGAGGCGCAAAAGAAAGACAAAAAATATACGAAAGAAAGAGAGCTTTAAGGCTGGAATGACGTGGTGGTTTGGAATGATTTCAGATTGTCGTACGTCTCAGAAGCTGTATAGGTGAAGACATTTAGCACATAATATTCGCACATTTCACGTGACGTCACAGTTCAGTGCAGAAAATCAAAATCAGTGTGTTCACAGTTTTATTACCACACACACCGGCAGCTCTATTTCGTTTGTTTCACATACGAAACGAATGGTAGGATTTTTTTTATTACATCCATTTTCTTATTAGTTTTTTTTTATAAATATTTAATCAACAATATTTTTCTCTTGCAGGCTATGGTTCTTGGACACGAGCCAAGCCCGATAGAGCTTTTTGATGAAACACATGTGTGGAGTGATGATCGTCAAAAAAAGGTGTAATAGTTCATAGATAACCGAGCTTATTACTTTGTGGTATGTTGGTTTTCAAATATTTTTTTTCTTAAGTTATTATTTTCTTGAATTTGATGAATTTATTTTTTTTCTTTCAATTATACATATAACAACCAGTTGAAGGAGAGATACAGGGACGATCCTTTGACCCATCCAGATCTCGATACGAATTTGCGGCTAGAGGTAGGATCGTCCAGTGGACGCGATAAAAATCGAGTGTATGAACTTTCTAACACTACAGCCGAGAACTTGCAAATGGCATGTAGTGTTTTGACCGTTGGATGCTCGTAATCGATTCTAAGAACTCAAACTTCAGAGTTTGCAGTGATGTTAGACTAATGAGTACAAGCTCGAACAACCCATCTTAATGAAAAATATGAACGACTCACTGCTAATTATGAAGAACTCTGTTGATTGGTGATGGATATGAGATCACAGATGGGTGGTACATATGCACCCTCTAATTGGCTCCACGGTCCCAGCGATGATCAACCTCCTTCTCTTCCTCCTTCAGTGCCGCCTCTATTTTTTATTTATTATATTTGAGCATACAAATATTTAAATTTGTAATAAATATTTTCTTTTATATTATTTTAATTATTTTCTACTTATCTTCAATGTATTTTTAAAATATATATATTTTTAAAATATTATTAACGGGGATACTGATAAAAAAACTCTGCTAATATATTTCATAGAGAGTTTGAAAAGAATTACTACAAATGTCACTACTACTGTTAACTTACCGATGAAATTACAGATGGCATTCTATCGATGATATGTTATATTTACCAATAGATATACCGACAGGAAAATAAAAACACCGATGACATTATATATATGGTTTTCTTATCACTGGTATGTTAAATTTACCAATGGAGATAACGACGGAATGAAGCAAGTAGATTTTCTTTTTTCACTCACTTTGTCCGTCTATAAATTCATCATGTATTTATTATTGACAGACCATAAGTTACCAGTGAGAGTCTTTTTGATAGACCATTTTCATTCATAAACCTGTCAGTAATATACGTACCACCAGATTGTAAGTGTAAATACCAACAGAAATTTATATCAGTAAAACTATTAAATCCAGTAGTGCAACCGTTCAATGCAAGTATATATTTTTGTATGATAGTCAAATGTGCTCTCCTTTATTGAACTTAATCTAATGGTATATACTTTTTTTTATTATTATAACATGGTGATTAATAATAATGTAATATTTGATCAAGATATTATAGATATGTAGCAACTTGAATATCATTTGTATTTTTTTAATGCAAATATCTTCCAATTAAGTAAGGTAAATTTATTCTAATTAGGTTGGCTTTTTCATAATTTACTGTTATTTTTTAAAAAAAATATTTAGTAGAGAGACACATCTTTTAAAGCTCAATTAAATATCAATCTATAAAACTAGTCTTCATGCATGCATGTGTATATTGTAAGTTCTTAAAAACACTACTATCTACGTTATTTCTCTTTCATATCACGATGTTTTGAACAAACATTTACGGAAAATCTAAATATTTGAAAAAGATTAAGCTTTCACATTTAATACGAGAATGATGGTGTAAGATTGGAAACTTGCAAAATAAGTCTTATTAAAAGCTTCAGGGAATACTATAATGTTTAAATCATAATTAGAATGATATTAGTAAAGAAAAAAAAAGTTATAAAGAAGAGGTGTTTAAGAATGTTATAGTGATTGTGTTTTTAAAGTGTTTTTTACTCGGAAATGCATCAAAATAATATTTTTTTAAAAAAATTGTTTTTTACATTAGCACATCAAAACGATCAAAAAACATAAAAAAATAATTTTAAACAAAAAAAATCATTTTAAAAAAAAATATTTAGAACACAATTCAAAACAACCCCTTGTACGAAGATCCATACACATTATTATTCCCTTTAATTATATTATACTCTAAAACGTGTGGGAGTTTCACTGTGCTTTTGTCACTATATAAAATTTTGTTTTTTTTTTCAATTTGATCCTCAAAAAAATTTTTGGGCGATTTAGTCCTATTTAAGGAGTAATTGATTTCAAATTCTTATGAAAGGATGAGATAGGAAGAGGGGAGACCGAAATGAAAAAAACGGCAAACATGGGTAGTGTACCATAAGTTTTGAAAAAAATACACTTTGGTCCTCCAACTTAAACAATCACTCAAATTATACAATTTTGGTTCCTCAAAATTGTTTCAATTTTATTTTGGTACAGAGGTTTATTTTTGTTATTTTTTGATCCCTTGTTAAGAGGAGAAAGAGAGGGGTCGCCGGATTCCGGCGATAGAAAGAGAAATTTGTCGTTTGCATCGATTTAGACCACTAAAATGGAAGATTTTTGTGTCAAATTATTCCATTTGATTAGGGGAGTTCATATTAGGTGTTTTTGTACCTTGAAAGTTCATGAAAAAAGAGATATGAGCTCGGGTTGATTTTTGGTTTTAGGTTGAGTTTTGTTTTTTAGGCGGTTTTCGAGTTTTTTTGAGGTCATGGATAGATTTGTTGTGATTTCTAAAGTTTTTAATAGGTATTTTAGGTCAAAACGGGTTGAAAGACAAGTTTTTAGGTCAAAAAAACATAGACCCTGATTTTTCAGCAACCACAGTGGCCGAAATATAGGCAAACAGGCAACGCGACACAGATTAAAAAAAAGGTGAACAACGCGGGCCCACGTATGGGCCCTGGTTAAATGGGCCAGGCTGACCTGGCTTCCAGGGCCTAGCAGCGCCTGGCCCTTTTTTTCCCCTATTTTTTTTTTATTTCAATTGATGCTTTTTTAAATAAAAAAACATAATTATATTTACATTAGCACTCCTCTCTTTTATTTTGTTTAGAGAACCTCTTTTAAATAATATTGATTTTTTGGTTATACGTTTAATTTTTGGAGAGGTTTTTATGATTCATCTATGGTTTTTTTTTTATATTTTGTATAGATAAATTATGTTTTTGAAAATAACAGATATTTATTTTCAAATAATATTTTCAATATGTGTAGCCTTACATGTTATTTCTTTTTTCTTTTTTTTTATTCAATCAATTTAATATGTTTGTCTATTTTTATTATTATTTGATTAATTAACAAGCATGATTAGGTAAATGTTCTATTTTTCAAAATTAAATATCTTGATCTACATCTGTCTATTAATTTTTCAAGTTCTGTTTTTAGGTGTCATTAATGATTTTTTATTTATTTATTAGCATATATAATTCTTAATTTATTTGATTACATGTGTCCATAAACTTTTTAATTTATTAAATTTTTTAAACTATAAAAATATATTAAAAAAACCTACATATATAATATTTTATAAAAAATAAAATTATTTAACCTATGATGAAACGAGTCACATTGCAAGTATTAAACTAACAAGGGTGAGATTTTGTGTTCCATTTCGTAGAAAAATTCCAACTTCTTTCCGGGGAAAGATTGAAAACGATTTGGCCATTTGATAGAAACTATCAATTCGGTGGTCAATCTATATATATATATATATATATATATATATTTTTGTAAGATGTACAGATCTCAATTCGAATATCTAGAAAGAAATATCTTCTTGAGTTCTTGTGCTGGAAGTATAATGGAAGGCTGATTCATGCCTATCAAGGCTATGTTGGGTAGGCTAATAGTTGAGGGCTTTGGGCTTAATAGGTTGTAGGGAAAGATCCGACTAAGTAAAATCAGGAAAGGGCCCAAAAATTACTTTGTTTCGAGTGGGGAAAAGAACAAAAAAGAAAAAAAAACATTCAAATGCGGTGAGCGTGGATCGAACACGCGACCTTCAGATCTTCAGTCTGACGCTCTCCCAACTGAGCTATCCCCGCTTTTGCTTCTGGGTTCTCTTACTGTTATATATAATATATTCATTAGAGCATGAATATAATTTGAAAATTCTCTTATGTGGTCCATACGATCATAAATTATTTTGCTGTCAGTTTTCATGTTGATTTAAATGATATTACTTAGGAAAAAAAAAAGATGAGGGGGATAAAATTAACTGATACAGCCCAAGTAGAGATTTCAGTTTCTTTCTTCTTTTTTTTTTTTGAAAAGATGACGAGCTTGAATTGTTTTTTTATTATTAATATGGATGTTCGGGCCAACGTACACCTCGACTAATACTACGGGTTCTGAAATTAACGACCATGTATTTTTTTAGTAGCCATCATATTAACAAATTCCTTAATATCAAACTAATCATCTAGACAATTGAATCTTAAATATTAATAATATGGAGATCTCTCAGATAATATATAAGCTTCAGAAAAAAGGAAAATTGATGAAAAAAATATCATGAGTCCAATGAGGTATCGATAATTTGATGTTGACATGTTGTGGGTGAGAAGGACTCCAGTTGATGCCAAAGTTCTCTTTGAAATTAATTGCTGAGAAAAGCACGACAAATCACCAAGTCACTATGATGCATGCATGAGCGTAGCAAACAGAGGATTTACTGTAACCCGTACGTGTGCAATCAAAGAATTTTGTTTTTGTAGTTTAAATTCAAGTTATATTATTACTAATATATGGTCACTAGAAATTTAATTTTAAAATCTATAAAATTAATTAAAAATATATATAAATTAATTTGAATAGCTATATTAATAAAAAAAAATGATAGAGGATTTACTGTAAAGAGTTGGGAAATTCTAAATTTATAATGAGATTTTTCAAGCTATAATTGCTTTGCTTGGGACTACGGCATTGGGATTTATTAGGAGTGTTAAGATGCATCGTTTTGCGAAGTAGGAGTGAGGTCTCCTTATTTATCATATCATAGATATAGTTTGGAATTTTGTTTCAAAAAATATTTTATAAAACTTTTAATTTATTTATATTTTAAAATTGTTTTAATATATTGATATTAAAAATAATTTTTTTATAAATAAAAAATATATATATTATTTTTCATCTTAGAGATTTTTTTTTTTTGCCAAGAACAAATAATAATTTTATTTTTAGAAATGCATCATTCAAATATATTTTATTTATATTAAATATAAAGAAAAAAATATATAAATAAATTATAATAATCCATTTGAAATACTATAAAACTATAAAATAGTTATAAAACAATAGCTAGTGTTTAAAAGAAGTCAACTAAACATTTTTTTTATAAAATAATAGAGAGAGAGGGTATTAAATTAAATTTAAATAAAGAATTAATAAAAACAAAAGATGTCATGCATTGCTGCTCACCTGGGCCAACTATCCATGAGCTTAGGCGAGCTTGGAACCCAGGCCCACGTATTCTGGCTGATTTTTCTTAAAGGAAAGCTAACACATGCATTCCAGTATATATATTTTCTTTTTTTATATACTAGATGAAAGGTCATTTTTTGTTGCAAATTTGTTATCGTTCGAGATATTTTCTGTTATTTTTTTTTAATTAAAAATGTTATTTTCTGTTATAAATTTGTTATCATTTGCGATATTTTTTAATTAATAAAAAATTAACGTCTGAGTTTTGAAACCCTAAAACATACATTTAATTCTCTCTTTTATCACTTGAAAATACATTAAAATACACTCTAGAAGTCTTAAAAACTCATGTTTGCAGCCACATAACAAATTTTAATCTCTCTAAAAAAAATAATTAAATTGAAAAGAACTTTAATGACCTCAATCTACTTTTTCAACATTATGAGAGGAAAAAATAAATCACTTTCATTGAATTCCTTTGAAAATTTCAATCCATCAACACTAAGATTACTCTTTTTAATGACTAAAATGTCAACAACCATTAATTTTCTCTCTCCTCAGCATGTTTAGTGACATTCTCTCTACTCTTTTAATTTTCAAGGACTGAAATGTAAAAAAAATAAATTTTTTAATTGAAATTTAAAGTGCTAAAATTCCAAGGACCAACAAAAATAAAATTGAAAAGTATAGGAAGTAAATTGAAATTTTCCATGCTAATATTAAAATGGAGTTTGTTTTGTTTTGTTTTTATTAAATTTGAAATATATTATTTTAATTTCTATTTTTAACAACTGATAAATTTTTATTTTATACAATCGGTTTTCAATTCATCATTAAAATATTTAAAAACACTTTATGTGCATGAGAAAATATAAATTAAAGACATCTTAACTTATAAAAGCATGATCATTTAACTTGGAAGGATAAAACAACAATTAAATAAAAAAAAAACATATGCACATTATTCATATGAACAATGCACACCCTATAATTTTTAACAGCCAATAAATTTTTATTTATAAAATTGGTTACTTATCATTAAAATAAAGTTTGAAAAAATACAAATTAAAAGACTAAAACGACAATCATTTAATTTAATTCTCGTCAATAAATTTGTTAGTGTTAATTAAGTTAGTTCATATATCACCTTTTCATTATAAAAAAATTAATATATTACTTTTCGATTATTATTTTTTAATTTAATACTTGTCTCGTTTTTAATGAATCAAGCTATTGGAGTAAATTAATGAAATAAAAAACAGTTGTTTTGAAGTATCCTTTGCTGCTAAAAATTAGATTTTATCAGGCATAAGAAACATTTTGAGACTTTTAGGAACATATTTTTTAAAGGATTAATAAAAATTCTAAATAATAAAATATATTTGATAGATTATTAATTATTAATTATTAAATATTTATTGATGAAACGTTTTTCTTAAACAAATAATCCTAAAAATCTCATCTACAATTTCTTTTCAACTTTATAGCAAGATAAAATTCAATTTAAATTTTTTTTATATTATTAACTATTGACCACTAATATTAATCTTTTAAACTTAATCCAAGATTGACCAATACAAGGATCAAGTCATAAATTGAGTATACTAATCTATTTTTTTAAAATAAAAATAATATCATTTCAAAAAATAACATAATTAAAAAAAATAATGATTTTGATTAAATCGATCGAATTACAATCAACTCAGGTTTTCGAATGGGTTCAAACCATGTCAACTCCCTTTATTTTTTTTAAATTCATCTAAAATAGATTTAACCAAATCTTAAATCCACCTTACTAATTTAAATTTCATAAAGTATTCTAAATATAAAACATATTGATTGTGTACCGTAAGAAAAAAAAAAGTAAAGGTAATAAAAGACATCAATATCTGGATTTTTTTTCCTTTAAAATCACTAGATAATAATAGGGGTGAGAAAAAAATTGAAAAATTAATTAAACCGAGAAAATTAGAAAAAAAATAACTGAAAAAACCAAACCGTGAAAAAAAATCGATTAAACCAATTAAAATTTTAAAAAAACCGACTGGTTCGGTTCGGTTTTGGTTTTATAAGTCTGAAATTGAAAAAACCAAACCGAACCAAACCCAAACCCAAACCAGAAAAAAATGAAAAAAAAACCGAGCCAAACCGAAAAAACCGAGCTAAACTGAAAAACCGAGCCAAACCGGTTTGAACTGGTTTTTGTCTTAAAAAACCTAACCGAACCGAAACTAGTCGGTTTGAATTAGTTTCTGTTTTTTTTTTAAATTAGTTTAGTTATTTTTTTTAATAAAACTAAACCGAACAAAAAATAATCATCCCTGAATAATAACAACAACAAAAACATTAAGCCAATTGTATTTGTAGGGGGGGAAAAGCAGATATAGAAAAATGAAAAAGAAGATTAAACCGATTGTGACTCAAGATAACAGAATAAGCCCAACTCTTAGATGAAATCCGAACGGAGGCCCATATTACTTCAATACCGGCCCAGAAAAGTCATCTTAAGAAAACCCTAAATATTCACTATATAAATTCCTTCCTCTGCCGTCATCCTAAACTTTCCTCCCCAGTGATAGGGTTTTGGCAGCCGAAGAAGAAGAAATGGTACTCTTCTTCCCTTCCATGTAACAACAATTGCTTTGTTGATTGATGGTGTGTTACCGACATGTTTGTTTGTTTGTTTTGTAGGGGAAAGGAACAGGGAGTTTTGGTAAGAGAAGAAACAAGACTCACACCCTCTGTGTGCGATGCGGCCGCCGCAGCTTTCATCTCCAGAAAAGCCGTTGCAGTGCTTGTGCTTTTCCTGCTGCCCGTGTCAGAAAATGTAAGTTGCACCCTTTCTAATGGATCGAGAGTTGCTTCATAGACGTTCTTACTTTTTATTACTTAAAGCAAGATTTGTGGTTTCTTCATTGCTTCTTAATTTATTTTGTTATTTTCTTGTTGCTTTACTTGAATCTTTTTAATATTTTTGGGATTTGTATTTTGGTTGACTTTAACCAGCTTAAGACCTTTTTTATTCAATCTGAGGTTAAGAATGAGAATTGTAGCTCTGTTTCCATGCCAGGAAATCATTTGTTATTTTGCTCCCAGGGTATATTTTTGTGTGAATTTGTTTTTGCATGTTGTGTTTGTAAAATTTTTGACGAAATCATTTGGTACCTGTTTCTTAGATAACTGGAGTGAGAAGGCTATTCGCAGAAAGACCACTGGAACTGGCCGAATGAAGTACCTCCGTCACCTGCCACGCAGGTTCAAGACTAACTTTAGAGAAGGTAAAATTAAAACTCAGATTGTTGTTGAAATTTGTTGATTGTTCATGTGATGTGAACGTAAATTTATCTTCTTGTATTGGTTTTGATGTTCTGTTTTTTTTTGGTTTGTTTAGGTACTCAAGCAGCTCCAAGGAACAAGGGAGCTGCTGCAGCTTCATCGTAAGTGTTAGAAGGGCGATGAAAGTGTGTTTTATTTCAATGTTTTTGAATTTGCAAACAAGAAGTTTTGAATTGTTGTTACTTGTTAGACACTGGGAATTGTTCAACAATGGAGAGTTACAAATGTTTATCCTTCCGTTATGGTAATGAATGGTGATCACCTTTTATCGTGTGTGCTGCTAATATCCAACTTTCTTACGCTTCGTGCCATCCAATAAAAATGGTTGCAATTAGGTTGTTCCTTGAACATGCATTTACATGGGGATTGGGGGTGGTGGGTGTTTCTAAGATGATGCACGGTGATTGTCACAGTGCAGGCTTCTTAAGCATCATGGTATCTTAGCTTAACGGGTCTTTGATTGAGATGTATGGTAATATAGCAGAGCTAGAACTAGCTGGCCTTATTTTTACGTTCTGATATTGATAAATTTTATTGTTATGGAATGCGTGATGGTTAAAGATTATGCATTTGTTGAGCGATGCTCTATTCAAGGTCAGGCATCAGTCCGCTTTCAGTTTATCATCTGTTGAGCAATGGAAGCCTGACTGCGTCTGTTGTGGTCAGGAATTTGGAGTCACTTCTATGTGTGCATTGTCTCACAGCTCCGCTTCCATTGCATGATTTCTGTTTTATATTGGAGGCCCGTTAAGCAGAGACTGGCCATGTTCAGAAAACAAGAGAAAAAAAAACAGTTTTCGGTGAATCTGATAGATCTTCGCCTGCTCTCTGATTTATCCCTGCCATAAGGTGGTGGTGTTATTGATTTAAGTTGGATAGCGTTTATAATCAATCGACTGGCAACTTTTGTTGTAACAATCCGTTTGGCTATATGAACATGGGAAATCAATTCTGCATCCATAGGTTTTGTTTGAAAATTTATTAAAATAATATTTTTTATTTTTTTAAAATTTATTTCTAATATTAACACATTAATAAAAAAAAATTAAAAAAAATTGTAGAAAATTTCATGAAAAGTCAGAAGACGCAGATCCTGTTTATCTTATCCGTTTCTGACTTAAATAATGATTTGTCAATATTTTTGCAAGAACCCTCCAATCCGCCATAGAAACCCAAAGAAATTTCGATACATCATAGTATCGTTTCTATTCAGTTCATTCTACAAGCCAAATTTGATGCTTTTCAAGCATTTCAGCTACAGTGTTAAGCTTGTGGAAAGTTTTTTTTTTTTTGAAAAATAGTTTTTTAAAAAAATAAATTCATGAGAAGTAAATTATTTTTTTGATATTTAGTAATATTATAAAAAATCAGTTAGAAAACACTTTCTAGTATTTGGTTATATAATTGAAATTAAAAATAACTTATTAATATGTTTTTTTAAGTTTATTAAAATAATAAAAAATAAATTTTAAATTCTGTTTATTTACTGGAAAATATTTTTTTTAAAAAAAATAATTTTTTTAGAAAATACATTTCTAAAAATGAATTATTTTCTGATGTTTGGTAGTGCCATGAAAAATAAGTTGGAAAACATTTTCCAGTGTCCGGTTATGTTATGAAAAATAACCCGGAAAATAGCTTATTAATATATTTTTTTCAAGTTTATTAAAATAATAAAGAAAAAATTTTACAAATTGAAAAGTTATATGAGAATGAAATTGAAAAAAAATATAATTTCATAAATTATCTTAAATAAAATAAATAATAATCAAAATAATGGAGATCAAATCTAACAAATAAAAAAATTAAAAGATGATAAAATTAAATAATAATAATTACAATTTCATAAATTATTTCAAATAAAATAAGTAACAATGAAAAGAATGATGACCAAATTTAATAGATAAAAAATTTCAATTAAAAAAATAATAAGAGAAAAGCAAATAACAATTATAAAAATAAGGATCAAAGTTAATATAAAAATTAAATTTTAAGAGATAAAATTGAAAAAAAAAATCAAACAAAATATATATCAATCAAAAGTTTGAGAATTAAATTTGATATAATCAGCAAATAATATAATATTTCTAAATTTTTTACAACTTTTAAAAAATGTTTTTCACCTAAAATATAAGAAAAATATTTTCCTGAAAATCAAGCCAAATTTTCCGGGCAAACAAACACCCCTTTAATTAATTAATCAACTTAAGCATCAAAACTCATTGAGTCCTTCAGTTAAACCAGTAGCAGAGTAAATCTGAGGCATTATAATCAAGTAATAGGTTCTCTACTTTCGTAGCAAGCAGAACTTGGAACCACTCCAGCACAGCCCTCGTATCAATGTAGCAAGGATACGATATATATTGTAAGGTGACACCGTTCAGCATTCCATGTAAACAACCACTCAATTTTCCATGTATTTGCCTGTCCGGCTCTTCCCATCTATATGTTCTTTCACTCTTTGTTTGAATTGGTTAGCAAAGTGGAACTTGCCGGAGCATGATCGTCCAATTTAGCACAGTGGAACTGTTAGTGACAACAGCCAACTCAAGTCGGTTAGGGTCTCCGTCCCACCTATGGGGTATCAAATGCATGGAATTCAACAAAATGTATAAAACTTGTAATCCATTCGACATATTCGGAATTTAGCTGCAAATCCTGCCAGGATCAGCAATGGCAATGTTACTAGAATGGTCTGTCTATGATGTGAATGGAAACTCACCAGGGGACAAGGGAAAAGCTTTTGATTCTGCATTCTTTTATCTCAGTGTTTGAGCCAGTAGTTTCGCAACTGAGCCATGTGCAGTAGCATCTCATCACGACCTTGATTGGTAACACCACTGGTCATGATCCAAGGAGGTGCTGTCTCAAAGAAGTCACGTATCAGCTCCTGAAATTCATTCACATTTTCTTCCGGCCTTTTCCCTCCATTTTTTTTCTTCTTCCTCTTGTCGCATTTGGTGAAAATTAATGTCATGGGAACCTGAAAGGCAAGAAATTAACTTTTAGACATCCTCCCCTTCCTCCAACCATGACTTGGATATAGATAGCAAGTGCTCTCTCCAATGGAGAGACTTCTGATCTACAAATAACTTTTAGCAAGTTTCTGATCTCCAATGGACATTTATATAAGACTCGAAACCCCAAGGTCTATTTATATCAACACGGGGGGAAAATGCAATTGAAGCCACTGGAAAGTGTTTGCTCATGCAAAGTAAGTCTGGAACATCCTAACCAAAAACAGCTAGGGAAAGGGGGGGAAATTGCACATGCATCGTCAGCAAAAAAATTCTCAAGAAGCTAACAGCGGCAGGTCATCAATTGATATATTCCCTTTATCTCATCTAACAAGAAAGAAGATTTCACCTGATTCTGACCCAGCCAACTGGCATATTCAAGATCAATTTTCTTCGCAGGAATACTAGCATCAATAAGAAGGAATACTGAGACCAAGGTTGAGCGATTGAGAAAATAGTCTTTGGTAAACTTATTCCAATCTGTTCGAAGTTCCTGCGGCGCAGATGCATACCTGTTCAGAGCAGAAACAAATGCAAAACAGTGCAAATTTAATAAAATGGACAAACTAGATAAATCAACAACAGAAGATCAAATTCATTTAAACAGAAAGAAGTGGATAAAATTAGTTATGATGCTTGAGAAAGTGAAATAGGCACTTCTAAGCACCAATCAGCAAATAGTTAAGTTTATTATCAACTAAACTCAGTTTACTCCCCAGAAAATAGATTCCGAACCTGAAAACAGCATTCGATATTGCACCTATACAAAATTCGTACGTGATTAAAACGAACCAAAGCATTGAAACCATACCCATATCCAGGCAAATCCACCAAGTACCAGCTATCATTGACCTTAAAATGATTGATGCACTGCGTCTTCCCTTCACCAAGAACAAAAACCATAACAAAAAACACAAATAATATTCAGTTCTAAGCTACAAAGTCTCTTCCTTTTGAGTACCCCAAATTCAACACAAGTCACTTCACTAGTCAAAACACAAATGCTACAAAAAAAAAACCATAATTTCTTGCTGCAATATCCATCACATAACACAAAAACAGACATGAATCCAAAAAAAAACACGACATTATTATCAACTAACCAGGTTTTTTTGAGGTAAGCGCAAGTTTCTTTCTTCTTACAATAGAATTAAGTAGAGAAGATTTGCCAACATTAGACCTTCCAACAAGAGCAAACTCAGGCAAACCATCAGAAGGACAATCTTCAGTTCTAACACTACTTTTAATAAACTCAGCTTGAACAATCTGTGCATCCCTTGCATACTTACTCAACACAATATTAGACCCTTTTAAAACCCTAGCACTTAAACCACTACTATTCTCATTGACTGAAACCTCAGTGTCTGGTGGGATAAAGAGTTTGTCAAGTGAAAATTGGGTTTGGGTTTGTTCTTGGAGTGCTAACAAATTATGGGCTTCTGTGAAGGGAATGGGTTCTGTTGTGGTGACTGTGGATTTGAGCCTGGAAAGGGTTGAGAGTTTAAGTTTGGTTATGAGAGGAAGGTTGATATGGGTGTATGGAGATGGAAGGGGGTGAGTGAATATAGAGAAGTGAAGTTTTGGAAGCCGAGAAAGAGCCATTTCTCTGGGTTGCCTTGGAGTTTTTAAAAGGGTGGAAGCATTAGCTGCTATGTCTAATGTGGTTTTGACGAAGGAGGGTGCCGCCGGAAAGGAAATCTGACTACTGACTAGGGAAGAGAAGATGTGCGGATAGATTAGCTAGGCTTACCCAATAATTCTACCCGTTTATTTGTTGAAATTTTTTTTAAAAAAAATTAAATTTTAAAAAAATAATTATTTCTTATGTTTATAATGTAATGAAAAATAAGTTGAAAAATACTTTTTAGTGTTGGTTATATTAAGAAAAATAAGCTGAAAAATAACTTATTAATGTTTTATTTTTCTCAAGTTTATTGAAATAATGAGAAAAAAATCTTACAAATTAAAATGTTGAATGAGAATGAAATTGAAATTGAAATTGAAAAAAAATATAATTTCATAAATTATCTCAAATAAAATAAATAATAATCAAAATAATAGAGATTAAATCTAAAAAATAAAAAAATAAAAGATGAAGAAATTAAAATAATAATAATTAACATTTTATAAATTATTTCAAATAAAATAAGTATCAATAAAAAAAAATAAAGATCAAATTTGATAAATAAAAAATCTCAATAAAAAAATGATAAGAAAAAAGCAAATAACAATTATAAAAATGATGACTAAAGTTAATATAAAAATTAAATTTTAAGAGATGAAATTGAAAAATAAATATTAAAAACAAAATATATATAGCAATCAAAAGTTTGAGGACCAAATTTGATATAATAAGCAAATAATATAACATTTCTAAATTTTTCACAACTTCTGGAAAGTGTTTTCCGTCCAAATTTTCCATGAAACCACTTTCCTGGAAACCAAGCCAAATTTTTCTTTGACTGGAAGTGTTTTCCATTGACCAACTTTTCTAATGGCAAACAAACATAGAAAAGTTTGGAAAATAGTTTCCCGGAAATCACTTTCTGGAAAACAAACATAGCCTTAGATTATTTGAATTTACCTGAATATTTTGACCGATTAAATTAAAAATTAATTTCATATCTTAAATTGAAATTAATGTAATTTATTAGATTTACTTGATTAATTTATTTTATTTTTTTATATTTTTACAAATTATATTTTCATTATATAATTTATATATTCAATAACAGTTTATATCCTAATAATATATTTTGTTTAAATTTTTGGTTTAATCCAGAATTTTAAATGTAATTTATAAAAATATAAAAGAAAAGTAAAATTTATATCTAACTACATGATGGATTTTTTAATTATTCCTTTATTTATTTATATAAACTAGATTTGATTAGTTTAATATTTGATAATAAAAATTTATAGATAATTATTTTTATAAGACTTCCATCTTAATATATATATATATATATATATATATAATTAAAAAAATCTATTTTTTTAGTTATACTTTAAATTTTACTCATAATATGTGCAACCTTATATAATATCTATTTTTATTCAATTGTTTTTTTAAGTGTGTATTTATTTTTATTATCATTTGATTAAATAGAAATTTGATTCTAATAAACAGGTTTATTAAATATAATTGGGTCAATGACTAGTGTTACAAATTTAAATATGTTGATAAACATTTATCTCTTAATTTTTTTTAGTTTAGGCATTTATAAGATTTTTTTAATTGACAATTAGAAATTTTTTTATGTCAAAAGACGTGATGGAAAAGCTTGCAGATTGTTTTTATGTGGCAAACAAATTATCCAACATGGGAAGAAGCATGAGTTAGATAGCTAGTATATTTAATAAAATTAATTAAAAATTATATGTGTTAATAAATTAAAAGAAAAGGCTATCAACACTTACCAAAAACTAAATCATAATATTGAGAGATAAATATGAATTAAGATATTAGATCTCGCGTCGCGAAGAGCTTTTAATTTATTTATTTATTTTTATATATGATAATTCTATGATCTCTAATAAAATATCATTTATTAACAAATTATGAGAGAAAAACATGATTTTAAGCTAGATTAAGAGACTAAAAAAGGGTTAAGAGGATCTAAAATAGAAATCTAAAGATTTTCCTTGAGTTTAGAACTTAAAAGTGAGAATTTTAGGAGTTAAAGGGAGAAAAAAGAGGAGGTGAAGAAAGCTTGATATCCTTTGTAATTTCTCTTTGAATCACTTTCATCATGATTGGTTTTGGTTTTAGCACAAATTGAAGCTTAGCTAGTAATGTGTACAATATGAAATATTGAGTTTTATGAGTTAGATTACTTGAAGTAGTGTTTTGTTTTTAGAATTATGTTCTTAGATATGAAAAACAAATGGGTAATATGAGAATTGTGGAATCCTTGAATAAAATCATGTTTCCCCCCTTTGAAATGGGATTTTGGCCTAGACTTAGAAATAGAAAAAAATTGAATTGGTAAATTGTTATGGATTTTGGGTTAAATTGTGGAAATGGATGAGTAAGAAATTGATTTTTTAATGAAAAACTTAACTAATATTTGATATGCTGCACAAATTGGTTAATCGTTAAGGATTACTAAATGATCTAGTCGATCGATTGATAAGAGTAACAGTGAAATATGTAGAATTATTAAACTAAAAATAATAAACTTTCGATTAGAATTAAACGGATGACATTAAAGAGTAATTTAAATTATGAATTTTATAATTTAATTCCTTAATTCATTTATATTGCATGTTATAATAATTTTCAAGTGCATCTCAATCTCGTGTGGAGCATTAGATTTGTTTAGTATTTCTTTCTTCTTCTTCTTTATGTTTTAATGATGTAATTATAAATTAGTTAAATTCTCCTTTCGTATTATTAAGTTGTCACTAATACTTGTAATGTAAAGTAAACTAGATTTAAGTTACTTAAATTTTACCTTTGGAATTCTATATGTTAAGTTTGAATTTGATATGATATTTTTGTATCCCTTAGGTTAAAAGAAAAATATTTGTAATTAACTTATTTTAATATGTAGAATTTAATTACACTTTTTATTTTGGTGAAGTACTTTAATGTGAAAAAATATTGGGTCATTAAAGAGAATGTAAATTA
Source organism: Populus simonii (assembly GCA_007827005.2). Lineage (NCBI taxonomy): Eukaryota > Viridiplantae > Streptophyta > Magnoliopsida > Malpighiales > Salicaceae > Populus > Populus simonii. The sequence goes on from CM017481.2 coordinate 3,141,259, forward strand.
TGTTGTTATTTTATAAAAGTTCATGAAGGTTGAACCATGACTTTAGATTGATTACATGGATTTGTAGTGATGTAGATAACTTTGTATGTTTAAAAACAGGATAAACTCTATAGATTTTACGGTGGTGATCGATGGTATATATATAAATCCTAGTTTTTCTATGTATCTTGATGATGAAAACATTTAAATATGTCTTAAAGTAAGGGATGCTATATTTTTTTGTCTTTTCAAATTTTTTTTGCATAGTTAAATGACCTATGTACCCTTAAAACAAATAAAGGTTATCTTCAAATGACATTTTCATCTTTTTATTATGGTTTTTTTTTTGTAATATTGGATTTCACTTAAGGGTTGTTTAGTAATTTAAAAAATATAAAAATCAATAACAATAATAAAAAGTTGCATGTGGACACCCCTATGCCTTTTTTATAGGGTTTACAAAGTTGTCTAGTGACCAGTCATCATCTCTTGCAGCGATTTTAATTGTTTCAGCGACCCCTCCATTTTGTTGCGATGTGTGTGGTCAACATGCCTCGGGTTTTATACCGATAACCTTTTTCTTTCTTTCTTTGTTCTCTCTCTTCATTTTGAATTTTGCGCCTGATATTTCAAAATTACAAGGCAGACCTTAAATTGTTTTCTCTTTTATATTTGGTACATACTATTTTGATTCCTATTTGTTTTAGATGAATTGATTTATTAAATTGGATTTTTTTTTCAATTTCATCTTTCTTTAATTTTTTCATGTGTCAGATTTGGTTTTCATTTTTTATTGCTATTTCTTTTTATTTGAGATAGTTTTTAAAATTGATTTTGTTAGCGATTTCATCCACCTACATTTTTTCCTTTCAGATTTGATCGTTATTTTTTTAATTGTTTTTTTTTTACTTTGGCAAGTTTTTAAATTTGATATTTTTCCCCGGTTTCATCATTTAACATTAAATTGATTGGGAATTGAGTTTTATAGTTAAGTCTGAATTTAGAATTTAACAAATTATAAATTTTGAAGATTAATTCAAGTTTAAGATCACTTGAGTTTACGTGTTTTGTTTTCTTTTTTCAAGTGTATACTTTTTTAATTTTATTATTTAACATTCATTTAATTTATTTAATTTTAGATTGATTTCATTGTGTCATAAAAAACAACCCATATATAGCGCAAGTAAGCAATCTAGTTGCATATAATGGTCGTTATTTGAAACTAAGCTTGAAATCCAATAGCGCAAAACTTTCTCCTTTAAAAATTCACGAGATGACATGCCCGCGCGCTGCCGCGGGCTTATAAAATAAATGCACTTAATAGTGTTATAATTGTGAACCAGCGCTAGATAAGTAATAGAAATTAAAGGTATGATGGAGTAAATATTTCATGACGAAAAAAAAAGTTGTGTTGGTGATCCAAAACTTAGAGACTGAACAAAATGATTTATAGCAATTTACAGTGTTTTATGAGGAAAGATACAGTGCTTTCGCCACATGATTTAGCTTTTCAGTTAATAAAAAGAAAAAAAAATTACAAAGCTAAATTCTCTACTAACTTAATATTAAAAAAAAACCAACAAAGATAATTTTGGAAGGAAAAAAACCCATGAGAAAAAATGTTGTAGCAATTGACAATGTTTTGTGAGGAAAACTATAACGCTTTTCCCAATAAAATAAAATAAAAAACCATTTAGAGAAATATTGTAGCAATCCACAGTGTTTTGTGAGAAAAACTACAACACTTTCCTCGTATGATTTAATTATATTGTAATTATAATTCTTAACCAACTCAATATTAAAAAAAAAATCGACAAAGATGATTTTGGAAAAAATCATAAAAAAATCACATGGGAAAACACTGCAACAATTCACAGTGTTTTAAAGAAAAAAAATTACAAAGCTAAATTCTTAATTAGCTCAATATTAAAAAACAAATCGACAGAGACAATTTTAGAAAAAAATAACAAAACAAACACCAAAAAAAGGAAAAAAAATCATGTTGGAAACACTGTAGCAATTCATAGTGTTTTGTGATGAAAGCTACAGTGCTTCCTCACATGATTTAGCCTTATTTGTAATGACTTGTAATTGTAATTCACAAACAACTCAATATTAAAAAAATAAAATTGAAAAGGATAATTTGAAAAAAATTATAAAAAAAAACCATGTGGGAAAAAACAATGTAGCAATAAACAGTAATTTTCAAAAAAAAGTTATAGTGTTTTCCTCACATATTGTAACTGTAATTTTTAACCAGCTCAATATTAAAAAATAAAATAAAATAAAGATAATTTTGGAGAAAAAAAACCATGCGGAGAAACACTGTAGCAATTAACAATGTTTTAAAGAAAAAAATTACAAAACCAAATTCTCAATCAGCTCAATATTAAAAAAAAATCGAAAAATATAATTTTGAAAAATAAAGAAATAAAATAGAAAAACTAAGTGGAAAAACATCACAGCAATCCACAGTATTTCAAAGAAAAAAATTACAAAGCAAAAATTTTAACCAGATTAATATTTAAAAGGTAAAATCAACAAAAATAATTTTGAAAAAAAATAAATGAAAAAATAAGAAAGTTGAAAAAAAAATAATTTTTTTAAAAAAGAGAAAAAATAAAAAAATAAAAAAAACAGGGAGAAGAATTATTGGGCATTACTGTTGTAATCCACAGTATTTTATGAGTGGAGAAAAATCCTCCTTATAATGTTACTTTTGACAGCACTGCTGGTTCGCGGGTCATACCAAATTGGTTCTGCTCTCTTTGAAAATTTTTAGTGGGCATCACATGCTTACCTGCATTTCTTCCTCAACCTCAAGACATGCTTACAATGCTTTCAGCTACCTGGCTCTGTGACGTAGCGGAAGGCTAACGAAAAAAGGTCACCGCCTCTTTTCTGAATGGTTTACTCGAATCCACGAGTAAGAATAACTCCCTGAATCCACGAGTATCAAAGTAACGTTTCTGAAAGAAAATTCTTATTCAAAATCAGAAGTATCCTCATGAGTGGATGACTGCTTGTATTTATAAGCTGCGAACCCTAATCCTCCTCAAATAATTACTCACGGAAGTAAATAGGAAAATAAGGGGTAATAGGAAAATCCCCACAAAAGAAATAAATCACGTCCTAAACTAAAACAGAAATAATGGAGGCACACAAGGCCCCAAATAAGAATCTACGTTAAAAATAGGAAAGTGCAGCTGGCAATTGTTTCATGGTAGTAATTCCTTTCAGGACTTGTATTCTTCGGTTGCAGCAAACCGTAATTCAGTTCATGGCAATCTCTTCTGTTGCAGCAAGCTGTCCTGTAACAGCTCTGGAAGATGGAAGTTTTGAAGCTCTTGTCGATCCATGACTGGGCACAAATTATAATTTAACAGTGAGATGGCTAGCATGGTTGCTTGTGCTGCTGCTTGTGTGCACCCTTCATCCTGGATCCGACCAAGAATGAGCCAGGCTACTCTTCTTGACTTTCCTTTGCTTTATCATGTCCAATATATTATAATTACACCTCCAGCCAACTAATAACGTGGTTTTGAGCATAAAATGCCTTCCTCAAGATTGAAGAAACTATACGAAAACCAAACAAAGAAAACTTATCGCCGATGGCTTGTCATTATGTAATCATTATTTGGTTGTTATATGGAACTAAATGTAGCTGTGATTCTGTTTGATGGGCACTGAAAGAAGAAGCGAACATACCATGATGCTTCCAAAATGTTACGAATTTGTTTTGAATCAAACAGATAGTTCGTGCTTTGGAAGGCAGAAAGTCTGCAGATGATCTCAAAGCAGGAATATTCAGGCCTCCACAGCATAATGCATGGTTCTTCAAGAAGTTCAAGTTCCAGTACCTACCACTACGAGGAACATGAGGATTTTCAACATGGCAAGGGGCAGTAGGCAGGATGGCATCAGTTGTTACACTGGAACCACCAACGAGCATGAACCCAACCAGCTCAAGTAATAATGTTAGAGCTAAATTATTAGGTTTTAATGACTGATGTAATGTCCATTTTTTTGTTGATTCTTAAGTATCAAATTTGAGCGTCCTTTTTAGAGGACAGTCATGCTGGTTCCATTGCTAAACATACAGCTTAGTAATGCCATGTATATATTGATTACTGTTATACATGTCCTTCACGAGCCTGGGCATGAACTACTGGGAGAACAAGGTTGTGGTTCATGTAATGTGCAGCACTACTCTTGACAGAGACATCAAGCATGCGTGCAACTGGCATTTCGCTAATGAGCTGGGAAACAGCATTGCTTTTTTTGTCAAATTACATTAAAACAAAAGAAAATGAAGAAGATCAAAATTGGCTATCAGCCCATGCAGCAGATTGTAAGAAGCTTTGGTCTACAACCTCTGTGCTGCTTCAGCTTTCACTCGTTGCATAAAAGAATTAGCAGGCCGCCCTAAAACTAGTTGCACATATATCTGCTAATTCATATGCATGTGCTTGCACAATATGTTTGGTGGTACATGGAAGGTGTTATACATTGCAATTTGCATAATGCTCTACAAAACAGTGTCCTGTTGCATTGCACATTCAATTGGTTTTGGCATAAACACTAATCAAACACCACAACTACAGTTAGAAGTAACAGAATAAGAAGAAAAATGGAATGTGGGATATAATTTAGAGTGCCTCAAAAACACTTTCGAGCAATGCTTCATTTGGTACCTGGCATTTTCTTTGAAAGTTCAGACTCCGGAAACATGTTGGGATCAGAAATGAAAACCCATTTCACCAAAAATATTAAACTGGATAGTCATGTTTTCCATAAGTTGCAAACGTTAATTTACTGAAGATTCCAGCACCGGGAAAGCCTCCAGCAATGAAAATTGAACCTATCAACTTCAGTTTCTAAAGATATCATACGAGACCTAGTAAAATCTCAAAACCACTAACCAAAAAAGACTTCATGACATCTTTATTTTTTTTTTTTTAAAGAAAACAATCAATACAAAGTTCCTTGTTTTTGAAGCAAGGCAAAAGAGTAATCCTATGACTTTTCTAAATTGCTCCCATAAAAAATAGAAGTTGCCAATTCAGCCTTCTTTGATTTTGTTTTTTTTCCAGTTTTTAACCTTATTCTCTTACCTGTGTATGCACTATGATTACCGTGGCCTGGAATGAAACATTAAGTTGAGACAGGAAATCATCCACCTGTATCTTTTTTCTCCTTGCCAGACAGAAGAGATATTAACCATTGCTTCCAAGGAGCATCCTCTTGCTGCTCAAGCCACGATAGAAAACAGCTATCCAACAAGCAGAAGAAGTTGACATACAAAAGTTGATACCTCACTGGTACAAATCGGAAATTTCCAACTTGAACAATTGGCCATATACCTCCTTCCAAAATAAGAGCCGGTACAAAGTCCCTCTTCAAATCTTCCTTGATTTGAGGAACACTCTTTCCAGATGCAAAACCCATGTACGAGAAAAATACAAGCAGATCCAGTGGTCCAAAGATAATCCCATCAAGTGCTACTTTAGCACCAACAAACCGCAAGGAATTTGGACGCAGTAAAAGTCGTGACCTTATAAATCGGTCTAAACTTTCATACCTGCAACAGTTTAACAAGAAACAAATGAAATATGACTTGCACACCTCTGCATAAGAGTACCACATGCAATTCCATCAATTTAAAATCATTAATCATTTGATCCTGGTAGTGGAGTGCTAACTCCAGGATCCATGATTTTCAAAATAAGTTTTTCAAAAAATATTTTCCTTTCAATTTCAAAAATAAAATGTATAGATGAAAATGACAGAAAACACTCACCAGAAGTGGCCAACAGGTCCAACAAATGCAAAACCAAACAAGCTCGTGGTTGTTACTCGTTTCCAATTAATCTTAAATTCTTTCTCCTCTACCTGACATTTGAAATAGAAATCAATTAACAGTGAAGTGGTGGAAATAACTTTTGTGGGCTCCACAAGCTTCTCTTTTCTTATAAATAAAAGTTTAGCATTGCAAACATTTTCCAGCATGGCAAATCACTAGCTTCTATTCACCACGTTCTTTTAATCCCAGAACAATCAAGTTTCCAATTTGTATAAAATCATATGCAATTCAAGGATCAGGTTTATCAAAAGCTGCATATTCAATAATTCAGAAGAGGGCAAAATCATGCAATCAACATACAATAGGATGATACAACACAAGACCCCAATAACAGAAATAAGCAGAAATTTGGAGTGTTAGGATTAAACCATGTGGTGGAGCCACCTCCAACAGCCAGATGAATGGAGATTGAAATACCCAGATTTCAGTTCAAAGACACGCAGTTTGAGACATTATTAAGCAATTTTTGTCCTTCAGTAAACACTTCATCAAACACAAAAGAACTGTCAAGATCATATTAAATAATTTGATCCCCCTGAATGCCAAATTGCTACTAATTTCATTGATGGTAAACATCACGATGTCACCACCCAAGGACCATTAAAGGGTGCGGGTGCAGCTATAAGGGGTGGCTATTCTGTCAATGACCATGAGTGAATCAAAGATGATGAACAAAGACTGAAGATTCCAGCCAGCACAATGACCATGTTTATGGGGGAAGAGAAAGGACAGTGTACTCTTTGCAAGGAACCTATTTATGAAGAACATGTTGGGGTTCTACAGTTTTACACAACAAGCACACCATGGTGAGACAATTTAAGAAAACATTTACAAAGAGCATGAAGACAATGAAATTGTTAAGCTATCAATTTCTAATAACAAGAACAATAACTTGTTACATGGGATTCTAAGGAGTAACCAGATGATATAGTCGAGATCCACTTGTATTAAGTTTAAATGAGTATGAAGATGATGAAGAGCAAGAGTAATATCTCCTCTGAGCACTTGCGAGTTGTTCACCATGGGACACCATCAAAGAAACTAGTCAGTAGTGTTGGCTAATCTACTGAGAAGGTCTGAGAATCAAATCCAACATACATGTCGATGTCCTTGTAGAATATATAACCTTACAAAATAAAGGATGAGATGCTATCTAGTTGAGACAAGGAGTTGTAAAAGGCTGTTCCTCTGTAGCTTAAATAGAAGTACTACAAGTATGTCCATATACAGGATTTGAACATCCTCCATCCAGCGAAATGCTCATCACAGTTCAAGAGCATATATCATAATCTAAACTCGGATAGAGATGATAATGATTATGATGATAGTATATCCTTCATCATTACTCGAAACAAACTAGATGATGCTGATTCTGTGCTTTCTCAAACATTCGAAAACAGTCGTTCCCCAGCATAACTCTTTAGCACATGAATAATAAAATAAGGTGGCTTAATCTTCAATAAAAATGAATCTATCATGTTCTAGATTGTAATGGTAAACATGAAAGAAAAGTTCAATCATGGACATCAACAGAAAATATATTGGAAACCATTTTCCCCTTGGAATCACAAGAAGAACTGGTTGATTTCAGCCCAAGATGGGTTTCATATGAATGAGGAACTAGTTTATTTCTCAAAAACCAAAAATGAAAATGCCAAATCAACAGACAACATTTTCATGTATTACATCCCATATAAAAGGTGAGATTTATAGTCTATCCTCATTTTATTCCACTGATGAAGTACAATAAACAGATAAAAGAAATAAAAAAACAAAATGGCACATACCCATTTGCCTCAAACATTGAATACATCCATACACACATAGTGAAAAAACAAATAGAATGACAAAAACTTGAGACATACTCATTTTCCAAAACTAAAGGCAAAGTACCCAAATACAGATAGACAAAATATTACAAAAAACCATCATATAAAAAATGGGATTTTCTTGAATGATAGGTTATGCTTGTAAGTACCTTAATTTGACGATATTTCTTGGCTGTATAGTGAGTTATGGACTGTGCAGCTATATCCCCAAAACCCCAAATCACTCCTGAGCTAATCATCTGTGTCTTGACTGGATGCACAGCCAAGCAATTCTGGTACCATTTCCACAACTTCATCATATCTCCCTATGTATTTTCTTTTAGAGAGATTTTTTTTTTAAAAAATGGATTTCTTCTACATGGATTAGTGAATATTCAAAAGGGTTTCTTTTTAATCTAATTTTTAGCTATAAAGTTGGATGCGCTCCTCATTCTCTTGTTTTTCTTTCCCAAGATCTCCGGGAAAATGAGAATTACCCTATTTTCCGGGAAAGGACAAAAATGACCTAGTTCCTGCATTATGTGGTTGTACTAGTGTCCTGGTGGACTGCCACTACCTGGGAAACGCTAATGTTGTAGAAAGATGTACCGTTTGGTTTGGCCAAGGGCTGTATGGGCTTTTCATATTGCTGTGGTAAGAACTTGGTTGGGCTGGGTTTAGGCATAACCCGATTGATACTTAATCAACCTGAATAAATGAGCATTTTATAAATAGTTATTTTAATTGATGAATAAAAATAGAGTATAGATTAACCCGAAACTCACTCAAATCTAACTGAAAATATATATTTATATTATATTGATACATTCAAATTTTTTAATATAATATATATATATATATATTAACTATTTTATTTTTATTAAATAATAAATAATAGTAGATAATAGATGTTTATATGGATATCCAAAATCCAATTAATAGTTTATGTTTATCTTAATTTTTACCCGATAGATAATGAATAAAATTGAATATCAAGAAATTCAATATGAGGATACTTATTGTCATTCTTAAATGAGTTGAGACCATAATTATAAAACTTGATCAGAGATCAACCTAGAGCAAAGCTTAAATAACGTATTAGAAGGGTTAACCCGAATTGAATTATTTTTTTTATAACAGGTTTTGACTGGGTTAATTTCTTAACTCATTTTTATTCAACTCAAACTAATTTGGTTCTGAATCAACTAGATCTCAGATCAATTTTTAACCACTTAACATGTGCTTGCTTTAGTTTTTTTAATAAAGATTGAAGCATAATTTTTTTAAAAAAATTCCAAGCAATATATATATATATATATATATATATATATATATATATATATATATATATATTTGTATTATGGACATAGACTCATTGCATTATAAACCATACTATAGACATAGAGTGTTTGCACTATGGACGACATTGTAGTGTCATAAAGGCGTTGTTTTTGCTGTTTTTTAGTCAAAAGTGTTGTTAAGGGTATTGTCCTTTTTGTTTCCTATGCCAAAAGTTGTTGGGTTTGGCTACCAAATCATTTCTAAAAGGTGTTGGGTTTGGCTTAGCAACGAGACCCAACGTTATTGGATTTGGCTTTCAGCCATACCTAACGATCTTGGGTATGACTGAGCAACAGGACCTAATGATACTGGGTCTGACAACACTATTGGATCTGGCTAGGCCGACAGATATTTCCATTTTTTTTGCCTCTTTAGATTTTTTTTCTTTTCTCTTGTTTAATTTTTTTTTTCATACAGTAAAGAGAAAATAAATTGATAAAACTTTTTTTTTTACCTCCAATAGGGCTTAATGATGTTGGGTCCTACTGTCCAGCTGGATCCAAAAGCATTAAGTCCTGCCTCCAGTAGGACCTAATAGCTTTGGATCCTGCTGACTGTGGACATAGACTCATTACATTATTGACCACATTATAGATATAGAGTGTTTGCACTGTGGACGACACTGCAGGATTAAGAGGTGTTGTTTTTTTTGTGTTTTTTAGTCAAAAAGTGTTATTGAGTCTAACTTGGCACAGTCCAGCAGCGTTGAATCTGGCTGTCCAGCCAAACCCAATAGCTTTTGGATGTCTTGGTTGTCAAGCCAACGCTATTGGGTCTGGCTTTGTTGCCAGACCCAAGGCTATTTTGAGTCTGGCCCAAAACACTTAATATATTTTATATACCTTTCATATTTTTTTTATATCTATACATAGAGCACATATATTACTAATTAATGTTAAGATAAGTTATGCTTAATACCTAAAGATTGATATGTACACCACATTACGGATGAATATTAATTTGATAATATCTTATAGAAGGTGTAAACAAACTAACTTTTAAGAAAATATCGGAAATTAATTTAGGATCTGGTGAGAGTTTACCCAATATGAAAGAAACATGAAGCATCATTAATATATTTTATTTGAAATATTTTATATAAATAGTTTCAGAACAATATGCTAAAATTTCTAATACTTCCATGCAATTCAGATTTCACATGCCAAATTATAAAAGCTAAATTGTTAGATAGAAGGCATTTTGAGTTAAATACAGACATTTTGGGTGGATCTTATAAGAGTTAATTTGTCACCTAAAGAGCATTTTGAATTAATCTTGTCATGAAGATTATATTTGTGTATGTTGTGTAATTTATCTTAGTTATATAAAGATAAAGCATAAACCATTTCAATTGGTATTAAAATTATAATAATTACAATTATATTTTTAAAAAATAAAACAAAACTTATTTTTACCTTGATTTTCTAAAAAAAAACTATAAATAACACTGTATATTCTATATTGTTTTTTTATCCTTAATTTTTTTTATTTGTTATTTAATTCTTGCACTTTATGTTTTGCATCTATTTATGTTATATTTTGTTTTTATTTACATTTTATTGTATATATGAAGTCTTCGAAGCATTATGTCTGTAAATTAAACATTTATGAAATTAATAATTTATTATTGAAAAAACTTGTGATAACAAGGACCAAAATTAAGAAACAAAACTAGGCATTTCAATTTTTAATGTTCAAGAGGCATGAAAAACTATAGTTTGTCCATGAAGTTTCAAGGTTTTATATATTTAGTCCTTATTATTTAAGGATTTTATGTTTAGATTATAAACTTTATTTTGTTTGCATTTTGATCCATTGTGAGTTAAGGAATAAAAGAGAGTTGTTGAAAAAAAAGAGAGGCGAGAAAATATTTAGTCAGTCACATTCTACCAATAAAATAGACTAATTTTGATGTTAATATGTTTGTCTTAAAGTATGAAGTTCAATGGAATTTTCATCTTGTAATAAAAAAATGATTTGTTCTTTTTTTTGTTTGTTTTTTTACCTATTTTATGATATTTTGCTTTTAACAATGGGTTTATTTTGGTTGCTATGATCTTTTTTATAGGTGTTTTCAGTTAAGAACAAGTTGAAAAATAGATCTATAAGGTCTAAGAATCAAAACCCTAAGTCGATGACTGAAATTTAAAGTAAATGATGACACGTCATTTACCTATATAGTTGATGCATCGTTCATTTTTATTAAAAAAAATTGAATGATAATGAGTCATCAACTCAATTTTTTTTTTTTAAAGAAAGAGCCTTTCACACTTCGCTTTCTCTCTCTCTCTCTCTCTCTCTCTTTTTATAGGGGGTGTCACTAGCCAATTCTTCTAGGCCTATCATCTAACCTCTTTTTAATTATCTTTCTATAGTTTTTTCTATTCAAATTCAATATGAATAAAATAATTGAAATGATATTTAAAACACTATCCAAATTTTCTATATTTTTAAAATAAGATTATATTTTTTATAATAATATTTTACAATTACTTTGTGAATTTTTATATATAAACCTAATATAAAGATTTTATAAAATAAAATATGCTCATGAATATTAAATGAAAATAAGATATATATTTTTTTATTTTTTATTGTAAATTTTTTAGATTAATTATTCTTTTATTTTTTTCTCTTATTGCATGCAAATTATCGAGTCATGATTTTTCTATTTTTTATTAAAGCTTGCTTTTCTAATTATGATAAGTTTCTATTAAGAAAAAAAACTCTCATAAAATAAAATATATTTTCCTAAAAAAAATGAACAAGGAAAGGAAGTTTTGATTGAGAGATGCATTTTATCCTCCTTAATTCAAATTATTTATGTTTTATAAATATTTATTTTAATATCTTTAAATTCTTCATTAAAAAAACAAGCTACGCATAATAAACATGTTTTTATAAAAAAACATATATATTAATAAAAATTAAAAATTCACCTAATAAAATACATTTTTTTTAGAGAATTTAAATCTTTATATTTTAAGCAAATATTTATTTACATTATAACATAACTAAATAAAAATTGATTTTATATCACATACAAGCCAAAAACTAGTATAAAAACTATTTGAAGTTCAAAACTATAGTCGAGCTTGATTTAACTAATTTATATAAATTTATATTTTCGCTTTACTCAATTTGATATTAGCTCAAGGATTGAAATTGTAATAAAGTAGTTGATGGCATGTAAAAAAAAAAATAGTTAGACCCAAAATAGAAGGTCCAACCTTGCTTAATTTTAGGTTAGTCAAACCTTCTCTTAAATTGGTTCAATAAGACTAATTTTAAGTCCGCTCAAACTTCCTTTTAAACTAGCCGAATCGAGGCTTACAAATAAAAATAAATTAAGGAGCTACTACATAAAGAGAAGCTCAAGCAAGAAAAAAAAGAGAAAAAAAAAAGGAAAAGAAAGAAGAAGGAACGAGCCACCAAAGCTACATCGTGTGTTCGCTACATACATGCACCACACCACTAAAAAGCTCTCACCAAGATGACTCAGATAACACCAAAGATCGTTATTAGAGCTTCAACCACGCCGTATACGCCGCTAGAAAGCAATGCCTTTTTTTAATACTATTGGGTGTGATACACATTATATATATAAAAAATTCCCTGCTTTTATTTTGGATCTTTGATTCTCTAATAACTCTTTAATTTAGTACCGAGCCAACCTAATTTAACCCTCTTTAGTCCTTGTCTAATCTATCATTATCCTGAACTCAATTGAGGGTGAAGAAGATAAAAAGAGGGAAGGAAAGACCATAACCAAACCCAATAAAGGGTAGAGAAGAGAAAGAGAGTGGCGAAAAGGCCAGCATAAACCTGACCTAATTAAACCTACACCTAGCCTAATTAAAGGTGGAGAAGTGAAAATGAAGGGGAAAAATCCTAAGGCCAACCAAAATAAACCTAATTAAGCCCTCTTATAAGCTAGCCTAACTGAACCTTTCTTTTAGTAAGCCTAACCTAACTCCTATATAAACATTGTTGCCTATACTAGCCATCATCTTTAGCCAATAATTGCCTCTCTCAAACTATCTTAAACTAACATTTACATCAATGACCATCTCTGAATCTAACTTTGTACCAAGTCTCTTGGCCTAACTAATATTTTTACCAATAACTATCATAATACTGACTCTGCATCAACTCTCTTGACCTGACCATCCTTTTAACCAATGACTTACTCTCAAACATCAATTTTTTTACCAATGACTATCGTAATCATGAATTTACATCAACTCTCTTGACCTGACCATCCTTTTCACCAATGACTTACTCTCAAACACCAATTTTTTTTTACCAATGACTATCCTAATCATGAATCTATATCAACTCTCTTGACCTGATCACCTTTTTCACCAATGACTTACTCTCAAACACCAAAATATCCACTAATAGCAAGTGTGACACACCAACCAATGTCTCAACTTTCTAGAAAAGCAGATATTTCTTATCATTTTTTCACACAAACTGGTAAGCTTATATGACATAAGGTATTTATAAACACCATAGGTCAATAGGTAAAAAGATGAACTAAGACAAGTTAAAACAAGATCATTTGACCCATTACTTTTTTGTTCCACACACTTTCTATTCCACACACTCATTCTTTTTACACAAACATTTCACATCTCTTACATTTACTAACTTAAACATTAGAGGATCCTCTATTTTGACAGAGAACTTGTTTTGCATTATTCACTAGCCTGGAAACACAACCATTGAGAGCTCAAACCTATTCTGAAGTTTTTCATGACTTTATCAGTAATTAGTAATAGCTTATTATTGGATTGCATAATCTCCATTTAAGAAAAAAAATTTAAAAATCTATATAAGATATAATATACACACATAAATCAATCTTCAACATCCCTTGTATTTAAAGATTCCTTTGGTGTTCCCTATTTATGATATGTAAAAAAACAAAAAAATTCTAATCATTTGGACCTAGCCCAAACAAGTATGATTTTTCTCTTTCTCTCATTTTCCCTCATTCCCTCACCATATCCACAAATATCCAAGCCTGAAAATGATTAGAAAACCAGTTGTTGACATAAAAAGGGAATATATAAATTCTAATAATTTAGTATAAATATTCCTATGATATCTCTTTTTATTAATTGGCCTGATGGTGAAAAAAGTAATCACCTAACACGAGAAAACAAGTCGTACTAGTTAAACAACACGGTAAATAAGGGTTACTCTCTTCAAGCTAATCAAGATCTGTTTTCAAGTGAGCTACTCCTTTTTTCTGTTGATCTTTGGATCATATATTAATATTTTATGTATTTTGATGATAACAATTAAATAAAAGCAGACAAATAATATGCTTGGATGAAATTAAGTTTAAATAGCTTTACATGAAGATCACATCAACAAGCATGATGTATTGAATGAAGAGATCAGTCAACAAGTCGAGTTACAAAGCAAGTAAAGACTTAGTTTTTAAATCTTTATTTGATGCCTAAATTTTAATTTTTATATCATAATTGATAGCACAAATTAAAATGAATACACACACTTTACTTTGCATGCATTTAAAAAAGATTGATAAAACGCTCCTAAGAATTCACCATGATTAAAACTGATAAGTTTGAAATTCTATATGAACTGGTTGATCATTTAGTGATACCAAATGAACTGATCGATCATTTGTTTATATGTGATGAATACCTGAGAATTTAAAGGAACCAGTCGACTGATTGGCTAGACTTTGAACCGGTTGACCATTTTGAGTTGTTAAAGGAACAATAACAACTATAAATGACTAGTTTTTGCTAGAAAAACACACACACAGCTTATTTAATTGTTTAATTCAGTATACACACACACACACACACACACACACACAAGTTATTTTAAGAACAAAAACAACTTCAAATCATCAATCTTATATCATACTCGTATTTGTGCATTAAAACCTTCATATTCTTGCACAAGAGTATAAATACTAACACTCACTACACTTAAAAACCTTCATATATTTTAAGTGATATTGAGTGAACTATACATATATAAGCTTTAATTGTACTATCTACAATTTAAGGAGTATTGTTATATTTCAAACAATTATAATCCTTCAAAAGTTTAAATGAAAAACTCTTGGTCATTAATGAGATACATCACTAAGATGATAAATCTTGAAGATAATATTTTTTCAAGTGGTGAGAAAAGAGCTCGGTGATGATTCATCAAAGACATTATAATCTTTGATTTGGATTAGTAAAGAATACAATACTCGAGATTGGTTTAGTGCTTGAGGTGTGAATGTAGACTTGTCAAAACACGTTAAAAGTTGAGTTTGCAATTTTTATCCCTATACTATTTACTTTAAGCACTTTAATTATATTGTTAATTAATTGTATTTAATTGTAATTTATTATTATTATTAATAAAACACCTAATTCATCTCTTTTTTAAATGTTATTATTACCTTAATCTTATAACAATATTTTCATGGTGAGCTACTCTTCAGTTTTATTGACAAATAATACATGTGATCTTGTGAATAACGTGCATAAATACTTCTATCACCCATGCATCAAAGATAGATCACTCAATTCCCTCTAGCACCACCCAAAATTCTTGTTTCCATTTTCGTGACAATTAAAATTGACATGATAAAGAATAAAAACGGGAAAGATAATGCGGAAGCAAGTTATCAAAAATTTCAGCCTCACCTGTGGCTCTCTTATCTGCAATTTTTGGCTTCTTATTTCTAAGTAATATTTTGTGGATAATATTTTTTGTCGAACCTCTGTATACTTACTGAACTCTTTCAAAAGGAAGGCCCCGTCTCTCTTCCTCTTGCATTACCTTCAGCTGCACATCAGCCCTACAGGTACAACCACTTGACATCTACTTCTTCTCTCTTCATTCTCTAATACTTTGAAGTTCAGTGTCTGTGCTCTCTTGGAGTTGGTTTCTTTCTCTGTGGCTTGATGTCTTTCTTCTTGAACTCTTTCTGGCTTGGCTTTGAGACCTAGGAGTTCTTGTCTGATGTCTTTGTCCCTCTCTTTTTTATGATTACATATTGCACTGTAAACTTATTATCAACCCAGATGTGTTATTGAATCAGTTTCTAACATTGATGGACTTCTGATGAGCTGAATTCTGGGCTGGATTGAACTGGGAGTGTTAGTTTTTGCTGTAAAAGTAGACTTGATTGGTTTAACTGAAAGGATCCCCCCCCCCCCCCCCCCCCCCCCCCCCCCCCCCCCCCCCCTTGTTTCTCCCGGTCTAGGTTGTTGCCAAAAAGGCTGAAATGAGCCCTTTTTGGGGCTTCATTCCATCTGTGTTAAAACCCTTTTTCCAGATTAGTGGTGTCTTTATTGTTCATATTCTTTGCAAATCTGTAGGCATTCGCATCGTGTTTCCTTATGCGTTTTCCCTTTCTTTTCTTTTTTGCTGTGTTTATGGCAAGTTGCATATTCCATAAATTGCTAGATGTTTCAGCTTTCTTTTTTCTGCAGGAACTCCCCAAGTGTGAATATGAGAATGGACAAAAAATCAAGCTCTACATTTTGATTGCATTCCGTGTAAAGTTAGATCTAATCAGGGCTCTGCAATTGACAAGTAGGTGTTGCCTGTATGGGAGAATTTGATAAGGAGAGTGCTTTTCCGAGAACCTCCAAGAAAAATCAAGCAGGAACAGCCACTATCAAGAAACGATGGGTGGCATTGCCAGTGAAGGTAAATGATTATAGTCTACATGCCTTCGTTTAATATTAATATGGTACTATAATTTATATTATCTTGACTCTAGTCTAGAACTCAAACTTAATTTGGTAGCATGTGATTATACTGTCTATACACGTTTTAAGTTTTGCATGCTTCTTGGAATGGCAATTTAACCAAGAAATGACTCACTTCCTAGAAGTTAGCATATTGACACACACTAGAATCTGGATGATGAGGTGGAAAGCTGAGTGATTTAGAATTTGAAGTGTCTGAAATAAAAAAGGTATAACACATTTAGTTTTAAACAAGCAGCAGTGGACATGGGAAAGAATTTGTTAATATGTTCATTAAGATTGATCACCTTATCATGACAAAGGTCAAATTTTCTTGGTGTGTTGGCAGATCAGTATGACACCGTTGCCTTGCTTGTAAATATAAATATAAAAATCCAGGAAAAATCGGCCTGGATACAACAACAAATCCTATGGTTTTTAATGACTGGAAGTGGAAATTTTATGCATTACTGAGTCATCATGCTTCAGACTCAATAAATGTATTTAATGATCAATAGCTTTGTATTTTCTGCTCAATAAATAATTAAATATTGTTTTGATTTGTCCAAATTTGATATTTATTAGCTTCTTATCTTCTTAGGAGAATAACCCAGATCATATGAATCAACTTCGTCCTGCTTCAGAGTCTATGGAGTTCCAAAGGGCAATCGGTTGCAAATTCTGCATGACCAAAGATAGTTGCAGAACTGTGCGATCAAGGACAAAACTAATGAACTTTCTGGTAGAAAAGGGAAAGCCACAAGAAGCAGAGTCCATTTTTTATAGTTTAATTGAAGGAGGGCATAAACCATCTCTAATATCATACACAACTCTCTTGGCTGCCTTGACCATGCAGAAGCGCTTTGACTCCATATATTCAATTATCTCACAGGTGGAAGAAAATGGAATGAATCCTGATTCAATATTTTTTAATGCTGTTATTAATGCTTTCTCTGAATCTGGGAACATGGAGAGTGCCATGGAAACCTTTTGGAAGATGCAAGAAAATGGAATGAAACCCACTACAAGTACTTATAACACCTTAATCAAAGGGTACGGAATTGCCGGTAAACCTGAAGAGTCTGTGAAACTACTAGAACTTATGTCCCAAGAGGGAAATGTGAAACCCAATCTCAGGACTTATAATGTTCTTGTCAGAGCATGGTGTAACAAGAAGAGAATTACAGAGGCATGGAATGTAGTTAATAAGATGATAGCTTCTGGGATACAACCTGACGTGGTTACTTACAACACTATAGCAACTGCCTATGCTCAGAAAGGAGCGCTGGATCAGGCTGAAGGTGTAATCTTAGAGATGCAGAATAATGGTGTGCAGCCCAATGAGCGAACTTGTGGCATCATCATGAGTGGTTACTGTAAAGAAGGGAGAATAAGGGAGGCGTTGAGGTTTGCATACAGGATGAAGGAACTTGGCATCCATCCTAATCTTGTTATATTTAATTCACTGATCAAAGGCTTTGTGGCCATTATGGACAGAGATGGAGTTGATGAGGTGAGCTCTGACCAATGGTTAATGTTCATTTGAGAGATATTCTGATTACCTTCAATGACACTACTCCTTGGTGGTGATTAAAACAGCTACAAGTTTAATATAGCTGCAATAAAAAAGTTTAAGCTTTTAGCATCATAAAGCTTTTTGCTGTTGATTGCAACAGTTATTTTTCCAAGCATGCACTCACCTGCTATTCATTCATTCGCGGTTCACAATATGTTCTATTAGAGCTAGCAATGAGGCCACTATATGTAGGAGTGAAATTATGGTGTGTGAGTTTGCATGGCTACACAACAAGCCTGTTTCAGAAATCATGAGCAATGTCATGTGTTAGGTAGAAAGATCTGGTTCAGTTGTGTATTGGATTTAGCCATTGTACATTATTTGCAGGTTCTCAACTTGATGGAAGAATTTGGAGTAAAACCAGATGTCATAACATTCAGTACCATCATGAATGCGTGGAGCACTGCAGGATTTATGGAGAAGTGCAGGGAAATCTTTGATGATATGGTGAAAGCGGGCATAGAACCTGATGCACATGCATACAGCATTCTTGCAAAAGGTTATGTGCGTGCACAAGAACCAGAAAAAGCTGAAGAACTCCTGACTACCATGATTAAATCTGGATTCCAGCCAAATGTTGTAATTTTCACAACTGTTATCAGCGGCTGGTGCAGTGCTGGCAAAATGGACTATGCAGTTAGGGTTTTTGACAAGATGTGTCAACGTGGAATTTCTCCTAATTTGAAGACCTTTGAGACCCTAATTTGGGGATTCGCTGAAGCCAGGCAACCGTGGAAGGCAGAAGAAATTCTCCAGATTATGACAGAATTTGAGGTTCAGCCTGAGAAATCAACCATGTTGCTTGTTGCTGAAGCATGGCGTGCTACTGGAATGGCAAAAGAGGCAAATAGACTTCATGGCACGATGAACAGAAAGGAAATGACCAGTCGAAAAGAGGTGTTGGAAAAAGAAATACCTGTTGGAAACCTAGAGAAGTTGTATCAAAAGCAAACAGAAGGTGTCCTGTATTCCAATATCTTGCAGATACCAAGTACAGTTACAAGTGACATGAAAGGGTCTCCTGCGCCTCTTAGAAAAGGTAGGATGCTGTTGAGAGATGCTGATTTTCCGGTGGAGTGCTCATGGCTTGCTACAGGATCCATGTCTCTTTCTCATAGTTGTAAATTTGGGTTAAGGCTACCAATTATCTGCCGCAAGCAGTCTCAGGCGCAGCATGGTATGTATGGTCAGCTTGCACAGTCATGTACAGCGGTGTTCTTGAACTGATGGAAGGCCAAATACTGTTTTCTTTTGATTTCCATGTTCATATCTCCCACCCAAAGGAATTTGCCACCATACTGCTGTAGATACTTAAGGAACTTTGTTTGCTTTGGACTTGCTACAATTTATCTACTCATAATTCGTTGATAACTTGAGGACTGGAAACGATACTCTTTACCGATTACGAGGCAGAAGGGAAAGGGAACTCTTCTGTGCTTTGAAATATCTCATGATATTTCCATTTCCCTATGGCCATTAAAATTAAGTTCGTTGGTGTGAGTGGGAAAGAAGTTGTCATTCAAAGGAAAACATCCCCAGGCTGTGATGGACTTTAAATGAGGGTAAATGAGAGTACTTTATGGCATGTACTAAAATGATGTACTTTCTCGTAAAATATGAAGAGGAATATCCCACAAGACAAATAAAACCAAGATTGTATAGATGATAGCAGAACCAGATTACAGAGACGGAAGCAATACAAGAAAAACTTTAACTTGAGATTTTATTACTGAATATTATTTTTTATATATAATTTACCTTTCTAACAGATTTGTAACTCTTTAAATAAATTTAAAAAACTCAAGTAAATTTAAGAACATACCTAAACGAAAACCTGAAAATAATAATAATAATAATAAAATCATCATAAATAAAGCTTGAAAAACAATAAAAGAATTCTAATGTAAATAGAAAAAAAAATTATAAATCAACTATGAAAATTAACAAATTCAAACTAGGTATTATCAAAAGATTTTCCCAATCTCCAATTGCTAGAATTTTAAACATGTATAGCCTCTAGAATCTCATTGTAAAATTTCAACCCGTTCCAACAATAAGCTCCAACAATCAAATCTAAAGTTATAACAAACTATATATTAGAAATAAAAAAAAACTACTGCATCACTATCATAGAATATGGCTAAACCTTTTCCCAAGGAAATGAAAGAACCATAGAAAATTACGAGCAAGACTTCATGATATGCTGAAAGATCCTGGGGATGCAGCGGCCAAGACATTAGACATTAGAAAATAGCAGCAGTCCAAGCTCAGTCTAAGAGGAGCACTTGTTGAACCCAGAACATCCTTTTGCTTATCGTGGCCAGCTTTGCTTCATATTGATTTTCATCAACTCATTAGATAACAATTATTAAACAAAAAGAAAAAACAAAAATCTGCTATGTTATTTGATGAGTTTTAATTTTATATTGTGCTATACAATTCAGAGATCTCCAACGTATAAAATTAGCACAAGAATGAAGATAAAAATCACATCTTGGATTCCTTTCATGTATACACACTACTTGTACATACAAAGTACGAATTCTTCTATCGAATTTTGCCTGATTTCCCTTGCGAAGTTTGCCCTTCATGATCTGGAGGAGAAGGAATTCTGCTGACAAGCCATACCAAAACCACACCAACAAGGGCACCAGAGAGATGCGCAATGTGATTGACAGTCTGCACTGGGTAGCCTCCACGAAAAGGGCCTGTCATAGCTGCTGACGCTTGAGCTGCCTCCATTACCTAAGGGATCAGAAATAAGCATGTAGAAAATGGACATTCTCATGTTTCCATACATTATTCATGAAGCCAGACAAATACCCTAGGTTGATTGAGAGCCTTTAGAATATGATGTTTACTTTCAACTTACAAGGAAAACATAACAAGTCATGCAGTTTTAAGTTGAGATAATGTATCATTTACATCCAGACAGTTTTTTCAAGAAGCCATTACTATGTTCAAACATTTAAGCCTTCTCAAAGAATATTAAATAGTAGAATCAAGGCTTAAGTATAAGAAGGGAGGAGATTCTCCTCCCATTTTACTGTGAAGAAAAAATTCTCAGCATGAGCCTCTCATGTCTAAGTTATAATTTGTAATAGAAGAAGAAAAATCACCTTCTCTATAACAAACTGGCCCAATATAAGCACTTCAAGAATCTTTCTCCAATCCCAGGTTATCTACAATTTAACAAAAATAAGGTCAAAAGTTTATGAAGATTGACATTGGAAAACTATTTGCAGATTGCACACTCAGAATACCTTTACAAGGACACTGATTGCAAATAGTCCAAAAACAGCACCAGAAGCTCCAACAGAAACTGCATTTCTGGGCAAAACTAACCATGAAACAAGATTTGCTCCAACACCCGTAAGAATATAAGAGAGCCACAATGCAAAGTTTCCTTCCTCTTCTTCAACAAGCTTCCCTGTTTGAAACATGGTACGGTCAGTCCTCATTTTATACCATTCAGACAGAATCCTGGTCAAGAAGCACACTCTAAGAAAGTAGATTGATGAAACTCTCACCGAAAATGTACAAGAAAAAAAGATTGCTTGAAAGATGTTCCCTGAAGAAAATACAAGCCAAGATTAGGAAAATAAACTCCACTCACAATGAAAATCAAATCTTTTTTCACACAATCATATTGTGTGCTTCAGATAAAAACTATCAAAAGCACTTGAAGTTTAAAATTTAATGCAAGCTTAAACAACATAAAGACCTCACCAGCTAGCATGGCAGAATGTTGCTGTCACAAACTGGTACCAAGCAGGCCAATTATGATACAAGTAAAGAGATTTAATGCTGCGAACCTTTAGTGAAAAAGGAGGAAAAAAACATAAAACTTATTATCAGCCTAACTTCCTC
The DNA here is from genome assembly GCA_007827005.2 of Populus simonii. Classification (NCBI taxonomy): domain Eukaryota; kingdom Viridiplantae; phylum Streptophyta; class Magnoliopsida; order Malpighiales; family Salicaceae; genus Populus; species Populus simonii. The sequence goes on from CM017481.2 coordinate 3,163,435, forward strand.
AAGAACATAAACAAGATAGACTGCTAGTGCTAGCTAACTAAGTTACTAAAATCACTTGCTATTGTACCAATTGACTTAAGATCGATTTCCATGGAAGAAATTAGAAAACTGACGCACCTGAAAAATGTGATCTGCTACAAACATTCCGAGATTGATAAGTATAATCCAGAATATCCCATTTACGCGCTTCTCCGGTTTCCTTCTTTCTTCTGGCTTCCCAAGTTCCAGCTGCCTTGTCATATCTAATGCAGACAATCACACAATAAAAAGTCACTAAATTTCTTTAACAGCATAAGAAAACAGTCAAATTACCAAGTATCAGAAGCTAAAGCGTTAAAGCTCTCTCAAGCACCAGTTCAACACTCATTAAACGATGCATTAAACTCTACACACCATCTGTTTGTGAAAAATCCCAAAAAGAAACAAAACCCATCAAAAACCGAAAATAAAAATGACAGAGCATAAATTAGTTACAGATTTAAAAGAGGTTTTTTTATATAAGTAGACCAAGAATGCACCTGATCCATTGCTTTTGCAAACAAAACGAGACGGGGCGGCACGGAGAGAGCGAAGGACAGATGAAGAATTAGTGGGCACGGAGAGCTTTGGATGAGGAAAGCGACGAGGAGGAAAGGTAAGGGAACTTGGGAAAGGGTAATGAGAAGCGATAGGGGATGATGCAAAGGAGTAACAACAAGGTTTTAGTGTTGAAATTTTTTGCTGGAAAGGGAACTGAAACTGCCCCATTGTTTTGTGTTTTGGAGGGAATTTCCGTTTCTTGTTCTACATATAGGAGCGGATGCGGAGCACGTAAACGACATGTCTTTGGTTTTTTTTAGTTAAATATTTAGCAAAAACGTTTACAATTTTTTTTTTATATATGTTATTTTCATTTTTCTTTATATTTGACACTACAAAGATATATTCATATTATTTTATACATTAACTGATTTTTTTTAAAATGATGTTAGAGCATAATCTAACATTAATCTGAATTTTTTTAAAAAATAATGTTTTTTAAAAGTATTTTTAGTTATGATTTTTAAAAATATATGTTTAGTTAAAATTGTTGTGAGATGGATTTTTAGATACAAAATAAATGAAAAAAAAATTATGTATAAAAAAATTAGTTATTTTAACTTTTATAAAATTTAAAACATAATTATGTATAGGATTTAGGAAATGCTTGACAGTGTAGTAACGATTGCTTTTCAAAGTATTTTTCACTCGAAAATTCATCAAAATAATATTTTTATATATTTTTAAAAAATTATTTTTAACATCAATATATCAAAACAATTTGAAAACACAAAAAAAATAATTTGAAGTAAAGAAAAAAAATAAAAAAATCAATTTTTTAAAAATATGCTTTTAAAACACAAAAACAAATGAGATCTTAATATAAAAAATAAAGGTTATTTGGCTAACCAAAATGATATTTTTTTTTGTTAGATAAAAAGCAAAAGCTACTATGATATTAAATAGTGATAACTTTTTATGTTAGATTTAAATATTGTTTTTTGTGTTATAAAATGAAGAAATTATAACTAATTTTATTAAAGTCTTATTTGGAGTTGCGGTTAAATTGTCTTTTCATCAAATTTTAATTTTGATTATTTTTTAATTAATTTTTTTAATAGTTTTGAATTATTTTGATAAGTTAATATAAAAAATAAACTTTAAAAAATAAAAAATATATTATTTTAATATATTTCAAAAACAAAAGCAAAAGCAAAAATATTGTTTGAGAAATATTAGTATCTTATAATACCAAAAGCAAAAGCAAAAACTGTTTTTTAAGGGGGGGAAATACTTGTGCTATCTTTCCAATATATAACGGCACGTCTTGTTTTTCTCTCTAAAACTGGTAAAATTAGTATAATGAAATTGACTGCCTAGCAAACAGTAATCAGCTCTTTAGAAATGTAAAGCCTTCCTTATTTTTCCTAACGATAACGAAGCAATGGCTTGGTCAACGGGGCTGGGTACTATGCCCTTGCTGTTGCCCTGACAGTCGGCCCAAGCCCAAACTCAAGGCCTTTCAACGATGTATCTTCAAGGGCCCAATGTGGGATCTTAACATGGATTCAAGATACCTCACTACTAGATGTTGGGCCCAATGGTGGGGTATTAAGTATTAACATGGATGCCAACCTTAGCTTTGCGATGTGAAAACGGGGATGGCGCCTAATTTGTCATTATCTCTTAACGTGACAAAAGATGAAAAGTAATGACTTTAGGTGCAAAGAATAACATTCATTCACGATTAGATTGGGATTCCAAATTTGAATCCTATATATTATTAACTTTTTAGATGTATATGTTTCGTATTACATTTGCAAAATTACTGTTATTGAATTTAATTCAGGCTGAATTTATTATTAATTTATTTGTTCCTGATCTTAATTTAAACAAAGTTAATTTAAAGTTGATTTTGTCACCTCGGTAAATCAATCAATAATTTAATCAAAACTCGTTGATTTTAAAAAAAATTAAAATAATATTATTTTAAATTTTTTTAAATCAAGTAATTGAAATTATCTAACCCTACTTTTGACTAAGATTTTATTTTGAGTCAACCCCAAATTAGATTTACTGACTATACTTAAACCATAACATAAATATGATAAAATCCTTTAAAATGAGTTTGGATATGAAACGTAATGGTTTATTTCAAACATGTAGGAAATGTGTGAATCTTATCTATACATTACTAATTTATATATATAGAAAAAATGTTACAAATATTTTCTTAATAATTCTTAAAAAAACAAATAGTAAGTATAAAGGTTGTTAGAGAATAATATAAATTATATATTGAGAACTCGCTTAATAATTTAAGCTATTAGGTTGAAATGGTTCTTTAACATAGTATCAGAGTCTTGATGACCAAAAGATCATGAGTTTGAATTTCACCATCCCTTATTTATTTGATAAAAATTAAGCACAAGGTAATGTGGGTTTTTGTAAGTTTTAATCCTAAAAAACTTTTATTTAAAGAGTGTATTAGAGAATAATATAAATCATATATTGAGACCTTACCTAACAGTTTAAGCTAAGCGGATCACATGTTTGAATAAATAGGCAAGAACTTGTTTTGAGATTTTGAATATGTACAGAAAACTAGGGTTGGCATTTTATCATAATTATATGACAACTCAGATTTGTGTTTGTAATTTTATTGAATAATATATAGTACAAAATGTGAATAGATCAATCGGGAATTAAAGTTCATTCGATGATCAATTGGTAACTCTCCCCAGTCTTGTGCCTACAAGATCCATTTTTTTATTAAGAAAAAAAAAAGAGAGGGAAAATCGTGTGCTTATTTTATAAAATTTGTCATGTGAAAAACAAAACAATTAAGGTTCATAATTGAGAGAATTTTTGCAATCACTGAAGTGAAGAGGATGATTATAAATTGGTCAACTGACTCCAAACTATTGCCAAATCTCCCAAACCAACAAACAACAAAGAAAAAGAAAACATCAATCCTTCAAACTTAGTTCTCTTGATTATAGAATTACTAGATAATGAGACCATGCCACGTTGGGTTAGATTAATATTTTTAATATAAAAAATATTTAAGTGTTATTAACGTGTTTTATAATATTTTTTTTAATTATAAAGTCAAATTATGAAATATATTGGACAATATCTTTTTTAAATATTGATTTGTTACCTATTAGATTGATTTAGTCTAATTAGTTAAATCAATGACCTGAGTTTTAAGACTATGATAACCATATAGAAAAAAAATCAAAATAAATTATGAAAACCAATTCCTAATTAATTCAATGTTGAACTATGAATTTTTTTAAAAAATATATTAGAAAAAGACAAAAACAAATCTGCTTGTATTAACCCGAGTTAACTTCCCAAACTCGCGACCAGTGTTATAATATTAGGATGACCCCATAAAAATTAAATAAAAAAATAAAAAAAACCCAATTTTCAAGCAATCTAAAGTTGAATGATGAAATAGAAAAAAAATTAATTAAAAAAAGAACAAAAAAAACAACCCAAGTTCACCCGGAATAACCTATTAAACTCGTGACCTGGATTCATTTCCAATAGATCCAATATTTAAAGGTTGAAATCAATAAAAGAGAACTAAATTCATGAGATTAAGATAACTTTACATAAAACAAATTGTAAAACAAATTAAAAAAGCCCAATTTCTAACCAACCTAATATTGAAGGATGAAATTAAAAAAAAAATTAAGACAAACAAAAAAAACAACTTAGATCAATCTAGGCTAACCTGTTAAACTCGTGACCTAGGTTATGAGACTGTGATAACTTCATAAAAAGCAAATTAAAAAAATTATGAAGCTTTATTTCAAACAAATCCAATGTCGAAGGTTGAAATTAAGAAAAAAAAACTAAATTAATGAGATCGGGACAACTCTATATAAAACATATTAAAAAAAAATAAAGCTTCAATTCCCACATAACCTGATATTGAAGGATGGAATTGAAAAGAAAAAGAAGATTGAGTTGTTGAAAAAATAAATTGAAAAAAAAATCAATTAGAAAAGGGCCTAAAATATCCATTGAGTCAACTCAGGTTAACTTACCAAACCCATAACTCAGGTCATTTGATCGGAATAACTCCATAGAAAGCAAATAAAAAAAATTAAGAAGCCCAATTAAAAAAATATTCAATTAAAAAAGACTAAAAAAATGATAAAGTCAACTCAGGTCAAACCGACAAACTTGTGATCCGAGTCAAGGTTGTTAAAATCACGAGTTGACTCTTAAAATCTTACGATTTTACGAGTCAATATGTATCTAACGTGTCAAATAGGACTAAAAACTCGAAACCAGTAAAATCGGACTTAACTTGTGCAAAATCAGTAAAATCGATAAACTCGGTCCGATTTTACGAGTTTACTAAATTTGTGATATAAACCAATTCAGGTTCAAATTTGGCCTTAAAATATATGCTGACTAGTTTTGCGAGATTGAGCATATCTTTCAAACCGTATATTGGATAAAACTGGAATTTTACAGGAAAATATTAGATACATGAAAATATATTGTGGTAAATTTTCAGGTCAAATGGAGTTAGAAAACATAATATTTGAGAGGGTCATATTTAGTAAACTAATATTGTCAAACAAGACCTTCGTGTACTGTTTGAGACATATATAGAGCTACATGTGAAATTTTGCTTCGATTAAAGTTGGGATATAAACTAGACATCTAAAACTTTATAACTATATATCGTATGCCCAATAATTCATCCAAACAAGAGAGAACAACATGTTTAAAATCAGGACTCCAATCTGTCAAGAATATGCAAAAATTGAAGATTCAGGCTACGTAGAAGAATTTTAACATGAAGACTTTATTTATTTATTTTTAAATAATTATTTTTAATTTGAATTTTTTATAGCGCATTAGACATTATTTAGGAGTTTATTTCATTATTGAATCTATATTAGTTAATTACTAATTTAAACTCATTACCTTACAACCAAAAAGGGGTCTATCAAGACTTATTGTGATGGAAACAACCAGGTTGTCACTAGGTTTATGTGTGCTTCTTAATTCCTATCTTTCAGTGATTTCTCTGTATTGAGAAATTTTATTCCGAGACTTTTTATTTCTCCATGTCATTAATTTATTGATTCATATTATCTATCTCTCTCATTTGATTTAAATCACTCATTAATTATAATATTGTTAACTTATTTTATCAAATTTAAAGTTATTTAATTTCTTGACTACAATTATCAATATATAATTACTTAAAAAAATTATTTACATGTTTACGATTTTACGATCCAAGTTTATATTGTATTTTTCGTGTCATGTCAAAAAAATATTTTTGACAAGCTTGATCCGAGTCATGAGATCACAATAATTTCATAGAAAAAAAAATACAAAGTCTAATTTTCAATCAATCCAATGTTGAAATTAAAATTAGAAAAAAAATTGATCCGATTCAACTTAAATTAAACTATTAAACTTGCAACTCATACCATGAAATCAAGATAAATTCATATAAAATAAATATTAAAAATAATAAAATTCTACTTTTAATAAATCTATTGTTGAGATTAAAATCGAGAAAAAAAAAGAAGGTAAATCCAGGAGATTGATATATAACCTAATAAAAAAAAATTAAAAAAATTATGAAGCATAATTCTTAAAAATCTGAATAATAAAATTGAAAAATAACTAAAAAAAATCAGATTATTAAAACATAAAATAAAAAATATTATTTCAATTATTAATAAATTGTGAGTTGAAGCCATTTTTTTTTTAGTGTTTTGTTAATAAGAAAGGAAATTGCTTGGGAAAAAGAATGGATGTAATCATTGTGGTTCGGCTGAAATATATTTGCTGCTACAGAGAAGTCAATGAAAGAAAAAGGATCCAATTAAAGCTGCTGCCATAATTTTCCTTTCTTTCTTTTAATCTTTTGCTGTCTGGTTTGGTGTTTCGGATAAAAATCCAGCGGCCAACGAAACTAAAAATCATAATAAAATTCTTTTTTAAAAAGTAAAAAAATTACATAATTATAACAAAATTTTAGCAGAGTTTTTTTTTTTAAACGGAGATCCACTATAAAATTTTATCCCATTTAAAAATACATACAAATAACCATAATAATCAAATTCAACAGTTCTCATAATCAAAAGTAGCCTTAGATCTACTACTTAAAACACATACCTTAATTATTTTCACCTCTTATATTTATAAACTATTATATATGAGAATATTTTCTTTAGATGAATACAGATAAATAAACATACATATAAAATATGAAATGTTTAAATAATGCAATATTTTGCATCGTTTTTAGAGAGAGGGAGTTATGAGTTTGTGTTATTTGATCTAAGAAAAAAACTATATTTCATGACCTGTCGTGATTCTAAAACGCGACATTTAAAGTTATAACTATTTAGAAATGTGACATGATAATTATCACATTTTAATGTAATGACATTTAATTAATACGTTGTTTCTAAAGCATGGAAAGCTTATACTATACTATTTTATTAAAACTTTTTCTCTCTTACAAAGAATCTCAAATCCGTCTAAAAATCTAGGTGTGTGTAAAAAAACCAGAAAACCGAATAAATCGAGAAAACCAAAAAACAATTAACCGAAAAAACCAAATCGAGAAAAAAAACCGATTAAACCGAATAGAATAGTTATAAAAAATCCCGGTTCGGTCCGGTTTTTGGTTTTGTAATATAGAAACCGGTTAACCCGGACCGAACCAAACCGGTTAAAAAAAAGGTACTATAAATAGAAAAAATTTAATGTAATGACATTTAATCAATACGATGCTTCTAAAGCATGGAAAGCTTATACTATACTATTTTATTAAAACTTTTTCTCTCTCACAAAGAACCTCAAATCCGTCTAAACTGAATAAATCGAGAAAACTGAAAAAAATTAACTGAAAAAACCAAATCGAGAAAAAAAACCGATTAGAATAGTTAGGAAAAATCCCGGTTCGGTTCGGTTTTGTAATGCAGGAACCAGTTAACCCGGACCGAACCGAACCGGTTCAAAAAAAGGTACTATAAATAGAAAAAAATACCCCCCAGTAACCCTAGCCACCACCAGCCCCCTCTCGCCTCTCTTGATCCTAGGATGAATCCGGGTGTAGAGGATCTTGCTAAGCTTGGGTGCAAGAGGATGTTGATATTTTGTATCTGAGGAAGATTATTTGACTGTTGCAACTAAAAATTATTATGAGAAGTTGAAAAGGAGTGGATGGAAAGGAACTGTTGAACTTGTCGAGGATGAAAAGGAAGACCACTGCTTCCATTTGCTTGATCTCGATGGTGACAAGGCTCAAGAAATGAGGCATAAGTTTGTTTTGTTTCTCAAACAAGACCAGTTCAATCTTAAACAAGATCTTGCTAAGTTTGTTTTGTTTGATGGTGACAAGGCTCAGGAAATGAGGCATAGGTTTTCTTGGTGTTTTGAAATCAAGAACCGAACTGGATCGGACCGAAATAGATCGGTTTGACTCGGTTTCGGTTTTGTTTTTTTTTTAAAAAAACCAGTTTGGTTGTTTTTTATAGGTAAAAACCAAATCAAACCGAAAATGATCACCCCTATAAAAATCTATCAAAAAATCAAAACCCTTTGGAGTTTAGGATTGGCAGCGAGTGTGAGTGAGTACACAATATATGTAATAAATAAATAAATATTAAGTAGAGTGTGATACACATGTTTATTCAGATTTCGGCCCTAGCATGATGTCCATCTGTAATTAAGATCCTCGATTTAGGACTTGTTCATCCAATTCATTCTTTCTCTTTTGTGGGTCTGCTTTAACCAACCATAGCTTTGCAGAGACATTTTACCGTACGTGGTTTGACATTCTTGTCATCATGTGACATAAATACAATCATAGATTTGGTCAAAAGTTAACAGAGTAAAAAAATAATAATATTGTTTTACCCTACAACGTTTTCCATGCTTTTGTAATTTCTTTTTTGAACTTTTTAAAAAACTTTGGGTCAAATTCACTAATAAATAAATAAATATGCTTAGATACAATGTAAATACAATCTGCATCTATTTCATTAATTCTACTAGTATTTGTATTATTTTACTCGATATTGTTTGATAATTTTTTTTAAATTAACGTGGGTGTCCGGGCCAACTTGCCTGCGCTTCGACTAATCCCACGAGCCCTAAAGTTAACGGACCATGTAAGCCTCTAGTGAGTATCATATTAGCAACCACATGGCTTGAACCTGAGAGACTGAGACCACAGGAACAACAAACTCCTTAATCCTAAACTTTTACCACTGTACTACTTACTAGATGTTTATATTATTTGATAATCTTATCCTAACTAGATGTTGAAATATACAGAAATATAATGCCATCTATTTTATTAAATAATATTTTTTATTAAGTTCATAATAAGTGTAATTAGATTAAAGAAAATATATACATATTTTTAAAATTGCATCTGAGAAATAAGAAAATAGATTATGTAGAAATACAATACCTTCATAGGTCCATTTTCGTAGATGCAAGGCTAGTTAGCCATTTGCTAGCTTGTTCACTACTGGCGAAAGCGTGCTTAAAAAAAAATGTATTCTGGTCAAATCCTTGTTTTAGGAAGTTCTTTTAATGTACAGAGTTTATATTGAATCATGGATCCTTTAATATTAAGAAATTTGTGAATTCGGGTGTTGTAGCTGTTTATGCTACTTTTATTCTACCTCTATTAAGATATATTAGATCATTGGCCATTTTTAACATAAAAAAAATGTAAAAGTCGATTTTAATAGAAATTTTTTAAATTATACGAGGATTAACTTGATGTAATTTAATTGACTTAGCAGATCTAAAGATGACCTTTATAATCGATACAAATATAATTTAATTTAAAATAAATATTCAAAATGATTTTTTTATATAAATATTGAGACGATAACATATTGTACCAATTCGGGTTAACCTGCTGATCTGTATGTCGAGTCATTAGACCATGATATATCTGTACAAAGCACATCAAACAAATTATAAAGTTTAATTTGTAATAAATTCAATAATGAAAGATGAAACTGAAAAAAATACAATTAAAAAAAAAACTTTGAAAAAAATGACCGGCATCAACACTGGTTAACCTACCGAACCCACGACTTAGGTCATGAGATCAAGATAACTCAATGAAAAGAAAATTAAAAAAAATGAAGCCCAATTACCATCAAACCAATGTTGGAAGATGAAATAAAAAAAAGAATTTGATTAAAAAAATGACAAAAAAATACCTAAGAGTCAACCCGGGTTAACCCGCTAAATTTCATAACCCGAGACATGAGATAGACATAACCTAATAGAAAGCAAACCAAAACAAATCACGAAACCTAATTCTCAATTAATCAAAAATTGAAAGATGAAATAGAAATTAAAAAAATCTCAATTAGAAAATAATAATAATAATAATAATAATAATAATTATTATTTAGGACACTTGAGTTTTTTTAAATATTAGGTCATAAACAAATAATTAGATCCCTAAATTATTATAATAATTATAATAATTTAGGGATCTAATTATTTGTTTATGACCTAATATTTAAAAAAACTCAAGTGTCTTATAATAATTTAGGGATCTAATTATTTGTTTATGACCTAATATTTATAAAAACTCAAGTGTCCCAAATAATATTTTTTTAAAAATGAATACGTGACATGGATAACATGTTTAATTTTGTTACAAAGAAATGCAGCCATCAATTTTATTTTTTTTAAAAAAACGAAGCCACAATTAGATGAAAATATTGCCCATTGATCTTATAAAGAGCAAGTGATTCGACGCCGATGATTGGATCACATCTATAAAGTTATTCGCTACTCATAATTTACTCTGCTCCAAGGCTCCAACCATATTCAGAGCACCAAAGAAACAGTACACACTCTCTTTTTCCCTCAAAAAACCTTCTTGGTACTGTCTTTAAGAATCTATCAGCTCATAACACTTAGGAATCACTTCTTGGCTTTAAGAATATATCAGCTTACAACACGTAGGAGCATAACAGTTACTAACGTCTCCTTTCCCTTTTCTCTCCTTTCTCTTCTGGTGTTTTCTTCTTCGGTTAAGACAAACTAACCATTTGCATGCGTCAGTCTTGTTTCTTTGTAAGGAAAGACATTTAAAGACAAGCACTTTCACAGACTTAGGAGAGAGTATAAGAGCATTCAGGATCTGATAAATGTCTGAATTTGGAGGGAAATGGAGGTGTTTGAAATCGGTGTTGATGGTTTTGATCAACTTTTTGTTAGCTTTTGTGTTTGTTTCGGCTGAAAGAGGCTTGACACGTGAAGCAACATCTGCAAGAACGGATGAAACTGGAGATTCTGTATCAAGTTATGTTCTCAAAGCTGTGAGTTTTTTATGGCAGCCTGATCAACGAGGTTATCAACATGTTTGGCCGGTAAAAATCCTGATACCCTTTTCTCAAAGAACATTTAGTGTTCATTAAAATAAAAAGAAATGAAAAGATGGGTGACTTTCTATGTACTGGTTATTTAATTAGTCGGTAGCAGATATGTAGAAGGCACATCTTTTTTTGTTGGATTGAGTGCTTATTTTGTGGATGGAATCAAAAAGTGCTTGACTTGTATGGTTTTTGGTTTAATTGTTGATAAATACTTTATGTAAGTTTGATATATATGAATGTTTTTGCGAGCAGGAAATGAAATTTGGTTGGCAAATTGTTTTGGGTTCAATCATTGGATTCTTCGGTGCTGCCTTTGGGAGTGTAGGTGGTGTTGGTGGCGGCGGCATTTTCGTTCCCATGCTTAGCCTAATTATTGGGTTTGATCCTAAATCTGCAACAGCTATTTCTAAATGTAAGAAACCATCGAATTTTCTGTGTAAATATGGGTTCCTTTGTTTTTATGCCACTCTTCCCCATTATAGAAAAAGGAAAACCTTTTTGATTCATGTGGTTAGTTCAGCTTACGGAAAATTAGCCTATCTACTGTGATTTATCAGTTTGACTAATGGATTTGTGTGGACAGGAACGCAGCATTCACAAAGGCTTGTTTGTCAGAAAATTTCATATGTTACTAGCAAAGTAATGGATTTTAGTGTATATATAATTTTGGCAGGTATGATTATGGGTGCAGCAGTTTCAAGTGTTTACTATAATCTTAAGCTAAGGCACCCAACGATTGACATGCCCATTATTGACTATGATTTGGCTCTGCTCATCCAACCAATGCTTATGCTTGGTATTAGTCTAGGTGTTGCTTTAAATGTGATTTTTGCAGACTGGATGGTCACAGTACTGCTCATTGTTCTTTTCACAGGTAAATGTTAGCTGAATTTCATTCCCTTTCACTCATGTTTCTTTCTTCTAATTCTTTTTGCTGATTGCAATTGTTTGTAGTTACATCAACAAAGGCATTCTTCAAGGGTGTTGAAACATGGAGAAAGGAAACAATAATGAAAAGTGTAATCTCATCAACCTGTTCTTAATTTATGCTTAGGGTTTGTGCCTGCACAAACTGCATTTTGAACTGAACTCCTTTCATTGCCTATGAAAGGAATGCTCTATGACTAGACTTCTGCATGGTTATGGGTTAAAAACATGTAAATTTAAGTCTAACCATTTGAATCACACCTTTTGCTCCCATTATAGGAGGCTGCGAAGCATTTGGAGTCCAATGGTGAGTTCACTTCCTCTTTCCTTTTTTTTTTTTTTTTTTTTCCGGGAAGTCCAGCAAGTGATCCCTGCTCGTTAATATCTTTCTCAGGTACCGATGCCGGGGAAGTGGAATACAAGCCTCTTCGTGGCGGCCCGAGCGACAGCCCTCAAAAAGAGACCAAGGAACTAGAGGTGAGAATACTTTGTTAGCTGAAATCAGCATCAAAGAGTCCTCAAAACTAATACAATTTTTACTGTAGATCACTGTTTTTGAGAATGTTTACTGGAAGGAACTTGGACTTCTTGTTTTTGTTTGGGTTGCATTCCTCGTGCTGCAGATTGCAAAGGTTTTGTTGTGCTTTGATTACATTCTACCTTTTTTTTCCTAGCTTATATTAAATCAATGTCTAAATGATGAGAGATCCTGATCTTTTGCTCGCAGGAGAGTACATATACCTGTTCGATAGGCTATTGGGTGTTAAACTTGTTACAGGTACTTTTATCGCAGTAGTGGTCTCTATCCTTTCATCTTTTTGTGCATTTATGTTTGTGCCTGCATGTGAATCTAGTAATAGTAACGATGTAATGATCTTGCATGCTTGGGAATTGATTTTTGAATTTTTGAATGTTATATTTGATGTGAAAATATTTATATAAAATTATTTGAGAGTTTTTATAGACATACATGAAGTAGAAGTTTTATTAAATTTATTTACCTTCGAGTTTGCAAGGTATTTCTTGCAATTCCTTTTTCATTGTCCTTTCTTATTACAATAATGACAAATGTCCTTGTCTTTCTTGAGGTTTTTAGCAGGTTTGTTTGCTTTAAAGATATCATTCTTATTCTTTTAATCCTTCTTATTAGACATTTTAGAAGACTAAACAAGAAGAGCCGAACTTTTTTTCCTTTTTAAGAGCCCCTTCAACAATCATAAACATATTAAACAATTCACGCAATGTACTATCCAACTTGTTCATATAATAGTTCATAATGAATTACAAAAAGCGTTAGGGTAATGACTGCAAGACTAAGTTAATACTTAACTCATGATCCATGACAAAACCCAATTGACCCAATTTCTCAATATAGCATGTCATTTGCAAAACATAGGTGTTCACCGAAGAACTATTTGTCATCTTGCAGTAGATCAATTTCTTAGAGGTCTCATATCTCTCAATTCTACTAGCCTCATCAAACAATTATTTGAGATGCATAATTATAGTATAAGCATCTATTTTCTCATGCTGTTTTTAAAGTTCAGGTGACATACTAGCTAACTTCAAATATGTATCATGTTCATCGTCATCAATATGATGTTGATTTTCATTTCTAACTTCTTTTCCAGCATCATTAGCGGGGGCATTTGGAATTACATTTTCAAGAACATGCAACCTATTTTCTTGCTTGAGAACAATTCTTATATTTCAGTGTCAATCTAAGAAATATGATCTGGTCAATTTGTTAATATAAAGTTTGCTTCGTAGGGATATTTTACTACTCATTTTAATTTACCAACCTATTTATATAAAGATAGAGCGTTTTAGTTTCATGGATACATATTTAAATTCAAATTTAGATAAGGTTTTTAATCCTAATTTGGTCTTTATTTTTTTTTCTTGTAAATTAATAGCCCTTATTAATTCAGGAAATCTTATTTAGATTTTCCTAGTAGGCTAGGATCCCAATTAATTTATGTGACCTTGAGTGACTCATCAAATCAAAATAAATTAAATTAAGTAGATAATATAGTTTATCAATTACATTTCCATATGACTCCTAAATCAGTTAGGTGACAACTCTTTGTCTAAACATATTTTATATGTTTTGCCTAACCCATACCTCTAACTTTATATGATTATAAGTGACTTATTCAAATCATACAAGTTAGTTAAGTAGAACCCAATTTTATAGCATTAAACATATTTGATTAACGATCATCTTGGATGACTCAATAAATTATCCATGAATAGAATTCTGGTTTTATGAGTATAAAATTGGAAGGAAATTATTCATGTTCTCAACATGTACTTAATATATTAATGATGGATTTATTATCAATTAATTAGGTCTTATACATAACATGACATAAAAAAATATACATTTCATACATAATAATTTATATATAAATATACACCTCTAGCATGCCATTCTAATTGAATGATTACAAACATATCTAAACTAATTCCATCGAGCTATTGAAAGAAATTAGGTGGTCAAAACATAGATAATTACTGTAAATCTTCATAAGTCCTTTGCGAGCATCATGGTTGTATCCTTCATCACTATTCTTTCTTCATTTTAGATTACAAAATAATTTTTCTTTCTAAGTTCTTACATTTCTAAATTATATAAAATTTACATAATTAATTAAGAAATCTCAATTTATATATAAATATACACCTCTAGCATGCCATTCTAATTGAATGATTACAAACATATCTAAACTAATTCCATCGAGCCATTGAAAGAAATTAGGTGGTCAAAACCTAGGTAATTGCTGTAAATCTTCATAAGTCCTTTGCGAGCATCATGGTTGTATCCTTCATCACTATTCTTTCTTCATTTTAGATTACAAAATAATTTTTCTTTCTAAGTTCTTACATTTCTAAATTATATATAAAATTTACATAATTAATTAAGAAATCTCAAGTTATATTCAAGGAAAATTAGATGAGAAAAGAATTTTACAACCCAGAAGAAAAATAAAAAAAAGAGGCAAAACACTCATGCTCTATTTAATATTAAAACCATTCAACCATAAAAATATAATCACATTGGTCTTTAATGTCATAATCACCCATCATGTATAAAAACATTTTAATATTATGATATATTACATTGCATGCTTCAATTCTAATTATTGGCTTTATGTGCTACTATGAAATAATATTTCTAACACATAAAAATATTCAATCAAATCTAATTTGATATTTTCCCAAACAAAACAAATTTTATTTAACAAAAATTCCATGACAAACATTTTTTAGAATTTAATAAGAAAATTAATCAAATGAAATATTTAATTAATATCCTAAACTATTTTAGGATTAATTAAATAAAACTTTTAGGCTTAAAAACTCTCTTTGTTTTAGAAAATTATTTTTTTCTAAACATTATTTCATCAAAAAATTTAATTAAATCCTAATACAATCAGGATATTACAAAACTTAAAAATTCAATTCACTCCTAATCCTATTAGAAAAATTAATTCTATAATCAATTTAATAGAGGTTTCAATTTTAAAATATAAAATTAAGATTTTATACAAAGAGGAGCAGAATTATAATTCTATCCTAAAAGCCAAAATATAATAAGGAATAAATAGCCAGGGTAAATTCAGAAATTAAACCCCCAAAACCCAATTGTAAATAATTATAAATGACAGGGGTATAATCATAATTTTACCTTTAAACTCTCTTTCTTCATGCTTTGGCCGGAACTACCGGTGGTTGGAGTAACAGCAGCCAACGCTACCACTGTGAACCAGCAACGCAAGGGACTGCCTCTCGTGTTGGGCTTCCAGTACTGCCAATAGCAACCCATAGGCTGCTGCCTCTAGCACTCATGGTAGCCACCCAATTGTTTTTTAAGATTTTAGTCAGATTCAAGAAATCCGACTAGATCTAACTGGAACAATAGAGAATATCCTTTTTTTATTAGAAAATCACGAGAGAAAAAATAATTTTGCATATAAAATTAATTCAAAATTAACACCAATAACATTTGAAACATGCAAACAACAACCCTAATTGTATAACAATGGCTTTGATACCACTATTGGGTTCCCGAATGTCATACACGCAACATAAACAATAAAACAAAATTATTCGGGAGTCCCTAGGATCCCATTAGACATATCTAGAGTTGTTTAGAGATTTATTACCTGAAGATCATATTTTCTTAGGCTTTGAATAATTCTTTAAAGGTTGGGTTGTCGCAAACTATAAATCGTTTAATTGTGCGGCCTCCAACGGTAATCCACATGAACCACCAATAAAAAATCTCTTACCTCCTTATTTAAAAGAGAGGGATTGCTATGCCTAAAATACTAGTTTTTTTATTATGTGACTTACGTAGTTTTTTTTATCTAACAGACAACTGCTTAAAAATAAGAGGCATAACTTACTATTTATAGGAAAATATGAAAAACCCTATAAATTAACAAAATATTAATTTGCCCCCTCAATAATATCCATATATTAATTCAAAATAATTTTATAAATTAATTCAATCAAGTCCCTACTTGATTTTTCTATGTCTAGAAATATAGTTCATGTATGAATTATATTCTAGTCCTTAATTTCTAAAATATATTTTAATTCATTCATACTTAATTAAATCATCCTAGTTTAATTTTTGACTAATGGTTCTTAATGTCTGTGACCCATTAGATTCTTAATATGTTGGCTCAAATATAAATTATAATTATAATTAAATAGGATTAAATAATTTAATTTATTATCAATTTAATAATTGATTAATTTATATTTGAAGATCAGATGCATCGTCTAGCAATATGTCATGATCCCCCAAATATTAGAAAAGTCATTAGTGGTTTGACTTAACATTTCAATGACTAGTTTCTCAGTGTAATTACTATCATGTCATTAATAATGTTCTAATTTAACATTAAAGTATGAGTATGACTGCCATATTAAATCATATTTATTCTCTACATAATAGTCATTGATCATTTGAATAAGATTTGAAATCCTTTTCAAATCTCATTCCATATTGGCTAAAGATTTCTCTGTCAATAGTATTTGAGAATAGATAGAACATTTTTTTAAATTCACTTAAAGTGATGAATCCTTTTTTGATTACTCAAGTACCTTCATATAGTTTATATTATACCCAATGTCTACCCTTTTGCTACCTCGATTATGATAACATGTAACAAGATCATAGCATAACATTTTTTATATAAGATAACTTAGAGATCTCAAGTCTAAGGATCACTTACACAACCGTCACGTGAGCCTTTCTAAACATAGATGATCTCTCCATATGAAATTCTCATGGTGGTCAATTTACTGTACATGTCTTATAAC
Organism: Populus simonii; assembly: GCA_007827005.2. Classification (NCBI taxonomy): domain Eukaryota; kingdom Viridiplantae; phylum Streptophyta; class Magnoliopsida; order Malpighiales; family Salicaceae; genus Populus; species Populus simonii. The sequence continues at coordinate 3,180,636 of CM017481.2, forward strand.
AAGTATCTACATATTAGTTCTAAGTATCCTTTATACCTAAGTTTATGAGAATAATTGTTTTATTTTATAAAGAAAAGAATATACTATGTATTAGTCTTTACGGCTCTAATAAATGCCCAGTATTTAAGAGAGTATCGACCATGAACATTTTAGAAATAATGTTTTGATGCAATAGAAATCCCATAATTATAACAACTTTATAATTTTCTTTGCAAAACATTTTTGTCTCATAAACTTTATCTTTACTCTAGATTCATAAATCAAAAATTAGATTTATTAATCTAATATTACATGAATATTAAAGATAAATTAAGCTTTTATTAATAATAAATATATATTCATATTAATATAATAATAATACGTGTAACCAACCAATTAGTTATAGGAAATATTAAACTAACATTGATAACACAGCATCTGTCCTTCTCTTTAGTAAAACAGTTGGAAAATTTGTTTGAATCATCCTTTCTGTGGTTTCCAGATCCCAGTTTCTGTTGGGGTTACACTCTATGAAGTAGTCAGCCTGTACAAGGGACGCAGAGTAGTTGCATCCAAGGGAGATGAGGGCACAAATTTCAGAGTCCTTCAGCTCATGACCTATTGTGCCTTCGGTGTGCTGGCTGGAGTAGTAGGCGGGCTGCTTGGATTAGGAGGAGGATTTATCATGGGTCCACTATTTTTGGAGCTCGGTGTCCCTCCTCAGGTTAGCTTGCTTTGTTTCATTAGATGCTCGAAAGAATAAAAATGAATAAGTTCGCAATCACCATAATTCTGAACCTGCTGATCAAGTCCTTCTTGTTAATCATAATGGCTGGCTTTGTGAACTTGATTAAGTTTGCATGGTAGTTTTGATGTTGCCTTAGCATGGAATTCAGCTATCCAGCTTCTGCTCTGAGAATAACCAGGATAAGTTAGCAAAATGATTTGCGAAGCAGATTTACCCGTGGCTAGAGAGCATGTTCATGGCTTCTGTTTTAACTTAACCAAAGACTTCCATACTCCTTAGAATTATCTGTATTTATTCCTGATATCAGTATCTGTGGACATTTTCTGAATTATGACTAAACTTAAATATCATACTCTTTAGAATTATATGTTGGCAGGCAGGCCACAAAGCCATATGAAGGGCAAAATAATCTTAATTGCTTCACGACTTGTGTCCAGGTCTCAAGTGCGACTGCCACCTTTGCCATGACTTTCTCGTCATCCATGTCTGTTGTAGAATACTACCTTCTGAAACGTTTTCCTGTTCCTTATTGTAAGAGTGCTCACAACATCCATACAACTTCTCTTACAAGTTTAATCTGCCTTTTCTCTTAGCCTCAACAATCTAAAGACGTTATTTTCCAAAAGTATATTGGAACGTAGTATGCGTGCGTTCCAATGGACTTACATATTTCAAATCTTCTGGCAGCTGTTTACTTTGTCGTCGTTGCTACATTTGCTGCGTTCATTGGGCAGCATATTGTGAGAAGGTTGATCATTGTGTTTGGAAGGGCTTCTCTTATCATCTTCATTCTAGCTTTTACTATATTTGTCAGTGCAATTTTACTAGGTGAGTTCTTCTATTTCTTATTATTTAGGGTCTGGAATTATTATCTAAATTCTTTTTGGAAATTATTATTATTTTGTAAATTTGTAAATTTTTATTGAAATAAAAAATCATTTACATAAAATATGATCACATAAAAATAAACATGCGTAAATTTTAAAAAACTAAGCATAGGATTTATATGAACAGTAAATATATATAAAAAATCATGTAACATAACAAATAAATATCAAAAGGAAATTAAGGAATTTAACATTGTTGTTAAGTATTGAATCTTTTGTTCTTTACTCGTCACTTAACGCAAACAATCCAAATGTAATTACCTTTTAGGAATTCAATAACACCACTTTGAAATTATGCATTTCTTTTTAAAATCTATGAGCTTAATGGAATAAACTCTATTTTCTCTCTACGAAGATGAATTTTTAAGATCTAGAGTAGAAAGAATGAATAGAATAACAAATCTTAGAAAAACTAACGGCTAAGAAAAAAAAAACTTAAAAAGTTTCTTAATTCCTTTTCACCTCTCCAAGACACTTTTATAGGACTTGGAAACTAAAATGTTAATTACTCATAATTTATGAAAGTTTATTAATTACGATGAATATTCATAATTAATAAATATTTATGAATATTCACAATTCATGAAAATTTATAAATAAATTCATTCTTATTGCATCATATTTAATACATTGATTCATGTACTAAGACTTTTTAGAAATTAAAAATTACTAATCAAATAAGGACTTAATAACAAAAAATATTTTTCATTATCCAAAGCTAAACTCAAACTTATGACCCATAAACCTACAACCCAACACAACCTAACCTATAAAACAATATTTGGTTTGAAACTCTTGCTATCTAAAAGCTATTTGAGAACAACTTATCATTTACATTATTTGATTTTTAAAATATATTAATATTCCATGTTAAAGTACTTATGTTGGATTATAAAATCCAACATGGTTTTAATCTTAAATATGAATGGATCTCATATTTAATTTGACCTTAAAAATACCCAATGCATGATTTAGAAAACCAATTCAAACAGCCCCTCATATGAATGAAAATTGTTTCATCAGTATAAAGACTTAAAGAATTCATAGAGAGAAAATTGAAGTGGTAGATCACTACATCAAGACATGTAGTTTTTAACTTTGAACCTCACTTAGTGAAATACTATCAGATTTACTCAACTAAATAGTGAACACTAATAATCATAGTTCTTTACTTAGAGACTTTATATGGTTCTCATTGTTGAGTTCATTTTGGCTCTAAACAACTCGATTCATGAATACTTTAGAGAATTCAGTTTTTATCGAAATTCTAAAAAAAAAGGACCACATTTCTCACTCATATATGTGATCTTTTATTAAAAATATTATGTTATACTTCATTTGGTATACCAAGATATGAATATTATTAAGAGCACAACTCACCATTTGTTATGTTGCAGTTAACACTTATTTCATTATAGAAATAAGTAGGAAATAATAATTTTCAAGTGCTATTGATGTAACCATATTATTCGATAGTTTCACCCACATTTACCTAATGTTTTGTCCATGTTTTATATATAAAATGCCTTGATATTCTTTGTTTTATGTTTTGAAGGCATTTTTGGATGAAAGATGCAAAAGGAGTAAATTGGAGGTAATTGGCAGATTTGACGTTCAGTCGATGTTTTGTGCAGAGCGTGAGTTCTAGAGATCGAAATGAAGTGATTCCAGTGGCACTAAAAAGCTAACATCCATACCTTTCTGGAAATGTAATGCAAGAAAAATAAAAGGAGAAAGATCATGGAAATCACATCCTGCAAAGTCAAATCTCGCATTCTGCCAGTGTTGACCTTTGGTCATTCAAAATTTAATATCTGGATCTACAGAAGTCCAATTGATGCAAACTCAATTTTCTTGGATTCCTAATTCAAGACCTATCCACGCTCAAAATTTCAGCCAAAAACGATGTCATATGAGGAGATATGATTTTCCAAAGATGACAACTGAATTCTGCCAGCAAACAGGTTTCGTGAAGAAACGAGTCCAAATTACATTCCGAAGCATCTAAACCGACATCCAAGTTTTTATATCAGCAATTTAGCTCCTCTAAGTCAGAGTTTGAAGATTTCATGCAAGGCTATTTCTCCTTTTTAGGAAAAATAGTTATTGAAGTACTTAAATGTAAACTGTCAACTTAAGGAAGGACTATTTTGTAAAATAGAGACTAGGGTTTCTTAGCATATAAAAAGAAAGAGAGAAGGGGCAGCAGCTAGCAGAAAGGAGGGAGAGCAGAAGGAGGCAGCAGCCAGCAGAGAATAAACACAAATTCTCTCCTCTACAAACCCAAAAATCATGCTCTTTTCATTCTTTAGAAGTAGTTGTTCAATAGTTATGCAAGGCTAAGCTCTTTTCTTGGTTGCAAGGACACAACAAACCTTCGGACTTCAAGAACCGTGAGATTTATTCTTCCTTCTATTTTCAGTTTATGTTATGAATGAGTATGATTGTTTTCCTATGCATATTTCCTATGATTGTTGTTGATGATTGCTAGAGCGGACTCTAAGTTATTGTTGTGAACAATCTATTGCTAAGTTTAATATCAAAACCGGAGTTGTGATATATGAACTTGTGAAGCAACTAAGCTTGATAATTGTGGCGGAACTACGTTATTGAACTTAGGGAGAACATTAGAACAAAGTGACACAAGCTGCGGACAGCTTGTATGTTAATCTTGATGAAATTATCTAGTTCTTAAAGCTACCATTAAATTGAATCATTAGTGCGGACACTTTGATTGTTTGTTGGTTAGGATTAGTTATACGGCGGATCCGTTAATTAATCAACGTTAAGAAAAGATAAATTTCAGAACATAAACTGCAATTTTCGTTTCAAGGATCGGTTCTAATTTCCGTTGGTGGATGTGTGCTTGCGACCAAGGTTTGTTTTCTTGATAAGTTTCGGTTTTAATTGATTTTGTTTGCTAGTTTAATTGCTGCCATAGTTTAGATATCACAAACCAAATCCCCCCAATTACATAACGTACAACATAAAAATCTGACTTGAAACTTCCTCGTGGGATCGACCCCTTGCTTGCTCTATACTATCTTGTGTGTTGTGTTTGAAGCTAGGGTAATTAATTTGTGCGACCGCGACATCGCAACAAATTTTGGCGCCGTTGCCGGGGAGGTAATTTTAGTTGATTTTTGTGCTTGTACTGTTATTTTTATTTGCTGTGATTCAAAAAAAAAAAAAAAAAAAAAAAAATTTTTGCTTGCGACGGTACTGTTCACTTGCGGCAGCGGTACTGTTCAAAACAGAGTTTTTGGTGGAATTAGGTATCGGCCTTTTGTTTCCTGAAGGAAAACGACGTTCTGAACAGGACTAGTGATAAATCACTAGCCCCACCCTATTGAGGCCAAATTCCGCTGTTTTCTAGTGTTTTTAGGCAGTTTTAGGTTTCTACCGTAGGATTTTCGTACAATTTGCATTGTTTTCGATCTCTTGTGTGGTTACTTTCTTTTGAGTTTTCTTAGCAATTTATGCCTGTGACCCGTTCTACTAATCAAATTCAAGTGCAGGTTGATCTTGAAATAGAAAGTACTTTACACAGATTAAGAAAGGAAGCTCGCCTCAACACCATGGCTATTGCACAACAACAAACACTCAAAGAGCTTGCTGCTCCTAACGTGGAAAATCAACCATTGTGCATAAACATTGACAATAATGTAAACTTTGAGCTCAAATCTGGTTTTATACATTTGCTACCAACTTTCAATGGTCTTGCAGGAGAAGATCCTCATACTCATCTCAAGGAATTCCATATGGTTTGCGTTGGCATGAAACCGAATGGAGTTGAAAGAACAGGTTAAGTTGAAAGCTTTCCCTTTCTCTTTAAAAGGGGCAGCAAAGGCATGGTTTTTCTCTATTCTCCCAAGTTCCATTGGAACTTGGAATGCCATGAAGAAGATTTTCCTTGAAAATATTTCCCAGCATCTCGAGTTGCCAACATAAGGAAAGAAATATGTGGGATTCGACAATCTCATGGAGAGACACTTTCCGAGTATTGGGAAAGATTTGAGCAACTGTGCATTCAATGCCCTCATCATCAAATACCCGATCAGCTGCTCATTCAATATTTCTATGAAGGATTGATGCCTACTGACCGTAGTATCATTGATGCTGCAAGTGGAGGTGCATTGGTGGATAAGACACCCGAGGCTGCACGCCAATTGATCTCAAACATGGCAGCCAACTCAAAACAGTTTGGCACTCGTGGAGACTTCTCCAACAAACGAGTAAATGAGGTAAGTATTTCTAACCTTGAAAATAAAGTTAATGATCTTACTTCTCTTGTGCGTTCTTTGGCTTGTGGAAATGTGCAGCAGGTGAAAGTTTGTAGCATATGCTCCTTACAAGGACATGCTTCGGATATGTGCCCAACAATGCAAGAAGATTACATTGAACAAGCTCATGCAATTGATGGAGCATTCAAGGACAGCCCCAGCGTAAATATGATCCCTTTTCCAACACGTACAATCCCGGATGGAGAGATCATCCCAACTTACGCTACAGCAACCCATCCCAACAAGGCAATCAAGGCCGACAGTTCCATCCCCATGGATTTCAGCCCCAACAAAATTATCAAGCAAGACAGCCCCCTCCATTCACAAACTCCAATGTTATGGGGTCATCATCCAATGATGATCTTCGTGAGATGATGAAAACTTTGGCTTCTAACACTGTGACCTTGCAACAAAATGTCATGTCTTTTCAACAGGAAACAAGGTCAAGTATTCACAACTTGGAAAGCAAATGGGGCAAGTAGCTTCAAGTGTGGGGAAATTGGAAGCACAAATGAATGGAAAATTGCCCTCCCAAGCATTAAATCCAAAAGAGAATGTTAGTGCAATCATGCTGCGAAGTGGGAAAGAACTTGAAGAGAAAAGGTTGAAACAAATTGAGATGGAGGAAGAAGAAGAGATAGAAACTGAATTGAGTACAAAGAAGGAACATCCTTCTCCTCCACAAACTGAAATAAAGACCAACACTCCAAAGGTAACTCCTCACTCAATTAATTCCAGTTTTAAAACAATTCCACCCTTTCCTGTGAGTTCTTCTAGGTCAAAGAAA